>NW_026847660.1:123272730-123298058 GCF_025583915.1 Anolis sagrei ordinatus | reverse complement strand
ATTTTCCCCAGCATAATTGTCTTCTCTAAGCTTTCATTTCTTCTCATGATGTGGCCAAAGTACTTCATCTTGGTCTCTACTATTCTTCCCTCCAATGAGCAGTCAGGTTTTATTTCTTGAAGTATGGACTGGTTGGATCTTCTCGCTGTACAAGGCACTCTCAGCACTTTCCTCCAGCACCACAGTTCAAAAGCATCTATTGATGCAGGCCAAAATCCCATTGGCTTTTTTTTGCTGCCACATGACATTGCTGGCTCATGTTTAACTTGTTGTCTATGAGGACTCCAAGATCTTTTTCACAGGTCCTGTTGTCAAGCCAGGCATCACCCCCCATTCTGTATCTTTGCATTTCATTTTTTTCCCGCATAAGTGGAGCATCTTGCATTTGTCCCTGTTGGACTTCATTTTGTTCGTTTTGACCAATCAACTCTCTAATTTCACAGATAAAGCAACATCAGAGCATGGTTGAAATGGCAAATGCCAGTATTATAACTGTGGAAGAACAAACAAGCTAGAAGAGCCTGCAGCAGTTTGCTTTTGCTTATCTTACGGGAACGGCAAGGTTTTGTCTGCTCCCGTCCTTACACAAACACACACACACACATTGATAATGAAGTACAATCTAGTTTTGCTCTTTGAACTCAATCTGAACAATTGAAATAAGCAGAGGACAAAAAAAGTGGAACAAAGCATCAAACTGGGTTCTGTTCCTGCCTAATTGGGACAGTTGCAAAGTATGGAACATATATCCTTTAGGAATATACCTTTTTTCACCAGATGCTGCCCATAGAATTGTACTAGAGACTTAGAAAAAAAAACACTTCTCCGGGCATTACTAAGCCCTCTTGTGCAAGTATAAAATGAGCTTCAGCCTGAAATCCAAGGCATAGTTCATTTCAGGTAAGAATAATAAAGTTCCAGATTATCTGAAAATCATGTTATGCAAAAGGTCCTGGAACAGAACCCTTCCCTGATGTACAGGCCTGCTGTCATTAATGTGAAAAAATCACTCTAAACTGGAATCCAACCATTCATTAAAGTGCCATCCACCTGACAAGAGGTTTATTAAATGCACCACTAATTGCTGCTCCACTTTGGATATGGTTGAAAATCCATCGGAGGAAAAAAGTCAACACATCAGGAAAAATGGAAGTGATGGCGCGTAATCATATTTTTGTATGATATTGCACCACACCATTCCTTTTCTTCAAGGCACCTCCTTTCTTTGAATAGGTTGATAGTTTCAAGTATATATTGTTTGGGGAAGAGGTTCTCAAGCTGTGGCTTGTGGACAACTAATGGTCCACAAATCCCATTCAAAAGTCCTGCAGAAAGGCTAGCAACCACCATGCTTCCAAACAGAAAACAGGATGACTAACCACAAAATTGTATTCCTGAATTCAGATATACCCATCATTTGGGCAAGGTAGAACTACAGCATTTAATCATGACCAATGTACAGTATTTGCTTTGAACTGTAGACCAGGAACAAAAAAATAGGACAAAATCTAGGACTCTTTGGTCAGCCTGCATGCATACTCATTATTTTGCAAATGGAATGTTCAAAATGAGTGTAGATTGATACAGCACTTTTTTACTTATTAAAAAGCTCATAAAAGCAAGATCCAAATGCTAAATGTTTGTCGCTGAATCATGGCTGGCTACCAATCCTCACAGCTACCTCTATTGAGAGTTACAGAAGTGAGATAAGAGTCCAGCCTGGCCCTGCTGGAGTATTACCAAGCATCCCTGGTTTTAATAGACTGAAAGACAGCAGATTACAGGAGCTGTCTTCATAGACCTGTCAGCAGCGTATGACACTGTAAATCATCACCACTTCCTGAGAAAAACTTATAATATCACAAAGCACTACCACCTTACCTGCTTCATAGGAAATCCGCTACAAAACAGGAGCTTTTTTGTTGAATTCAAGGCCAGAGAAGCAGATGGTGAAAACAGAAGAATGGCCTGCCTCAGGGGAGCGTGCTTGCTCCATCAATGTTGAACATTTACAGAAATGATCAGCCACTGCCAGAAAGGACAGAGAATTTCATCTATGATGATGGTGTGATCACCACCCAAGCAGAGAGCTTTGAAATGGTTGAACACAAGCTCTCTGAAGCTTTAGGTGCTCTTACTGCCTATTACAAAGAAAACCAGCCGATTCCTAATCCATCTAAAACACAGACATGTGCTTTTCACCTTAAGAACAGAAAAGCATCTCAAGGTCTGAGGATTACCTGGGATGGAATCCCACTGGAGCATTGCAGCACACCGAATACTTGGGTGTTATCCTGAACCGTGCTCTGACATGCAAGAAGCAATGCTGGACTTTCAAGCAAAAAGTGGGTGCTAGAAATATCATATGAAAGCTGACTGGCACAACCTGGGGATCACAACCAGACACAGTGAAGACATCTGCCCTTGCGCTTTGCTACTCTGCTGCTGAATATGCATGCCCAAGTGTGGAACACATCTCACCATGCTAAAACAGTGGATGTGGTTCTTAATGAGACATGCTGCATTATCACAGGATGTCTACGCCTCACACCACTGGAGAAATTATACTGTTTAGTCAGTATTGCACACCTCAGCAAGCAAGAGTCCAAAACTGGCAGGCTGAAACCCGAAACCTCAATCAATGGCTGATACCGGATGAGAGACTCCCCCCTGGGAACACAGAAGACTGGGCAACTTGGAAGGCACTGAACAGACTGCTCTGGCACCACGAGATGCAGAATCAACCTTAAGAAATGGGGCCACAAAGTGGAGTCCACATGCGAGTGTGGAGAAGAGAAAACCACAGACTACTTACTACAATACAGCCTGAGCCCTGCCATGTAGACAGGGGAGGTCCATCTTATAGCAACACCAGAGGCACTTCAAGTGGCCAGCTACTGGTCAAAGGACATTTACTAGAAAGCCAAGTTTTTAAACTTTGCTTGTGTTTTTAAATACATTGCAACTGTACCCTTGGTTCGCTTCTGACAC
Source organism: Anolis sagrei ordinatus (assembly GCF_025583915.1). Classification (NCBI taxonomy): domain Eukaryota; kingdom Metazoa; phylum Chordata; class Lepidosauria; order Squamata; family Anolidae; genus Anolis; species Anolis sagrei. The sequence goes on along the minus strand of NW_026847660.1, from coordinate 123,295,067 downwards.
GGTAAATAAATAATAGATTGCTTTTTCACATCATGTCTGTATGTACCTCAGCAGCACACATGGTTTCTGTACCCTAAAAGATAATTGGGCAATTTTTTTACAAATAGGTTTCCCCAGAAGATTAGAGCAGAGAGGTACGAAAAGATAACCCCACAAATAGCGAGGAGCTTGAAGCATCACACATGTTAATGCGGTTGGGCCATTTTGCAGGGCATGTGGCTTGTAAAAACACTAGTGCTGTGATTATCTTTGAGATAATCATCTCCTTTCTCATGCCTTTTGGCTTAATTAACCAACAAGCCAAGCATCTCCGGTTTTAATAGATTGCTATACTAGTGCTGCATTTTAATGCAGCAATAATGGATTCTTACTGTCGGTTAGCATATACTTAGTGTTATAAAAATCTTCCCAGTTATTTCAGTCATGCCTACTGCTCCGGATTAATCTTCCTCTTCTAAAAGAAATGTTTTCAAATCTCCTCTCTCTTCCTTTTTTATATTAAGTGCAGGGGCGAGAGGGGGTCAGAGAGAGAACCTCAATAGGTTTACTGAAATAAGACAGAAAGATCTCAATGGGCTCAGCTGGTCATTCAAATCTACCCTGGATGCATAATGAGCAAAAATTAATTACCATTAGATGGCTCTTTTAATAGCCTATTCATTTGTCTGCTGATCTGAATACAGGATCAGTTGCTTCAGGCCAGCTCTGCTCCAGCAGACATCATCATGATAAATGAGGGCATCTGTCAGGAACCCAGGCCCCAAAGACTTCCATGTTAACAACTGGATCCTGCTCTCGTCTTATGAAATTCGACACAATTGGCCTTGTTCAGAGATGGCAATGGGACAGTGGTCCTCAGCTTCCTTTCCAGTTTATTCCTAGGCACCATTCACAGTGCTAGTTTTGAGCTAAAAATCCCTATACTATCTTGAGCAGTGTTTCTCAACCTGAGGGTCGGAACTCCAGGGAGGGGGTCGCAAGGGGGTGTCAGAGGGGTTGCCTAAGACCATCAGAAAACACAGTAATTTTTGTTTATCATGTGGGTTCTGTGTGGGAAATTTGGCCCAATTCTCTCATTGGTGGGGTTCTGAATGCTCTTCGATTGTAGGAGAACTATCAATCCCAGCAACTACAACTCCCAAATGTCAAGGTCTATTTTCCCCAGACTCCATTAGTGTCCACATTGTGTCATATTGAGTATACATTCCAAGTTTTGTCCAGATCCATCATTATTCGAGTCCACAGTGCTCTCTGAATGTAGGTGAACTATGACTCCAAAACTCAAGGTTAATGCCCACCAGACCCTTCCAGTATTTTCTGTTTGTCATGGGAGTTCTGTGTGCCAAGTTTGGTTTAATTCCATCGTTGGTGGTGTTCAGAATGCTCTTTGATTGTCGTTGAACTATAAATCTCAGCAACTTCAACTCCCAAATGACAAAATCAATCTCCCCCCCTCCACCGTCCAGTATTCAAATTTGGGTTAGTGGGTATTTGTGCCAAATTTGGTCCTAGTGAATGAAAATATATCCTGAATATCAGATATTTACATTACGATTCAAAACTGTAACAAAATTACAGTTAAGGAGTAGCAATGAAAATAATGTTATGGTTGGGGGCCAACACAACATAAGGAACTGTATTAAGGGGTTGTGGCCTTAGGAAAGTTGAGAACCACTGATCTTGAGGGTCTTGTGCCCTTCTTGCTGTGTTTTGTCCGAGTGGCAGAGACAATGGTACCTTTGTTTTTGGATGGTTCAATGTGCACAACCTTTGTTTCATATACAAATTATAAAATTATAAAATTACCTGGCTATGTTTATAATGTGCATGTGAAACAGAAATGAATGTTATGTTTAGACTTGGATCCCATCACATTTCGAAAAAGTGCTCGTATTTCTCAGGGCCAACCAATATGATCTTGTCATCTAACATATCTGAGAATTTAAACTAATCCTCCTTTCTGAAGTTGAATCTTTGTTTAAATTGAACTTCCTTAGTCCTTATAGTTGGGAACAATTGGCATGTTATCAAGATATCCTTATGACATAATTCACAGAGATACATACTTGTTCCATACATGTGCAAAGGATATGTGTGCTTATCACATGATGTAAGACAGGGGTCCTCAAACTTTTTAAACCGGGGGCCAGTTTACTGTCCCTCAGACCAATGCAGGGCCAGACAATATTTTAAAAAAAAAATCAATAAAGAAATTCCTATGCACATTGCACATATCTTATTTTGCTGTGTGGAAGGGCCCTTAGAGGGGGTTCTTTCTAGCCCTCTTTAGGCATTAATTCCAAGAGCAGAGAATGGGAAATCTTCCTATTTCTAGTCTGAACAAAATCTGGCTACCAGTATTAAAAAAAAACTCTAAAATTATAACTGTAAATAAAGAACAACACTCAAACACAGGGGAACTCCAGACAAGAAACAATCAGGGCCAGCTAATCACCTCTCGACAAAGGATTCTCCCTAAAAACCGTCAGGCTATGAAATGGCAATCAAGATGGCCAATTGAAACATTCATACCTACCTCCAACAAACAAGAGTTCTTTCTCCCACCCTGGATCTTCCACAATTTTCCTGGTTAAAGGTTTTCCTCTGACATGAAGTCCAGTCGTGTCTGACTCTGGGGTGTGGTGCTCATTTGCATTTCTAAGTTGAAGAGCCGGCTTTGTCCGTAGACACCTCCAAGGTCATGTGGCCGGCATGACTGCATGGAGCGCCGGGGCAGCCTCCCTTGGCTGGCTCACGCTGCCCATCGGGCCTGACGGATAGCGTGAGCCTGCCAAGGGAGGAGCAGCCCCGCACGGCCTACCTGAGAGTAAAGCACATTGCGAGGTGCTTTATGCGCAAGTAGACCACGCAGAGCAGCTGCCCTTGGCTGGCTCACACTGCCCATTGGGCCTGACGGATAGCATGAGCCAGCCAACGGAGGGGCACTGAGTGGTGGGGGGGGGCGCTCCTCCTCCACGGGCCGGATAAGGGCCCTTGGCGGGCCGGAAATGGCCCGTGGGCCGTAGTTTGGGGACCCCTGATGTAAAATATCACATGATATATTACATATGTTACACAGCTACTGCGGATTGGATCAATGCCTAGGACAGAGCCCTGGCAAGATCTGTCTCCCAGTTTCTACAGATGCAGCTAAAACATATAGGCAAGCTTTGTCCCTCTGGGTGTTTTGGACTTCTACAATTCCTAACCTGTTAGGAATTGTGGGAGTTGAAGTCCAAAATAACTGGAGAGCCAAAGTTTGTCCATGCCGGAGCTACAATCTACAGTAGAAATGGGACGACAGTGTTGTGGACTGAAAGAATGGCTCAGCTGCTTCTTGCAATTAAGATTTGTCCACATTTGGGACCTTGAAAGATATAAAGCAGGTAATGTTCCGGTATTGGCAATCTGGAGCACCTAATTCAGAAGGCTATGTGAACTGCGGGTAGTGCTCCACTTAAACTGCCCATAGTTCACTACACTGACCAAAAAGTTTGATGGTACATACGCACCTCACAAATGAGTTGGAATCCACTCTTCAACTTATATATGTATATATATATATATAGAGAGAGAGAGAGAGAGAGAGTATTGCCACAACACTCTGTTGGCTTTGCCGCAACAGATTAGTGCCACAGCTACATTCTGACATCTTAAAATTCTCACTTGCACCTAGGGCTCCAAACCAGAAGATTGCTGATTACAAAAGATCTTCCACTTATGGTGGTCTTGTAAGAAAACAAAAAAAATTGGAAAAAGGTTCATCTGGCGGCACAAAAAATACTAAAAACCAACTTTTCCCCAAAACCCGAAATATACCTCCTTGGTATATCTCCGCAGAAGCTGGATGAAAACCAGGACAAAATCTTGTCCCTTCTAAGCACGGCAGCAAGGATGCTATTTGCAAAGTCTTGGAAACGAAGAGAGTTGCCAAGCGTTGAAGACTGGATTATAAAATTATTCGATATTATCCAAATGGAAGGACTGTCTCAGAGACTAAGAGGAACAAACAAAAAGACTGACTGGTCAGGTTTCAAAGACTTTATTGTAAAAAGAGGAACCCCCATTACTGATAGATCTGTCCAGCATATAAGGAACAATAGCGGCAGAAACGAGGCCGGAAAAAAGACTGAAGAACAACAAAAGGAAAAAATAAGGAAAAGACATAGATCCTCTCCTTTTCAGGATATTCTTGGAAGATACTGGGAGGTCCAATCACGGGCATGAAGGGACTTAGGGGTGGAGGGACTGGGATATCACTGTTTTTTATGTTTGCCGTCTGTGTCATTTATTTTATTTCATTTTGTTTCATCTTTTTTTTTCTTTTCTCTAACTCTATGCTTTTCACCTATTTTTTCATACTTTTCTATTTCTTCTTCTTAATTATTCACCCTCTTTCGCTGTAATCATACCAAAACTTCAATAAAAACTAAAATAAAAATAAAAAAGATATTTTGTGTTATATGATGCAACTCTACTACTCTTTTCCACCTAACTCCAAGGAAGCCCCTCAAGTGCTGGACGAGTGCCTGGCTGCTGTGTCTGTCTGGATGAGGAGGAAAAAGCTGAAGACAGAGGTCCTCCTGGTCAGTCGTGAACCAGATCGGGGTATAGGGTGGCAACCTGTTCTGGATGGGGTTACACTCCCCCTGAAATCTCAGGTCCGCAGTCTGGGTGTCTTCCTGGACTCATCACTTACACTTGAAGCTCAGGCGTCGGCGGTAGCCGGGAGGGCCTTTGCACAATTAAGACAAGTGCGCCAGCTGCGACCGTACCTCGTGAAGGCGGATCTGGCTAGGGTGGTCCATGCCTTAGTCACCTCCAGATTGGATTACTGTAATGCACCTCCAAACTGGATTACTGTAATGCACTCTACGTGGGGCTGCCCTTGAAAATGGCCCGGAAATTTCAATTGGTACAACGGACGGTGGCCAGGTTGTTAATTGGTGCTCCTTACAGGAAGCAGTCAACCCTTCTGTCTAAGGAGCTCCACTGGCTGCCGTTCATTTTCCGGTCCCAATTCAAGGTGCAGGTTTTTACCTACAAAGCCCTGAACAGTTTGGGACGAACCCACACGATCCCTTCGATCATCTGGAGAGGCCCTGCTCGTGCCCCCACCTCCATCGCAGGCGTGATTGGTGGGGACGAGGGAGAGGGCCTTCTCGGTAGTGGCCCCTCGACTCTGCCCAAGGACATCAGACATGCCCCAACTTTGGTAGTCTTTAGGAGGAGCCTGAAAACATGTTTGTTCCAGTGTACCTTCCCAGAATAAGGAAATACTCTAAGCAATAGGTCCTCTAAATGCACTTTATCATTGATTTAGGATTGTTTGCTCGCTCCATCTCTTGCCGAAAATTCTATCCCAGTATATTACCTTGTTCATGCCCAGCATTATTTTTAATTTTTAATTATCACATTTGGCCCAGCCATAGGTTTTAAAATGCTTGTTGTTACTGTTACCATTTATTGTTTATTTTTGTTTATGAGATTTATTTTGATTGTTTTGTATTGATGTTTTGTTATTGCTTTTATTATTGTTCTATGGGCTCAGCCTCATGTAAGCTGCACCGAGTCGGTTTACCCATGCACTCCTTAACCAAATGTTGACTAATCAGCTAGTTTATATGTAAACTAGACTGAACACACATATAATTGATCCTGTGCAGGGTTGCGAGAGGTTTCTAGGAGTAATTGTTCAAAATGTCACCCTTGCATTTCTTTACGTTGCAAAGATACAGATTTCATAAGCTCTAAAAATGTGATGCAGAGTTGTGATCAAGACAACTTCACTTGGGGTTAGCTAGGTTGTTTCTGCAAATAATTCCCCAGGAAGACAGAGCTTAACCTCAAGTTGACTTTGAAGTTTATAAAAAGAACCATCGCTTAAGTGAAAGCTGCTAAACTAGATAGAACAAAATCGGACGGACAGGGAGATGCAGCCCTGTTAAAAACAGAACCAAACTGACTCATCAGATTATGAACTTTTCCTGCACTTTTCATAGTAACACAGTGTATTACTGACAGGCCCTCTGGCTTTTGTGGCTTTGCAGCCATGAAGCTTGTGCAGGAACCCATCATGTATACATTTTTAATAGTTTTTTTAAAAAAATGGGAAGTGTTGGAAGTTGACAAGATAAATTTTAGAAGGATCAGGTTTGAGGGCACCAAAGGCGACGAACAGAACATAAAATATAGAAGTGGGAATAGAGAGGACATTCTTATGTTGGCATTGAAATTTAAAAAGTGCAAGTCTCTTCTTATGTATAGAAAGAGGCTATCGTACTTTGGACATATTTTGTGTTTGGTTTTTTTTTGTCGTGTCAGGAGCAAGTCGCTTCTGGTGTGAGAGAATTGGCCGTCTGCAAGGACGTCGCCCAGGGGACGCCTGGATGATTTTATGTTTTTATCATCCTTGTGAGAGGCTTCTTTCATGTCCCTGCAGGAGCTGATAGAGGGAGCTCATCCGCCTCTCCCCGGATTCGAACCTGCGACCTGTCGGTCTTCAGTCCTGCTGGCACTATGACTCAAGATAATGATGATAATGCTCAATGACATTAAAGGGAGTAGACTTGGCACAAATACCCCATATGCCAAAATGTGATCACTGGTGGAGTTTGGGGAAAATACACCTTGAGATTTTGTAGTTGTAGTTGCTGGGATTTATAGTTCACCTACAATCAAAGAGCATTCTGAACTCCACCAATTATGGAATTGAACCAAACTTTGCACACAGAACTCCCATGACCAACAGAAAATACTGAAAGGTTTTGGTGGGCATTGACCTTGAGCTTTGGAGTTGTAGTTCACCTACACGCAGAGAGCACTATGGACCTAAACAATGATGGATCTGGACCAAACTTGGCACAAATACTCAATATGCCAAAATGTGAACCCTGGTGGAGTTTGTGGAAAACAGACCTTGAGATTTGGGAGTTGTAGTTGCTGGGATTTATAGTTCACCTACAAAGAGCATTCTGAACCCCACCAATGATATAATTGAGCCAAACTTCCCACATAGAATCCCTGAGACCAAAAGAAAATAATGATGGTCTTTGGCAACCCCTCTGACACCCCGCGCACCCCCCCCCCCCCCGAAGTCCCAACCCCCAGATTGAGAAACGCTAGTCTACAATACCTCTCATTTTGTTTTCTCAGTGAATCTCTAAGGTGCTACAAGATTCTTTTGCATATCAGTTTTCCAGATTGATGTGGCTATGTCTCTGACTTCTATAATACAAATGGATTGACACAGTCAAAAAAGGCATGGCTTGGATTTGCAAGATTCGAACAAGACAGGTGCTCTTGGAGGTATCATTTTTATAGGGTCACCAAAAGCTGAAGACAACATGACAGCATGTGATCATAACTCTTTATGTCCTGATACCACAATATGTGTTTTCCTGTTCCTGCTTTCAGAATAACTTGTTCTATGCATTAAAGAGACACTAGCTGCCCTGTTTGAACAACAGCTTCCTATTTCTTACAAAGTGTACAATTCTGTGTTAAGATATATATTTTTGCTTCTGGTGATATGACCAGAATGTTTACTGCATACTGTACACAGCAGCCTCGTTTTGTCAACCTGTTACAAGGAGAGTATCTTCTATAGAAAAACTAGGTAGAAACAAGAGAAAAGAAATAGATTATTTCAGTTACTAAAAGGGCAGAAGTAGATGAAATAGATCAGTGGTACCCAATCTGTGGTCCGTGAACCACCAGTGGTCTGGAAGAACAAAAATATATGCTGCAACTTCACCATTACTATACTGTTGCTTCGAAACCACGCAACGAGAGTGACTGGTCTCGTGAAAACTTATAGTGCCAAGGCAACAGGGATATTGGGAGGAGAGAGGCTGACTACCTGCAAAAGATTACTACCACCACATCAGCTCTAGATTATTAAATATGTTTTTTCTGTGGGCGAGCAGATGGCGACGACTGGATGGCATATGTTCTGTATCAGAAAATAGAGCTGATGTGGTCTATCCAATGCAATTTTTTGAATCAGCACCCCAAATAACCAAACCGAATCTAAAGTTGACCAAAAACTGATTCGTAACTCTTTTGGTACTAATGTTGGAGAATGGCCCATGGTCAAAGTGGTCCCTGGTCAAAAAAAGAAAAAAGGTTGGGAACCATTGAAATAGATGAAGAAATAAAAGAGGATGCCCAAGGAAGAAGATATCAATGTCTGGGGAGTCAAATCACAGATTGCCTAGGTTACTCAAAACCACAATACTAGAACAGAGAAAAGATTCGTGCCGTCAATCAAGGAAAGTACAACCAAGCCCAAGAGCTAAACTATACTCTATCGATCAGCAAAGGTACCACTAATCAAGGAGGGAGAAAATGGAAGCTGTGACCAAATGAGCCAAACGAGAAATAAAAACATGCAGATAGGAAATGCAAGAGGACAACAAGGGATGAGGATGATGATGATGATGATGATGATAATAATAATAATAATAATAATAATAATAATAATAATAATACTTTATTTATACTCCGCCCTTCTCACCCCAAAGGGGACTCAGGGCGGATCACAGTACATATGCTCGGCAAACATTCAATGCTGCTTTGTATAGACAATACACAGACAAACAGAACAGGAGGTGGCTTGTTTCAGCTTTTTTTGGTGCCATGGAAGGCTGGGCTTGAGTCCAGGGGGTGCTGTTGCTCTATCCTCTATGACAGTGGTTCTCAACCTGGGGTCCCCAGATGTTTTTGGCCTACAACTCCCAGAAATCCTAACAGCTGGTGAACTAGCTGGGATTTCTGGGAGTTGTAGGCCAAAAACATCTGGGGACCCCAGGTTGAGAACCACTACTCTATGACAAAGAGCCATCAGGACTTCTTCCTTTTGGTCACCCTGCATTTTCTGATCTTCTTTCTTTATGGCGTCGTAAAACACCTCCCCCACTTTTTAGCGGTACCTAATTTCGCTAATTACAGCTAAAGCTTTTTTCGAATTGCTTAGGTAAACAGTGAGCTAGGGTGACAGTTGGCGGCTCATGCCAACCCGGGGTTCAAACTTGCAACCTTTTGGTTGATACATCTTACAATTGCTGATGATTTACCAGCTGTGCTAAACCTCCGGCCCCCAGAGTTTGAGGTGCAAATGACATTATGATTAAGTGGAAGGGATTGTATAAGTATACCAAAGAATTTCAAAACCTAAGACCAGAAGTACTATGATGAGAGAAGCATTTACTGGTAGATAACCCTATGTAACAAAATTTGAAAATAATGTTTCTAAAATTGTTATTTCCTGTTTTATTGTGCAGTCCTTACTTTCAAAGTAGTTGTTATACTCCAAATGCTTCATTTTTGTGTCTGCCACAAACTATGTTGAATTGATTGAGACTCTGTGAGATATTCATTGAAAAACAATAGCAAAATGTGCTGCGGGATGACCCGCAAAAAATGGTTTTTGTGTTTAATAAACATTTTCCATGTTTTTATGAGAAAACCAATTGTGCCAGAAGTTTGGAAAATGGGATGGGAATTCAGTGATTTAGAAACTGTTATTAAAGTTACAATTATGAAACACACAGAAGGACACGTCTTGTTGAAGCACTGTTATTTCCTTTCAGCAGGACCTATTGTTCCAGATACTCGATAATTTTATCTTCAAGGTAATCTGACTAAATGTTAAGAGTCTTTTGAGTGTATCAACCAATACGTTAATGGAATAATTCAGAAGACATTCTTTACCAGTGTTTAATAAAGTCCTTCACCACAGATATCTATACAAACATTGCAAGTTGCTCCCTCCCTTGCTGTACTCCAAACTTTGATGCCTGGTACTTTTTGCTACCCAAAATTCCTGTTCAATATGACATCAGAATTGCCCATCAGAGTCTCCTGGACCATAATTCTTTGACCAAATCATTGTATGCAGAAGGGAGATCATAGCAGTTTTTGTCATTTCCTCTTTCCTTCCTATGCTATATGTTATAGTCCAGTGTTTCTCAACCTTTCTAATGCCGCGGTCCATTAAGTTCCTCATGTTGTGGTGACCCCCAACCACAACATTATTTTTGTTGCTACCACATAACTGTAATGTTGCTAATGTTATGAATTGCAATGGAAATATTTGATATGCAGGATATATTTTCATTCACTGGACCAAAATTGGCACAAATACCCGATACGCCCAAATTTGAATATTGGTGGGAAGAGGGGATTTTATCATTTGGGAGTTGTAGTTGCTGAGATTTATAGTTAACCTACAATCAAAGAGCATTTTGAACTCCATCAACGATAGAATTGATTCAATTTTGGCACACAGAACTCCCATGTCCAACAGAAAATACTGGAAGGATTTGGTGGGCATTGACCTTGAGTTTTGGAGTTCACCTACCTCCAGAGAGCACTGGGGACTCAAACAATGATAGATCTGGACCAAATTTTGCACGAATATGCAATATGCCCAAATGTGAACATTGGTGGAGTTTGAGACAAACAGACCTTGACATTTGGGAGTTGTAGTTGCTGGGATTTATAGTTCACCTACAATCAAAGAGTACTCTGAATCCAGCCCACAATGGATCTGCACCAAACTTGGCACACTACATACATCTCAACATTGAACACTAGTGAGGTTGGGGGGGGGGGCTCTTTTTGAATTCACCAACACCAAAAAGGAAGAGAAGGACAGGCAGAGATATCTTCAGTTTTCTCTACCAAAGGGTTCCTCAGACCATTAGGAATATGTTTTCTGATGATCTTTGGTGACCCCTCTGAAACCCCCCCTGTGACACCCCCCCCCAGGGGTCCCGACCCCCAGGTTGAGAAACATTGTTATAGAAGAACCAGCGAGGCTCCACAGTGCGCTTGGCTGAAACATTTTGGAAAGACCAACCAATGAATTTGGCCCAGTGCACAGTATAGTGAACATTATCCAATTCCATACTCAACTCCTTGCCAGTGCATCAAAATCTGCATGTGGTAATTATTTTTGTTGTCGTTGCTAATGCCTGCCACTACAGTACATGTTAAAATTCTCAGGAGGAGTTGGATAGCCCCCAAGGGCTTAATAAGCATCTCTAAACTCCTGACATCTCAGCTAATCCCACCTAAGACAGCTACTGCCAGTGGCAATATGTCTCTAATTTGCAAATGCAATAAACTAAGTTGGACATCCCAGCATCAAGGCAGGTAAGTGCACATCTGGAAACCGGCAAAGCATATAAAGCTCCAAGACTTTATCTGAACACAATGGGCTTCTTAAATTATGCACCTGAAAAGCACAGCATCCCTCAGAAGCTCATCACAGCAGCAACTGGTAAAAACTTCTGATTGAAAGCTTGCCCATCATTATCAACTCCTCCTCACAATGCACAGACATAGGAATTGGAGAGTTTGAGTTGTATAGCTCATAAGGCAAGCCCTAACCAGAGCACTGGGAGACTGGAAAGTATATGGCAAAGTAAAGGCCATAAATTTTTTCATTGACTGATTGACCAATTCATTGAATATCCTATCTTTCACCCAAGATGGAACATAAAGCAGCTGACAGTGCAAACATAATACATCTAAATATTATTATAATTATCATCACCATCAAAAGATTTTAGAAGAATTAAACTATCCTTTTAAAAACAGCGCTAATTCTAAAAAGTTTTAAATAATTGAAAATATAAATATGGGAATAGAAGCACAATACTTTGGCTCATTAAAATACCCTTCTGTGACAGTTTATTTATTTATACTCTACCTTAATCTCCCAGCATGAGACCCAACTAGTTAATAGCCAAAAGCATGTCTAAATATAAACTTATTGCCTCCTGGTGGAAAAAAAACAGAGGGATCTAAGGCAGGCATGGGCAAACTTGGGCCCTCCAGGTATTTTGGACTTCAACTCCCACAATTCCTAACAGCCTACTGGCATGCTGACATTTGTCCGCTTGTCTTCCCAAGAGATTTGCAGGATTTTCCAGAGGCAGCGGTGATGGAAATGTTCCAGGAGTTGCATGTGACATCTGTAGACTGTCCACATCTCGCAGGCGTATAGCAGGGTTGGGAGGACAATAGCTTTATAAACAAGCACCTCCCCAGCAGAGGTTAGAAGGGAGATACCTCGATAGTTTCCGCAGTCTGTTCTTTCTCTTTTTTTAAAGAGGGTGATGATAGTGGCATCCTTGAAAACTGCTGGGATTTTCTGTCACCCATATTTTTTCAATGAGCTGGTGGAGTTGGTGTGTCGACTCAGGTCCTCCCTCTTTAAAGATATCAGCAGGGATCCCATCAGGTCTGCTGGTTTTGTTTTTGTTTGTTTGTTTGTTTGTTTGTTGGCAGTGCTGCAAGCTCATCCCTGGTTTTTGTTGCGGGATTTGTGAGAAAACCTCTTCGATCACATTGGAGGGACCACTCTCCAACATTAGTAACAAAAAGGTTACAAAACAGTTTTTGGTCAATTTTAGATTTGGTTTGGTTATTTGGGGTGCTGATTCAGAAAATTGCTTGGATTAACCACGTAAGCTCTAGTTTCTGATACAGAGCATATGCCATCCAGTAGTTGCCATCTGCTCACCAACAGAAAACCATACTTAATAATCTAGAGCTGATGTGGTACTGTAGTAGTGATCTTTCATGGGCAGTCAGCCTCTCCCCTCCCAACATCCCCATTGCCTTGGAACTATAAGAGGGTTTCGCGAGACCAGTTGCTCTTGTTGCCACGTGATTTTGAGGCAACACTATAGCAATGTTGAGGCCATGGACCATATTTTCATTCTTGCAGACCACTGGTAGTTCATGGACCAAAGGTCCCCGGTGGCGCAGTGGGTTAAAGCCCTGTGCCAGCAGGACTGAAGACCGACAGGTTGCAGGTTCGAATCCAGGGAGAGGCGGATGAGCTCCTTCTATCAGCTCCAGCTCCTCATGCGGGGACATGAGAGAAGCCTCCCACAAGGATGATAAAACATCAAAATCATCCGGGCGTCCCCTGGGCAACGTCCTTGCAGACGGCCAGTTCTCTCACAATAGGATGCTCCTGACACGACAAAAAAAATGGACCAAAGGTTGGGAACCACTGTTTTATGTGGAAAGAATGTATCCCTCAACTGACTTAAACTTGCTTACTTGTTATTCCCTTTTCCCAGTAAATCCTAGCAATTTCAATACAGACATTCAACGTGTGGCCCAAACACCCCTTGAATGAAGACATGAAAACAAATAGTCGGCTAAGACAGATTTGCAATATTTCTAAAACGAATTATTTGCCCCAAATGAAAGTTGTTCCTTCATCTGTATTAATTATCATCCATTATATTTTCAAACTAAAAGATGAAAAAGACTGGGGAGCATCCAATGGAAACCTGGGAAGAAATGAGAGACATTCCAAGACACTCAAAAAGGGCTTTTATTGGATGAAAGGGCCAAATAATTAATGCTTGAAGGCCTTTAAGAAGACATTAAGTCAAAAACATACTTTGAGCTTCTTGAAACATGTCCCTTCTTTCTTCCACTTTAAAATGGAAAGAAAAGAAAATGAAAGACAGAGCCAGGTAGTAAAAGCAATTAAAAGCCACCTCACCTGAGCCACACCAGCTTTGGGAGTCGCAACTAATTTGGGCCCGGGTGCTGATTTCACAACATCCGTCAAGGACACGCTTGTCTCTGCAACGAGTCCTGCAACGAGGATCACAGCCCTGATCAATGAGCAGAAACGAGATGAGGGATGTGCCTGGACTCCTTGGCAAATTAATACATTGCATTGATCTTCCTTGGTCAGGTCAGCATTCAGAGTGAAGGATAACGGGTAAAGATCGTACATTCCAATGCACTTGGGCCTGGGCAAAGAAGGGTCTCGAAGATCGAGTTTACGCCAGTCATTCCATTTGTCCCGTGGAGGGCAAAGCTAGCCACAGAGTTGCAAGTTCAACAGTATCAGTAATCATTGAGGAAAGCCAATGAGGCAGGAAAGAGATGGGGAAATATGGAGAAGCAATACGTTCAAGGACAAAGGGAAAAAACTGGAGCATGTTGGGGGTAATAGAGAAAGTTTCATCCCATTCATTAAAAACAATCATCTAATATTTTTGACTATCTATTCTACAAGATTCACCATGTTAGATATAATTTAATTCCATCGGTTGACACAACGCTAAATAATTTGTTGCCTTTGTTTGTTCATTATATTTCACTGGAGTGAATTTTAACTACAAGTATATGCAAAAAGCTTCTTTAAGTCCCCAATGTGGGAAATAAATAACTGGAGGAGGAGGAGGAGGAGGTGGAGAAGGAGAAGGAGGAGGAGGGTAATTTTCTATCAAGTACTGGAAAGGCTGTGGAGGAGAAGTGGAGAATACCTCTTGCCTTTGAATTTTTTTAAAAAGCAAAATAACTTAGTCCAACAGTTCTTAACTTTTCAACCTTCAGATGTTTTGGACTGTAACTTCACAAATCCTTATCCAGTGGCCATGCAGGTTGGGGCTTTTGCACACTGGCTCCTGACAAGTTTCCGGGCCCAATTTAAAGTGCAGGTTATTAACTACAAAGCCCTATACACTTCGGGTCTAACCTATCTTGGAGATGTCATCTCCTTCTATGAACCAGTGTGGGCCTTGAGATCTACTGGGGAGGCCCTTCTCTTAGTCCCACCACCGTCACAGTTGCGGTTGGTGGGAACGAGAGAGGGGGACTTCTCAGTGGTGGCTCCCTGGCTTTGGAATGCCCTCCGTAGAGAGATTAGATTAGCCCCAAATCTCCAAATCTTCTATTCGAGCCTAAAAACATGGCTATTTGCATGGGCCTTTGACCTGAAGTAATGTACTATGGTCATGTGATGACATCGGCCATTTTTATTCAGCACTTTTAGTTTGTGTTTGAAGAAACCCAATGACCCACAGATATGACTGTTTTTTAGAATTTTATTTTTTTAAACTTTATTGATTGATCCTCATTGTTTGTATTCAAAAAAATCATGTATTGTTTTGCTGATATGTAATTCTATTTTATGTATGGCACCTTGAGTTAGCCGCCCCGAGTCCCTTCAGGGAGATGGTGGCAGGGTACAAATAAATAATAATAATAATAATTATTATTATTATTATTATTATTATTATTGAAAGATCAAAATGTGGATGAACTGCTTTCTGCACAGGCTTTGGTGGTTCCAGTGGAGGCAACCCCTACTCCATCCACATGACAATGTAAAGCTATTTAAAAACTGGCCTTTCCAGACCTTCAGAAAAAAAGTAAAAATGTGGCTGTGGGACCAAGCCTTCAGACAATAATGTAGTGAAATAAATGGATATGGAATATGTGCAATGATGACTGGAATGACTCTGGACTACAATCTTGGATTGTGTGGTTTTTAGTAATTGGCTTAATGTTTAGATGTTTTAATTCTATGGTTTTAATGTAAATGTTTATTTTAATTGTATGTCTGTTTTATATGGCACTCTATGTAAGGCTGCTCAGAGTCCCCCTTGGGGTGAGAAGGGTGGGGTATAATATGGGGTGTGTGTGTGTGTGTGTACTATCTTGCTCAGAGTTAAGGGAGGAAAATTGAGAAAAATCATATAAAAAGAGGGTTTGTGAAGAAACGATCTATAGATTAACCATTGTGGCTAGAGGGAGTGTCCAGTTTTGGAGGCAGGGTGCTATTTTCTTCTGCCAACATGAGGCAGTGGTTTGAGAATTCTTTATCACTACAGAGCAGTGGTTCTCAACCTAGGGTCCCCAGATGTTTTTGGCCTTCAACTCCCAGAAATCCTAACAGCTGCTAAACTGGCTGGGATTTCTGGGAATTGTAGGTCAAAAACATCTGGGGACCCCAGGTTGAGAACCACTGCTATAGAGACTGGGATTTAAAAGCAAATTCAGTCATGGAAACTCACTTGGGCTGGTCCATGAGGTCACGAAGAGTTGGAAGCGACTGAATGAATAAACAACAAATCTACTCATCAATCAATCCACCCACCCACCCACCCATCCACCCACCCACCCATCCACCCACCCACCCACCCACCCATCCACCCATCCACCCACCCACCCACCCACCCATCCACCCACCCACCCACCCACCCACCCATCCACCCACCCACCCATCCACCCACCCATCCATCCATCCACCCATCCACCCATCCGTGCTTCATTCTGCAATGGAAACCATTATCTGAGGACGTTCAATTCCCTTTATATAAAATGGCAAAATCCCATGGCACTATGGTTTGGGAATTTTATTAAAGGTTAAGGATATTTTCAAGCTATGGATGGTTGATTTGAACCTATAGATACAGAATCCACAGATATGAAAATATTTCTATTATAGCCCATTCTTCATCATGGGATCTCAAGGCAGTGTACAAAATAAAACTAATCCAAACAATTTAAAGTGATAGAGAATTTAAAGCAACACATGTCTTTGAAACAGATGGAATGGATGGCTAGAACATTCAACCATGGAAATTCACTTGGGCAAGTAGCAGTTTCAGCTTCAGAGAAAGGTAAAGGCTCATTCCCCTCTGCCAAGAAAACCTGTCATAGGCTTGCCTTGGGGTTGCCATAAGTCTGAAAAGACTTGAAGGCACACAACATCATCATCAATTACTAGTCAGCTGCTAAGGAATGAGCATCAGGGACAAGCTACTGCCTTGTGGGCTTTCCAGGAACAGCTGTGGGAAAGAAGAGGCTAAATAAGGTGGACTCTGAAATCCAACCCAGCAAGACTGTTCTTTTGCAGCTATTTAGATGGCCAGATTTTTAAAAAGTGCCATGGGGAGGGGATAAAGAGCACAAATGGAAGCCATAGACTTGTGACAAGGATGGAAAGCAGCTAATTTTCAACCCTACCACAAGTGCTTTTTTTTCTTTCTGCTGCTGCATGTGTTCATGTGGCTTAAAGGGCTCTTACCATGGATTGCTCTGTAAGCAGATCCTAAACAGGCTGAATTAGCAGTGTCAATTGTGTAAACAGGAGCATTGAATACATCAGACAAGACCTGAGAAGCATAAAAAGCATCTGTTACAACCAGACTGTGGGAAACAGGGGGAGTAGGCAGTTCTGTTTCCATTAGCAAGCTATACAGACAAATGGGTGCCACAAGAGAAGGCCTTACACTGGCAGCCAGGCTTGGAAAAGCAGCTACTAATGTGCCTGGGTTGCAAATGGAAAGAATATTCTGTGTTATTTATATTCTGGATGAAAAAGCATTCCTAGCAGTCAAGAAACTTGCTCAGGAAAATAAGTTTTTGCTCAGTCAAAAACTTTCCTCACTTTTCTCTTCATGTTCAGATATCTTACATCATACTCAGACATCCTATTTTGGGAAATTATTTTGCACAGAAACATAAGTAGGGAGTTTAGTGCAAAAAGCATGCTTTTTGGGTGGGAGCACCACATTTGCATAACAATGGATAGATTTCTATAAACTGTTTGTGTATGAAGGAGAGCAAGCATTACATAATGGTTTGAGTGCTGGGCTATCATTCTAGAGACTAGGATTTGATTTCCTCCATTTGCCATGGAAACCTACTAAATGACCTTGGGAGAATCGCATATTCTTAGACCCCCAAAAACACCATGATCCCAAATGCAGTAAGTTACACTTACTTGTAAGATTGCTTCATTGTCTGATGCCCCACCAGTCGCAAGGACTCTTGTTGTGGGCACTGCAAAGCAAGAAGGAGAAATCTAATCAATATTACAGCAGAACCTTGTGTACACTCCTCATCATTATGATGGAGTTTTGTTTCTACCAAACAAAAACTGTTTGTGGTTTGGCACTGAAAGTGGGCAGCAAAGAGTTGTGGACTCTCCACCACTGCAGGTCTTTAAACAGTGATTGGATGACCATTTCTCTGAAGTACTTTGGCAAGGGCTATGGACTAGATAACCCCCTTCCAATGCCAGAAATACAGCTTCATGGTGGAACACTAGAAAATGTTGACCGTTTCTGCTACCTTGGCAGCCACCTCTCCACAAAAGTCAGCATTAATACTGAAATACAACACCGCCTCAGTTCTGCAAGTACAGAATTTTTCCGGATGAAGCAGAGAGTGTTTGAGGACTGGGACATCAGTAGGGATACCAAAGTGTTTGTTTATAAAGCTATTGTCCTCCCAACCCTGCTATATGCCTGCGAAACACAGACTGTCTACAGATGTCACATGCAACTCCTGGAACGATTCCATCAGTGCTGCCTCCGAAAAATCCTACAAATCTCTTGGGAAGACAGGCAGACAAATGTCAGCGTGCTGGAAGAAGCAACGACCACCAGCATTGAAGCGATGGTCCTCCGCCATCAAATCCAATGGTCCGGCCAGGTTGTCCAAATGCCCGACCACCATCTCCCAAAGCAGTTACTCTTGTGGGTTCCTATCACACAAAGATCAACTGAAAGGCAAGGTTTAAAATCAACCATTTCCAAAACCTCTCTGTTTAAACCAGGAAACGGGAAAGTGTCACATCTTGATGGGCCATGCTCTCAAATGTTTGGCCCCAGAATTCTGGAGTAGGCATAGGAACCCACCTTAGCCACCATTTTGACCTGACATCTCTTTTGCTATTCAGGGGATGTGACCATTTGGGTGTTTGGGACACCTCAATACAGTACCAAAATGCTATTTTTATAAGTTTACCAGCCAAAAAGCATTTTTTTTCAGCAAAAGAAGATAGATGGGGGAGCAATAGGGCTGAACTGGAATCAATACAGTGTTCTCTTGCTATTTTGCGGTTTGCTTTTTGCGAACTCACTTTTTCATGGGTTTTTGCGGTACTTGTTCTGCACATGCATCGTATGCATGCATACACACATATACATACATACATACACACACACACACACACACACACACATAGAGCATCCCTACTTCACAGATTTTCACTTATCATGGCTGATCCTGGAACGTAACACCCGCGATAAGTGAGGGAACACTCACTTATACTGCAGGATTACCACCTGTTCATTAAAGTGTTCACAAATCAGAAAGCAATGAGAGCTTTCCAAACACAAAAGGATAGAGTGATTAAATTGGGTTCAGGTGTGAAATTCTCGTTTTAAAAAATAAGAAATAAGCCCATGGTAAGAGAAGACAATTATCCACAAACTTTGCACCTTCCAATATAACAGAGATTAGTAAACAAGCAACCATCAATACGCAGTCGCTGCATGAAGCATTGAACCCAACAAGCTTTACTCAGGTGCAGGCTTCCTTGTCGACGCCAAAGTTCCTGCAGAGAGGAGGCTTCGTTCCCCTGATAAATTTAATCAGATCTTCCTCTTCGGAGGATATTCAGCGATGCACAAATTGGGTTTAAAAAGCCATTAAGATCTCTGTCAATGTCAGTAAACAAATAAACCACACAGCCAAGTGATTCCTTGGAGAAAACAAGTTTCAATTATACCTGCGCACACTGACAGAGCCCTGCCAATATTTTCAGAAACATGTCACTGAAGCAGGTGAAAAATAACCGCTAAAACCGCTGGGCTTAGGAAACAAAGCAATGCATGCAC
Source organism: Anolis sagrei ordinatus (assembly GCF_025583915.1). Taxonomy (NCBI): domain Eukaryota; kingdom Metazoa; phylum Chordata; class Lepidosauria; order Squamata; family Anolidae; genus Anolis; species Anolis sagrei. The sequence goes on along the minus strand of NW_026847660.1, from coordinate 123,275,604 downwards.
ACGCCACTGAACACCCCTAAAACCTCAACAGTGTGGTTCACAATGCACCATTCTTCTTTTCTCTGTGCCACAAACAAGAGCTCAGCAAGTGACATTACAGTTAAAGAGAAGCGCAGTTTCGATTCCGGTTCTCTTTAGAGGTGAACAGAACAATCCAGGGTTTTTGTGTCTCAAAAAGCTGAAGCACATGGGAGAGTAACCAATAGGCCTTTGCAATTTTGACAAGGAATTCTAGTGCTTAGTCCTCAGACTGGATCCAGTCCCATCAATACCCCAACAATTAGCACAGATTTAGATCCCTATATCTTGTCCTGGCTCTCTACATTAGCTGAATGGGCACTTAAGACTTTGTTCCAGCAAAAGTCTGGGCCTGAACAAACAACTATGTACCAAGGAAATCAGCTTGTACAAGTCTCCATCCTCAGTTTCTGACGCATAATATAGTGGTAGGGACCAAATCTTTTTGTAGGATTATATTCTCCTTGGAGCCCACAGTAGTACAATGGGTTAACCCACTGAGCTGCTAATCAAAAGGTCACAGATTCGAATCCGGAGAGTGGCATGAGCTCCTGCTGTTAGCCCCAGCTTCTGCCAACCTAGCAGTTTGAAAACATGCAAATATGAGTAGATCAATAGGTACCGCTCCGATGGGAAGGCAATGGCACTCCATGCAATTCGGAAAATCCTGCAAATCTCTTGGGAAGACAAGCGGACAAACGTCAGTGTGCTGAAAGAAGCAAAGACCACCAGCATCAAAGCAATGTTCCTCTGCCATCAACTCCGCTGGATTGGCCACGTTGTCCAGATGCCCGACCATTGAAGTCCCCCAGCACAAGAAGCCGTTGGGACTCCAATGCCAGGCTCGAGACCACCCCTGCTAGCTCAGGTAGGGAGACCGTAGTGCAGCGAGGTGGGCGGTACACTAACAGAATCCCTATTCTGTCCCGGTCACCCACCTTCAGGTAGACACATTCAAAATTAGTTGACTGCGGGATGGGGCCTCTGGTCAGGGGAATAGAATTCTTATAGACAACCGCAACTCCGCCTCCCCGCCCTCCAGGTCTCGATTGGTACTGTACGGAGAAGCCTGGTGGACAAAGCTGGGTCAAATTTACTCCTCCAGCTTCGTCCAACCAGGTCTCCGTAATGCACGCCAGATCTGCCCGCTCCTCCAGAATTATATCTTGGATGAAAGATGTTTTTCCGTTGACAGATCTGGCGTTCAGCAGCACCACCTTCAACCCAGAGGGACCGCCATCCTTGGTACACCCACTTACCATGTCAGGAGACCGATTACAAGTTCTTAAATTTCTTTTTCTATCCCTAGGCCGAATTTGAGTTATTTTAAATTTTCCGTTATCTCTAGGCCGAATTGGCGGTCTCCCTTTCCCGCATCTCCGCCTCCCCGTTATGGTTTCTATGGGGACCCCTCGGCCAATGGAATACCTCTCTTCGCCCATATTGCACTTCAATTTTGTGGCTTCATCCCATAGTTCTTTCCAAATTATTTGTTTTAATGACTTCTCTTTGTGCCATACAACCTCCTTCCAGCCCTTTCCTAACCTTGCAATGCTATTTCTAGGATCTAGCCCCCCACTCCACCCTCTATTCCCTTCCCAGTTTATCAACAATGCTGTTAACAAATACCAAAGGATGAGAGCCGACATGGATGAACAGCGCTGGGGCAGCGTTGGTACAAGACACTAGCTTCAAGTATTAGCAGGTGTTAAAGTGCAAGATGCAATAAAGTGCTTTAATCTAACCCGTTGGTAACAGTTAAAGTGCTGTAATGGAGGCTTAATGGCATTAAAGTGCAAGGGTTAAAGTGCACCTAGCATTGAGGTATCAAGGTCTAAAGTGCAGATTATACCTAGTAGCTTAAAGTGCTGGCAGACGGAGAATTAGCAGCGTTGGCCAAGATGGTCGTAATAATAATAATGTGGCAACAGTACAACACGATGTATTTGTATAGTCAATCCTCGATTATAGTTAAAAACTGAATTCCCATTTAACCCCCCTCCCCCCAATGCATCAACATAGGGCAGAGTCAAGGGTAGAGATCTTATGAGAATCCATAAGACGATAGAACTTTACAAGGAATGGTGGATAAGGGCTCCAATGGCTACTAGAATCTGATGCTAGTTGATAATATGATGTTGAATTGGTAACGTTTCTTCCGGATAGGAGGCAATAGATGAGGATGACAATAAAAGATGGTATCTCAAAGAAGGCGGCTGATGGTAACTCTGTAACAGCAGCTATGACTCCAGCCAACCAAGCGATGAACTTCCAGCCTCAAGGTGGTGGTATCCTTTAGTAATGACCGGAGCGGAGGTCACAGGGGAACTGCTGCGCTCCAGATGGTCTGCTCTATTGGTTAGGTTCACTCTGACTTCGATAGGGGGAGCCCAGCCAGGCCGCTCCTGGAGTTTCCGCGAGATGGAGTACGGTGGTGTCCCTTAATGGCGCGGAGATGTCGTGATCCAGGACGCGCCGAGGTGTCCAACCAAGATGGAGCACAGAGACAGCGCCACCCAGAGACGAGGAGGAGTCCCAGCGCCGCAGACAAGGGAATCCGGCCAAGCCCCCCCCAAGCCCCCGCCAAAAGCGGGACGCCGAGGTGTGGGGACAGCCTCCCGATAGGCACGGGAAGACTGCGACTACCGGAACAGAGGGCAGGAACAGGGGCGCACCCTGCTCAGCAGCCGCCGCTGGTTAGGCTGTGACCAGGCCTTCCGATGGTTCCCGGCCCGGTCTTAGCAGTGATTGCAGTGATGGCGGCCGCGATACCAGCGCAATAACGGCCTCGGCAGTAACGCAAGTCAGGCAAGCCGCGGCTCGCCCTTCCCAATGGTCGAGGGGGGGGGGCAACTC
>NW_026847660.1:123172197-123272561 GCF_025583915.1 Anolis sagrei ordinatus | reverse complement strand
ACCTGCGACCTGTCGGTCTTCAGTCCTGCCGGCACAGGGGTTTAACCCACTGCGCCACTGGGGGCAGCCCGAAAAACCTACAACAACCCAGTGATTCCGGCCATGAAAGTCTTTGACAATACAATGTTGTATTGTTTTGTTCTACTATCCTCCCAATTTGCCAGGGACACGCCTATCACAGTAGCCAAATAGGATGTGCAATGAATCTCAGCAGACTGTTTTAACTTTTTCATGAGATCAAGAAGGCATATTGCTACTTGGATGCAATTAGAGTCAACATTTCAATTTTCTTTTCACTGGGATCAAATAATTATCGGGACTATATCTCTGGCCTCATTAGGATTGCAAACCTGAACAAACAGAGATGCAAATGGCATGAAGGAAATCTTGGAAGACTCACTCTCTTCCTCCATCAACTGCTTATGCAGATTGGTAGGCGATGCATACCTTCACAGGCAAGCACCAGGTGGTTCCCATCTATTCACTGGACGGACCTCTCACAAACAGGATGGTGGTGTTGCCTAGCAACAAGAAGATAAGGCTTGAAATCTAGCTTATAGACATCTAACAGAGAAGAAAAGCCACAGCCTAATCTAAGATTTGCCATCTTAACTAAGGAGAGTGTGAGGAGGAGGAGGAAAGACAAAGCCAAATTGATTTGTGTGTTTTCAGAAAGCATCATTAATTGGCAGAACACTGCAAAATGGTTGGCATGCAAGGCAGGAGATGCAAGAGAGCATGCAAACACTTGACCATCAAAGGAGATGAAGGAATTCACGTAAGAAGAGTTTTTTTTAACATGCCAATCATTCATATGGCTGGGAAAGAGTTCAGAGAAGGTGAGGCACTAATTCAAATTTTACTTCTGACGTCAACACAGCAAGTTGGCCATCGAAAGCTAAGCTGGGTCATTAGACCCAAAAGAGTAACCAATTCATATGTAGGACATGAACATAATAGCACTCTCCATAGGTGAGACATTTCCTCTCTCTGCGTCAGCACTAACCCTGCAACTTGACTAAAATGATCAAGGGTCTGGAGAACAAGCCCTATGAGGAGCGGCTTAAGGAGCTGGGCATGTTTAGCCTGAAGAAGAGAAGGCTGAGAGGAGATATGATAGCCATGTATAAATATGCAAGAGGAAGCCACAGGGAGGAGGGAGCAAGCTTGTTTTCTGCTTCCATGGAGATTAGGACGCGGAACAATGGCTTCAAACTACAAGAAAAGAGATTCCATCTGAACATGAGGAAGAACTTCCTGACTGTGAGAGCCGTTCAGCAGTGGAACTCTCTGCCCCAGACTGTGGTGGAGGCTCCTTCTTTGGAGACTTTTAAACAGAGGCTGGATGGCCATCTGTCAGGGGTGATTTGAATGCAATATTCCTACTTCTTGGTAGGGGGTTGGACTGGATGGCCCATGAGGTCTCTTCCAACTCTTTGATTCTATGATTCTAAGGTCTGTATGGTGCCCCCGGTTTCAAACTGGAGAAGTAGACAAGGGGGATATTGTGATGATCCCCATGTCTTCTTGTTTCTTGGCCTGGTTGTAATTTCTGACTTATCTCTCATAGGGTTTCTGGTCCTGAGCGACGCAACTCTCAGGACCAGGTTGTGGCACAGTTGGCTAGGAGTCAGCTGCATCACCACTGACTGAAAGGTTATGTGTTCAAAGCTAGCCTGGGTTGGAGTAAGCTCCCGACCATTTGTCTAGCTTGCTGTCAACCGTTGCTGTCAACCGTTGCAGCCTGAAAGACAGTTGCATCTGTCAAGTAGGAAATTTAGGTACTGCTTATGTGGGGAGGCTAATTTATGTAACTAATTTACGATGCCATAAATATCTCCAGCAGCGGGCAAAAGAATGAGGAAGTACAACATTGATATCACAAGTGGACAGTGAAGCAACAGCTCTCCCAGTGGCCAGAATTCAAACATACCCTCATGAAGCTTAAATTGCCTCTGTGTTTGTCTATATATGTTATGTATCTATGGCAATGAATGTTTGCCATGTATATGTGCACTATAATCTGCCCTGAGTCCCCTGCAGGGTCAGAAGGGTGGAATATAAATACTGTAAATAAATAAATAACTCATCCAAGGTCATCCAGTGGGCTTCCATGGCTGAGCAGGAAATCGAACCCTGGTCTTCATAGTTCAACACTCAAACCAACAGACTATTCTGGCTCTCATACAACTCCTAGTTATGCAAGGATAAGTGAGTATCTTGTACCTTCTTTCGCAACATCTTTGTAACAGGTGGAGAAAGTGAGCTGGGTGCAATTCCAGTTCCATCCTTCCCCAGCTATTAACTACAGGCATACTGTACATTCTTTAGCCCTTAACAGCTGAAGTTTCTTCTCTTGTCCAAGCAACAACGGCTTCTTTTCCCTGTTGCCCAATTGGTTGTACAAGAACAGCTAGAGAGCTTCTGGATCAGTGGTTCCCAACCTTTTTTTTTTTTTACCAGAGACTATTCTCCAACATTAGTAACAAAAGTGTTACAAATCAGATTTTGGTCAACTTTAGATTCGGTTTGGTTATTTAGAGTGCTGATTCAGAAAATTGCATTGGATAGACCACATCAACTCTAGTTTCTGATACAGAACACATGCCATTTAGTAGTTGCCATCTGCTCACCCACAAAAAACTATAAAAGACCAGTCACTCTTGTTGCAACGGTGTAATAATTGCGAGGCCACAGACCATATCTTAGTTCTTCCGGACTACTGGTGGTCCACTGACCACAGGTTTGGAACCACTGTTCTAGACGCAACACTCTGGCGTATCAGCATCTGAGCTGCACAGGCAGCCTTCAGCTGCATATCCCCGGGAGCAGGGGCGACATTCTCCAGGCTTAGTTCCTGTCAGGAAATTCTTCCTAATGTTTAGGTGGAATCTCTTTTCCTGCAGTTCAAATTCATTGCTCTCTGTCCTAATCTCTGATGCAGCAGAAAATAAGCTTGCCCGGTCCTTAAAGTAACCTCCTTTCAAATATTTAAACATGACCATCATGTTCCTTCTCAGCCTTCTTTTCTCCAAGCGAAACATATCCCACTTTCTAAACCACTCCTCAGAGGCCTTGGCTTCTAGACCTTTGGCCACTTTGATTGGTCTTTTGTGGACAGTATCCTTCTTGAATGTTGGTGCCCTGAACTGGACACAGAATTATTCCAGTTGAGTTCTCAGAAACAGTGGGAGGAATCTCAGGGTGAAAGCGGTGCCTTGAAAAGTCTGTGTGTACATACATTGTTGTAGACCAGGGGTCCTCAAACTTTTTAAACAGAGGGCCAGTTCACACCCCCTCAAACTGTTGGAGGGCCAGATTATAATTTGACAAAAACATGAATGAATTCCTATGCACACTGCACATATCTTATTTGTAGTGCAAAAAACACTTTAAAACAATACAATAATTAAAATTTAAAATGAATAATTTTAACAAATATAAACTTAGTATTTCAATGGTAAGTGTGGATCTGCTTTTGGCTGATGAGATAGGATTGTTGTTGTTGTTGTTGTTGTTGTTGTGTGCTTTCAAGTTGTTTCAGACTTAGGTTGACCCTGAGCGAGGGCCAGGTAAATGACCTTGGAGGGCCATATCCGGCACTTGGGCCTTAGTTTGAGGACCCCTGTTGTAGACTCTCCCCAGAGGTTTGCATATATTCGCTTTTTCTTCCCACTCAGAAATATCACCAGGGACTGTTTCTAAGTTCTCAGGATTTGGGCCCTGCAATCTCAAGACCTAGGTGCTCCTAACCTGGAAATGCTACTACCAGAGATTTAGGACCCCCTGATGGCGCAGTGGGTTAAACTGCTGAGCTGCTGACGTTGCTGACCGAAAGGTCGCAGGTTCAAATCCGGGGAGCAATGTGCGCTCCCGCTATTAGCCCCAGCTTCTGCCGACCTAGGAGTTCGAAAACATGTAAATGTGAGTAGATCAATAGGTACCACCTTGGTGGGAAGATAACAGTGCTCCATGCAGTCATGCCAGCCACATGACCTTGGAGGTGTCTACAGACAATGCCAGTTCTTCAACTTAGAAATGGAGATGACCACCACCACCACCCCAAGAGTCGGACACAACTGGACTTAATGTCAGGGGAAAACGTTTTCCTCTACCTTAGTATAATTTTAGGATTTCATCCCAGATATGCTTTGTGCTTATTTGGGCTCTTTTAATGTCTTTCATGCAGAAATCTTTTATTAGTTTCAGAGCCATGAAGTGGTTTTATACCATATTTGGATTCAGAGGCATTTGACTGAATTAAGTAGTGAGTGTACACCTGGGAGCAACATGAAATACCTCTGGCTTTAAGTAGGTGCCATAAATTCCCTGTTTAATGATCACTAAATGTCATCAAACTCAACTGCATCATATTTAACAACAAGGAGACTGCAGGGAAGGGAATGGCACCAAAATCCCTTCTGAATGTCTTGGGTTGAAGTTATAATAGCTACAAGATATAGATACTGCTTCCATGCAAAAATGGAGAGAAACAGGTGGAGAAGGACATGGAAGATAACATCTTCAGCCCCCTGGGATTAGTGAAGAAACTTGCTAGTCAGGAAAGTGGCCTTCCCACATACACAAACATCCTGCTTTCCTTTATACAAGCCGAGTCCTAAGGGGTACCACTTAACACTTATGGTGGGACATATGCCAATACCTGGCCAAAAACAGTCGAATTAAAAGCTTTGTGCCTGCATCAAATAATAACCTCTTCAGGTGTTCATACATGAGAAAATCTATCATTTTTTCCTCATCATCCACATTCTCTACCACCAGAAATCTGCATCACTGGTTCCTCCATTTTACAGATCTCCTATGTGCTGTTTTTCCTTTCTTCCAATCCAGGAACACTCATTTTTCCCTGTGAGGTGCCCAGAGCTGTCTGAACTCGGCTTCAAGTACTCTGGCATTCACACAAAAATATTAAAAATCGGCCAGAGTGTTCCAAAAGATAAAAACAGCACTTCTGCTGAAGCAGCCAACGAGAGATGAATAAGTAAATGGAATTCCACTCATTCTCAGAACTGAATCTGTGCAGGCTAGTTAAATGTACAAGCATTGTTTAACTTAAGGGCAGGCACCATTAGCAAGACGCAGGGAAAATGCAAAATATCGAGAGTCCCTGTTCTAATACCTTTTGAACGATACTTATTAATTCCTCCCATAGTGGGAACCCTTCAGTTTAAAGCAAATGTTATGGTTTATGTTGTACCTTCCAAAGCAAGCAAATTCAGCCCACTGATCACCATTCCCCTTGGTAACACAAAACAAAAGTACACAGAGCTTTCTTGTACCGTAATTTCCACCCCAAATTAATTCTTCAGTATAATAATCCACTGGCCTCTCCATTTACATCACTAGTAGTGGGAAAAGACAGACATGACAGTGTTGAAGAAAGTCAGAGGCACAGTTACCCCATCAAATTTTACTTACAGGGAGGAAGTCATCTGTTGTTTTTCATGTTTTTCAGGTAAGCTATGTATATAGGATTCAATTTATAAACAGAGTGTACTTTTCTGATAGGATTCCTCCTTAAATATAAAGAATCTCTACTATTATCTGTTGGTGCCTTGGACTGCAAGAAGATCCAACCAGTCCATATTTCAGGAAAATAAAGGGAAAGATATTAGAGGCAAAGATGAAGTTCGCCACATCATGAAAAGACAGGAAAACTTGGAGAAGACAATGATGCTGGGGAAAATGGAGGGGGAAAGGAAGAGGGGCTGACCAAGGGCAAGATGGATGGATGGTATCCTTGAAGTGACTGGCTTGACTCTGAAGGAGCTGGGGGTGGCGACAGTGAACAGGGAGCTCTGGCGTGGGCTGGTCCATGAGGTCACAAAGAGCCGCAAGTGACTGAACGAATAAACAACAAATGTAAATTCTTTCTCCTCTTTGTTAAAACAATTATTCACTGATGCAATCAGCAATGATAATCAATTCTGTCCAGTAAGCTGTTTGATATCCATTTGGATATGGTTCCAGAATTCGTCTGTGAATACCAAAATCTATGAATTCACATGTAGAATCATAGAGTTGGAAGAGACCTCATGGGCCATCCAGTCCAACCCCCTGCCAAGAAGCAGGAATATTGCATTCAAAGCACCCCTGACAGATGGCCATCCAGCCTCTGTTTAAAAACCTCCAAAGAAGGAGCCTCCACCACACTCCGGGGCAGAGAGTTCCACTGCTGAATGGTGCTCACAGTCAGGAAGTTCTTCCTCATGTTCAGATGGAATCTCCTTTCTTGTAGTTTGAAGCCATTGTTCCGCGTCCTAGTCTCCAGGGAAGCAGTAAACAAACTTGCTCCCTCCTCCCTGTGGCTTCCTCTCACATATTTATACATGGCTGTCATATCTCCTCTCAGCCTTCTGTTCTTCAGGCTAAACATGCCCAGCTCTTTAAGCCGCTCCTCATAGGGCTTGTTCTCCAGACCCTTGATCATTTTAGTCACCTCCTCTGGACACATTCCAGCTTGTCAATATCTCTCTTGAATTGTGGTGCCCAGAATTAGACACAATATTCCAGGTGTGGTCTAACCAAGGCAGAATAGAGGTAGCATTACTTCCCGAGATCTAGACACTACGCTCCTATTGATGCAGGCCAAAATTCCATTGACCTTTTTTGCCGCCACATCACATTGTTGGCTCATGTTTAACTTGTTGTCCACGAGGACACATACTGCTCTCGAGCCAGGCATTGTCCCCTATTCTGTATTTTTGCATTTCGTTTTTTCTGCCTAAGTGAAGTATCTTGCATTTGTCACTGTTGAACTTCATTGTGTTAGTTTTGGCCCATCTCTCTAATCTGTCAAGATCGTTTTGAATCCTGCTCCTGTCCTCTGGAGTATTGGCTATCTCTCCCAATGGCATATTACAATAGTGTCCGTCATATGAAATGGCAAAATCAAGGTTTACCTTTTGGAATTAGTTTAGATATTTTCAAGTTGTGGATGGATGAATCGGTGGACGTGATATCTATCGTTGTTTGAACAGACAGCAAAAAATAACAACAACAATAATAATAGTAAACTTTATTTATATCCTGCCCTATCTCCCTGTGGGGACTCAGAGCAGTTTACAACAGGCAGCGACAAACATTCAATGCCGTAAGATGCTAACAAAAAACAAACACCAAGGCCACCCAAATCTAAACAAATCCAACATCCACATCAAAGTGATAACAAAGATATTACCACAAATTAGACAATGACATAACAGAATAACAATCACACCTAAACATTTCCTTAGGATTAAGGCTAATAATAAGGCTAATAAGGCTAATAATAGTAAAAAGATTAAAATTAAAAGGTAATATTTTTTAAAAGCCAACATAGCCAAAGTAGCAAGCCATTTTCGTTCCATAGTGTCTATGCTTGATGTTCTATGCATCCTCCTCTCTATATGCTTAAGAGCATAAGAAGGTTTTTAGTTGTTTCTTAAAAGAGAGTAAGGAGGGGCCATTGGGGTCTTTAGGGAGGGAGTTCCAGAGGTGGGAGGTGATCATGGAGAACAATGGTTTCTGAAATATCAAAACTCTGGTTGACATCCCAGTAGAGTTCTCAAGTGTGCTTTATTGCATCACTGTAAAGGTAAAGGTAAAGGTTTCCTCTTGACATTAAGTCTAGTCAAGTCCAACCCCGGGGGTTGGTGCTCATCTCCATTTCTAAGCCAAAGAGCCAGCGTTGTCCATAGATGCCTCCAAGGTCATGTGGCTGGCATGACTGCATGGAGTACCATTACCTTCCCGTGAAGCGGTACCTATTGATCTACTCACATTTGCTAGGTTGGCAGAAGCTGGGGCTAACAACGGGAGCTCACCCTATCTCGTGGATTTGAACTGCTGACCTTCTGGTCAGCAAGTTTTGCAGCTTAGCAGTTTAACCCACTGTGCCACCACAACCTCTTGACAACACTGAACCAGTCCTATATTCATTTCAGTACACTATAGCATTTTTTTCTCCAGTATCATATATTTATCTGCTCATCTCAGCTTATTATGTAAAACCTGCCTTCCACCTTATGTTTAACTATTCCTTCATTACCATCACCAAGTCCAAATGTGCCACTCTGTCATCATACACTAATGTTTTATATTGCTGTGGCAATGCCCAATCATCTCTCCATCAACCCAGTCTACACCTATTGCCATATGTTTGTTCATTAAGCTTTACTTTGTGATCTCATACAGTGGAATGAAGCTTAAGTGAGATATGAAAGTTTATGTGAGATATTTCTTTTTCCCAGCTAATCTCAAAGATGCCACATTCTTCCTTTATTTGTTTGTACAGTGTAGGTTACTGATTTCAGAATCCACCCTTTTCCCCAATAACATTTAAGAGGGGCTATGTACAAAATGCAAAACATTTTTTCCAGAAGGGAAAAAGGTGCACCAGTCAGGATAAATACCCACATTATGACTGTGCACTTAGTATAATGGGTATGCTACTGCTGGAGACAAAAATTGGTAATTGCACAGAATGGCATCCTCTTGCTGAAAAAACGAGAAGCTCTCTCAATATCACTCAGACACAACAAAGGGGTACATGAGGACATGGGGGGGGGGGGGACACGGGTCCCAGCTCCCTTGCAAGTGTCCACTTCATGGTTACAGACATGCACCTCCTATTCGCGTTTGCTGGCGTTCCCTCTGGCAGATGCCAAACTCAGTGTGAGAAGTGTGAATTGGCCTCTACGCAAAACAGGCTGCTCATATGCAAGCCTCTATATATAGACACACAAGCACTATCAATATTCTCCGCATTCCCAGAAATAGTATTAGATGTTGGCTTCCTCCAAAAAAGAAGACGAAGAAAACCCACATTCCCTCTTCATTAATACTTCAAGAGGCACAGAAGGTTTTACACGCTGCAAAGGTTAATTATACATACAATGAATAAAAGAAAGCACTTGAATAAATTGTATGTTTTATAGGTAATGGAGGTTGAAGGTGGGTAGATTTGTCTAATGCATAAGGGAAAGCTGTTAGGTATTCGTAGCTGCTGCCAAGGAGCCAAATGAAGTACTAATAGGCAAAGAGGAACAGCTCAGGAGGTATCACAAGGGCTGGATGCCATGTTTTTGTTTTTTTTCTCTTTGCCACTTTTGCTGGCTATTGACAGCAATGGACCCCATCAGGGCATGAATGGTGTCACGTTGCCAGGGCTCTACCTTATTGTGATTGTGTTTATTTGAATGTTATTTTAAGACTGCTTTTTTATTCTTATTATTAATGTACTTTGATGTTGTCATTGTTTGTTGTTTATGTTTTGATTTTATTGCTGTAATATGTTGTCCGGGCTTGGCCCCATGTAAGCCACTCCGAGTCCCCATCGAGGAGATGGTGGCGGGATATAAATAAAGATGATGATGACGATGATGATGATGATTATTATTATTATTATTATTTCTGGCTGTTCTAATAGACCAAAACATAAAACATAAAGATAGCACCCAGCCACAGAATAAACAAAAACTGATAGCAAAAACAACTCCGTAGTCAAAAGGGTCCAGTCCAGTGGTCAAATGCCGAGAGTGCAATAAACAAAGTCCAGGGATCAAAAGTCTATACTGTAGTCAAAAGCCAGTCCAAAGGTTCAAGGTTCCAGGAGACAGGTCAGGATACCGAAAAATCCAACAGACCTGGGGGGAAAACCAGCAACATCCACCACCAAAATACAACAAATACTTTTCTCCCAAAGATCAGTCCCAAGGTTAACTCCTTAAATCCAGTAACACCCAGCTACAACCCATCTCCTGCACACCTCCACCCCTAATTGCTTTCACCCATGAACTCCCACTTACAGATTACCAAACCCTCTAGAACTAATATTCACATTAACCCTTCTATCACCAACCACCATCAAATGCGGAACATATGACAAACGGTGATACAACTCCTGAAGAGGGATGCATTCGCCACTAAAGACTCACCAGAATTGAAGTCAACAGAACCCTAAATATAATCAGAGCTTGGAAAGGTTCTACACTAGGTAAAGGTAAAGGTTTCCCCCTGACATTAAGTCTAGTCATGTCTGACTCTAAGGGGTGGTGCTCATCTCCATTCCTAAGCCAAAGAGCTGGTGTTGTCTGTAGACACCTCCAAGGTCACGTGGCCGGCAAGACTGCATGGAGCACCGTTACTTTTCCACAGAAGCGGTACCTATTGATCTACTCACATTTGCATGTTTTCGAACTGCTAGGTTGACAGAAGCTGGGCCTAACAATGGAAGCTCACCCTGCTCCCCAGATTCGAACTGGCAACTTTTTGACAGCAAGTTCAGCAGCTCAGCGGTTAAACCTACTGCACCACCGAGGGTTGTATACTACAGCTCCCCAAAAGCAGGTCAATAGTGAGTCTGTGAACTCTAGTTCAACAAAAATAATCTTTCCAAACTGTTAAATGTGTGTGCATGCGTGTATACAGAGGGAGATATTTGACAGAACTCTACATCAGGCTGTAAAGTCCAAAATCTGCAATGCAATCAATAGGAAGTTAAAGGCACAATTGTAATGGAAACAGGAGCGTGAACCCAGTATTTTCCAGACCACCTAGAAAATACTGAGCCTTGTTATCAGAGGTGTTTGTGCAACAACAATCTATGGACAGTTCAAGACATATCTGCCTTTTTGGGACATTGCAGCTCGTGTCGAGATCAACAGTGAAATGGAATTACTAACACAGAGAGCTCAGTTCAGTGCTTAAAGATAAGATCATCATCTTTTTTTCTAACCCAAGGACAGTTGTTCACCTTTCAGAAAATATCAGCATTTGTTGCTTGGCAGCACTGAATTATTCATCAAGCTCAGACACTTTCTTGTCCAATTCACTTTGTCATTTCCTTCTAACTTATTCCCAGCAGCTCTGATGAAAATATAACACAATAACACCTGCTTACAAGAGGCATTCAATTTAGTACATGCCTTGATTGAAAAGACATTTCCTGTGGTCCCAGCTAAAATTAGATGCTCTTTTTAAATGGAAGATTCATGTTTTATGAGGAAGAGGAGGAGGAGGAGGAGGGCAATGTTACCTAAAATGTTCCCATGTTTCTCAAAGAACTTACTTTTTAAAAAATCCTCCCATAAGTTTTGTCCTACAATCAATTCCAATTCCAACTCCCTCAGGCTTATGGTCAAGTGACTAGTAGTTAGACGGCTTTACTAGGTTGATATCTGGCTGCTAAAGCAGACATAACACTCTTTGGTTCTCAAGCACTTTGAGAACAAAGGATCAACTCATTATATTGAGTCCACTTGTCCACAGGACTGGACAAATGAAGTAGATTATGTGTCATATGTGTTTGCTTCCATCATTATTCTACTTTATTGGGCAGCAGCACGCTCTTCGGCTCACTCTGAACTGTCTGAAGAGATTGAGACCCTGCAAAGGGAAACACTGCATGGAGCTACCAAGAAGTCCCCTCCAGAAATGAATCTTCCAGACTTCTGCCAACTAGTGAATAAAATATCACAGTTTACAGCAATGTTTCTCAACCTGGGGGTCGGGACCCCTGGGGGGGGTCATAAGGGGGTGTTAGACAGGTCACCAAAGACTATCAGTAAACACAGTATTTTCTGTTGGTTATGAGGGTTCTGTGTGGGAAGTTTGGCCCAATTCTATTGTTGGTGGAGTTCAGAATGCTCTTTGTAGGTGAACTATAGATCCCCAAACTCCACCAATGTTCACATTTGGGCATATTGAAGATTTGTGTCAAGTTTGGTCCAGATCCATCACTGTTTGAGTCCACAGGGCTCTCTGGATGTAGGTGAACTACAACTCCAAAACCCACCAAACCCTTCTAGTATTTTCTGTTGGTCATGGGAGTTCTGTGCGTCAAGTTTGGTTCAATGTCATCATTGGTGGAGTTCAGAATGCTCTTTGATTGTAGGTGAACTATAAATCACAGAAACTACAACTCCCAAATTACAAAATCACCCCCCCCCCAAAACCCCACCAGTATCCAAACTTGGGCATATTGGGTATTTGTGCCAAATTCGGTCCAGTGAATGAAAATGCATCCTGCATATCAGATATTTACATTACGATTCACAACAGTAGCAAAATTACAGTTATGAAGTAGCAACGAATGTAATGTTATGATTAGATGTCGCCACAACATGAAGAACTGTATTAAGAGGTTGCAGCATTAGGAAGATTGAGATCCACTGGCCTACAGAAAGATATTATTGTAACAGTTGAAGATACCTCGGAGCTCCCTTAGTATATGTTCCAAATATCAGGTTATGGTATATTTTATTATTATAGATAATAAATTCCATCATGAAGAGTAAGGTCAAGAGTAATAATAAATTCCATCATGAAGAGTAAGGTCAAGAGTAATATATTCCATCATGAAGAGTAAGGACAATTCAGGAACCCTTCAAAAAGGAAGCAAAAAGGGCTGATATGTGGAACAAAATTTGTTATACCCACTTCTCTGTTTATACCCACTCCCAATTACTGTTGGTTTCTCCTTTTCCTCTTCTCTCCTTTCCTTTCTTCTCTCAAGAAACATTACTCACCTTGAGGTTGGTGAGCAGAGAAGCACAGGTTGCAAGAGAAGATAGCAGGTATGTTGGATAAATTAGAATTCAAGGTAAGTCATTAATTTATCCTGCATACCTGTTATCTTCTGCTCCAACCTGTGCTTCTCTGCTCACCAATCTTCTGAACATAGCTCCTTTCCTCAGCTTGCCTCCTTCCAGGTTCTACAAAGATTATGGAGGAGACTATGGCTGCCAAAAGGGACAACTAAAGCAATGGGGGCATGGTTGAGGACAATGAATGGACTCATTTCTTTTGTCCTGCCATTCCTCAGCCGTGCTTGTTAGTTAAGTTTTGGAAGGACCAGAAAAGCTCTTTAGAGGTATTAGTGAGTTTACCATGGGCAATATTGCATGGATTACAGCATCTTGAAGATCCTCACCCTACCCAAATGCAGCTGTGCAGTTTGTACTAACAAATGCCTAGTTAATTAGATCAACGGAAGGAAAAGTACCCCGTGAGCTGCATGTAGCTTCCCATTCCCCACAGCATCCCTGCTCTGACCTCTATATCTCTCTTTCCCCCACCAAATTGAACTCCAGAAGACCAACTAAACTGTATAGTTGTCATGACTGACACCAATGACTTGTTTTTTGATCTGTTGGGGACTTTTAAAAAAAAATGCCAGTAGTGGAAGATCAATGGAGAACGGATGCAGCCCTCAACCATCTGGAACAGTGGTTCCCAACATTTTTTTTGACCAGCAACCACTTGACCAGGGACCAATTTGACCAGGGACCACTCTCCAACATTAGTACCGAAAGGGTTACAAATCAGTTTTTGATCAACTTTAGATTTGGTTTGGTTATGTGGGGTGCTGATTCAGAAAATTGCATTGGTTAGATCACATCAGCTCTGGTTTCTGACACAAAACATATGCCATCCAGTAGTCACCATCTACTAGCCCACAGAAAACCATATTTAATAAGCCTCAGCACTATAAGAGGGTTTTGCAAGACCAGTCACTCTTGTTCCAACAATATAGTAACAGTGAGGCCATGGACCTTATCTTAGTTCTTACAGACCACTGCTGGTCCATGGACCACAGGATGGGAACCACTGATCTGGAAGATCCTTGAATGGGATCATCAGAGAAATAGATTCGAATAGCTGCAAATACAGTCTTAGAATCAAATCAAAGAGTTGGAAGAGACCTCATGGGCCATCCAGAAAAGAGCCATACTGGCTGATGGGTTTGAGGAGTTCCAAAGTTCTGATTAAAAGTGAATCTGTTGCTTCGCTTTCCCATCCTTCAGTCTGAACCCAAGCAACCCAACCTGTGAGCCATTAGCACACTAGCCATGTAATGCTTGGGATACCTGCCACAGAATGCCAAAAAGCAAAGGATTATCGAATACCTGGCAGCAGGAGTCCGTGCATAAGTGGATTGTGCTAAATGGCACCCAGCAGATCGTACAGCCTTGTTACAATTGATACGTTTCACTGATGCTCCTGAAGCGCAAATCCATCCCCCTCGCTTAGTGCCGGATTTAGTCTTAGAAAAATCAACAAAGCCTTGTTCATGTCAAATATTTAGTCTAAGTTACTTTAAAAAAAACATCTTCAGGGAGAACTAACATTTTCTCCCTCTGGCAACCTGTCAGTCACAGCAAAGCTGCAAGTAAACTGTCTGACTCTATTCTACTCACGGTGAGTAGGAAAACTGGAGCAGATGATGCAGGCCCACCCCCATTGCCTCTGAACAAGGCTGTTTTCACAGCTTTTAGCCGGGTTCACTGCTTCACAGCAAGTCTGATCTGATATACTTTGTGCCGGAATGAGTGACGTTTTTGCTAATCATCCTATTAAACTTACCACCTTTTGGGGAAGGCACACACATATACACACAATGACTTTTCAAGGACACCGAGACCTTTTGCTTTGGTAAACAACCAGAGGAGTTGTAGAGAGAAGCGTGGCTTCCGAACTTCCTTTGCTCCTGTCAAATTGAGTCCTACTGAGCTTTATGGGGCGCCCTCCCCAGAAAGCAAGCAGTCTAAAAACAAATAAATAAAAAGCAAAGCCACCAATAATGGGATAATGTTACACCTTTCCTTTATTGTGACAAATGGAAAGTGGGAAAGCTACAAAAGAAATGGAGGCAAACTGGCCCAGAATGCTGACTGGGAGCCTTTTCCATCCAAAGATTAATTAGATATCGTGATTAATCTGTTAAAGAAAAGAGTGGGTGCTTTTGTTTTACAATTTGCCATTTAACACGGAGGATGGTATAGATCTCTTCTCTGTAATGTTTCGCGGTGGAAGCCATCTGTTCAAGAAATGGGATGGCATTGAAACAACAGTCCCTCCCAAACATCGAAAGCCAAGATGATGCCTAGAGGATTGGTTGGAAATGTAGATGTTCTTGGCATCCCAAAGGCTAAAAGAAGGGCACGCAAATGCAGCCCAAAGGCCATATTTGAGCCTTTGGACTGTATAGATCTCTTCTCTGTAATGTTTTGCGGTGGAAGCCATCTGTTCAAGAAATGGGACGGCATTCAAACAACAGTCCCTCCCAACATTGAAAGCCAAGATGATGCCTAGAGGATTGGTTGGAAATGTAGATATCCCTGGCATCCCAAAGGCTAAAAGAAGGATATGCAAAGTGAAGCCCAAAGGACAAATATGAGCCATGAAGTCCCAAAGTGTATAACTTGAAGTTCCAAAAGCCTCTAGAACATTATTATTATTACTATTTTTAATGTCATTTTTTGCCTACCAAAGATTTCACCCCATCCCAATATACATAGTGCCAGGAGCCCTACCGCCATAAGCTGAAATAGAAAATTGCATTTGACATTGCTCCCTGTTTCAATCTTAGTCTATTTTCAGGCAGTTGGAGGGTTAGGGCAATTTTGTATTGTATATCTGGAAGAGAGATTGAGATGTCTGGAGAGTAACACTGCTGCCTCTTGGAAGGGGGGCAAAAATCACCTGATTTTAATGGGTTTCTTGTGGTCTTAGTGCCAGTACAACCTAGTAGAGCAGTGGTTCTCAACCTTCCTAACGCTGTAAGTCCTTAATACAGTTCCTCATGTTGTGGTGACCTCCAACCATAAAATTATTTTCATTGCTACTTCACAACTGTAATTTTGCTACTGTTGTGAATCGTAATGTAAATATCTGATATGCAGGATGTATTTTCATTCACTGGACCAAATTTGGCACAAATACCCAATACGCCCAATTTTGGACACTGGTGGGGTTGAGCAACTGATTTTGTCATTTGGGAGTTGTACTTGCTGGGATTTACAGTTCACCTACAATCAAAGAGCATCCTGAACTCCACCAATGATGGAATTGAACCAAACTTGGCACACAGAACTCCCATGACCAACAGAAAATGATGGAAGGGTTTGGTAGGCACTGAGCTTGAATTTTGGAGTTGTAGTTCACCTATATTCAGAGACACTATGGACTCAAAACAATGATGGATCTGGACCAAACTTGGTACAAATACTCAATATGCCCAAATGTGAATACTGGTGGAGTTTGGGGAAAATAGACCCTGACATTTGGGAGTTGTAGTTGCTGGGATTTATAGTTCACCTACAATCAAAGAGCATTCTGAACCCCACCAATGATAGAATTGGACCAAATTTTCCACGTCTTGAAAGGACTCGCTGGCATGAGCCTCCTTCCAATCTCACACATTCTCCCTCGCCTGCGGATACGCACCATGCTGCCATGCACCGACCACGCCTGCTCTCTCCTCCCCGCTTGGAGTCTCAGAAACAGCCCTCCCCTTGGCTGAGAGGCCGGCCAATCACAGCACAGGAGGACTTTTGGTGGGAGGATTTCCAAAAAGGAAGAGAAGGGCAGGCAGAGAGATCCTCAAGCCTTGTCTACCAAAGGGGTCCCTAAGACCATCAGAAATATATGTTTTCTGATGGTCTTTGGTGACTCCTCTGAAACCCCCTCACAACCCCAACCCCAGGGTCCCGACCCCCAGGTTGAGAAATACTGTAGTAGAGGGAGCACTCAGGCATGAAAATTCCCCACAGCTAGCCTAAAAATTGACAAGGCTGCAGTCTTTCAGCCTCCCTCCAAGAGTTTATTGGGGGAATAAAAACATGACTTTTAGCTCTTTGGAGGAAGAATGGCACACAAATAGTGCAAAGCAGTAAAGATATGACTGAAAGAACAGAGGCATGTCAGTGAAGTTGCTCAACCAGAGGAAATGGGAACAGATGAAGAGGCAGCTTGGCAACTCCGCACAAACACGGCAAGCACCAGCAATGCGTTGAAGTGCTCTGAAACGGCGCTACTGCACAGCTTGTAAGTTGCCCGCTCTGGAGCTGATAGGCTTGCAGCGCTATAAGCTTCTTAAGCTCTTTAGTCTAGATCTAAGCAAACAGCTTGCTGCAGTTACAAGCTTCCCTACCCTTGCTATAAAGTTATTAAGCCTCTTAGGCTTACTGTCTCCTCCTGCTTCTCCTGGTAGGTTTTTGTTCACCATGCAACCAGCTAGCACCCTGGATGTTCATGCAGCATTTATATTCTGAGAAATGAGCCCCCAAAGCCTTGTCAAGAGAACAATGAGGAAATCCTGGTTCTCCAGTCTGTGAAATTCCATCGTCACAACTGCATTTTGTAGATTCTGGGAACGAGGTGATGGAAAATAAGGTGGTTCTGCGCAGACCGCAACTCAGTTGGCGTACTAGCATTAGAAAGCACCCAAGAAAGTTCCTCTTCAAAAAATAAAGACCCAACATTTGAGGATGATACAGTCCCACTGGGTCCACAATGGCATATGAATTTTGATGGAAAAATATTGGTGTCATGTACATGCAGGACTCTGGCACACCAAAATATACTAGGCTTCCCTTCTTCCTCTTTTTATGCAGCACTGAATACACAGAAAATTCAAGACTTGAGTGGACTTTTTCCGAATATTTCCTCTGAAATGTAGCCTGCAGTACCTGGTATTCATTGGCAGTCTCCCATGCAAATATAACCAGAGCTGCTTACCTTCAAAGATCAGACAAGATCTAGTATTTAGGCTCAATCTCTTGAGTCTGGAGGGCCTAAAACGTCCTGCTAAACAGGATGCATTTGACTAAACAGAGAAGAAGTTTCCATCTGTGGCGGAAAAAGATGGGAAGTTGATCAGGATCAGAACACTGAAAGAGATGCAGTGGGGAGCCTCAACCATAGGCACTTTAAGAACCTTTCATTTATAAATTAACTAGCGGTCCCCTGCCACACGTTGCTGTGGCTCAGTCTGGTGATCTGGAAAATAAAGTAATGAGAAAGTGTTGGTTTATAATATATGTAATTTCTTGATGCTTGTGGGTAAACAGTATTTCTTGTTGTTTTTTTGTCAGCGTTGATATAGAGATTGTCTAGTTTGCCCACTCTGGAACATGCAATATATAATTGTCCTTCTTTAGGGGTTCCTTTCAAATCTATGATAGTATATCTGTCATATGCATCTATGTGTGTGTTTGTGAATCATATATCTATCTATATCTATGGTTGGATGGCCTTAAGGCAGCATTTCTCAACCTGGGGGTCAGGGCCCCTGGGTGGGGTCATGAGGGGGTGTCATAAGGGTCACCAAAGACCACCAGAAAACACAGTATTTTCTGTTGGTTGTGGGGGTTCTGTGTGGGAAGTTTGGCCCAATTTTATCATTGGTGGGGTTCAGAATGCTCTTTGATTATAGGTGAACTATAAATCCCAGTTACTACAACTCCCAAATGTCAAGGTCTATTTCCCCCAAACTCCATCTGTGTTCATATATGGGCATATGGAGTATTCATGCCAAGTTTGGTCCAGATCCATCATTGTTTGAGTCTACAGTGCTCTCTGGATATAGGTGAAATACAACTCCAAAACTCAAGGTCAATGCCTACCAAACCCTTCTAGTGTTTTCTGTTGGTCATGGGAGTCCTGTGTGCCAAGTTTGGTTCAATTCCATTGTTGGTGGAGTTCAAAATGGTCTTTGATTGTAGGTTAACTATAAATCCCAGCAACTACAACTCACAAATGACAAAATCAATTGTTTGGGGGGTGATGGTCACTCCTTGGGTTAGTAGGTGTTTTGTGGCCAAATTTGGGGCCAAATTCATTCAGTGGATTTTGAGTTATGATGTCACTCAAAACGAACAGAGCATTTATATATATATAGAGAGAGAGAGAGAGAGAGAGAGAGGGATTTCTCAAGGCACACTAGCAACTTTTCTTGCAACACACACTAGTGCACTTTCATAAATTATTTGGGAACATTGCATCCGACTACTTCATATAAAAGAGGTGAACAAGAAAGTAATGAAATCTGCAAAATGATCAAACTACCCAATGCCAAGGTCAAGGAATTCACAGCAGGGGAACACGGTTCTGATCCAGCCATTCTCATTCACCCTAGAGAGGGCAGGGGAATCCTTTAAATTTGTAGACAACAACATGACATCCTTAGGTGTTCCGGCAAAACAGGTTTCTGCCAGCCCTGATCTTGCAAGAATATTCACTGAGGCATCCATAAAGCCACTCTCAACAAATTCAGCATATGCTCCACTTTGACGCACATAATTCACTGCTTTCATGAAGCAGGAGCTTAATCCTGCCTTCAGTTTTAAAGAAAATCAATGAGAGTTACCCCCTGGAAACAGAGAGCCAAGGACCGTCTTAGGAATTCATAAGTGGACTGTTCTGCAGGTAAGTTCATGTCATCAATTTGTTTGGTATTTCACACCTGGGTTTTAAAGCAGATTGTCAATGGGTTGTGTTAATATAGTTCTTAACACACTCTGTTTCTGGATTCACACAGACACATACCATTCCTTGTCTTTTTTCAATGGGGATCTAATATGGTGTTTCTACTACATGACTGAGTTCCACAACAAGAAGATACAAAGCAGCAGAAGACCTAAATACCTTAAAACCACTAGGTCCTGTCTGATCTTGGAAGCTAAAAAGGATCAGCTCTGGTTAGTAATTGGATAGGAGACTGTCAAAGGATACCAGGTGCAGTAGGCTATATTTCAGAGGAAGGAACTAACAAAATCACCTCTGAGTATTCTTTACCTAAGAAAACTCTATGAAATTCTTGAAGGAGCCGTAAGTTGACAGGCAACTTGAAGGCACACATACACACCAAGGAGTAGAGTTCGCATTGGCTAAGGTTTAACTTTAGCTGATTTGATCCCTTGCAGATTTGGTTAATGTATTCTCTCCAGGAAACCCTAGGATGATACTATGTTCAACTTTCACGAGCAATTGATCCTATAGTTATGCTGGAGGACCTTGTGATTCCACAAAAGAACACTTATTTAGGAATCTCTAGGTCCTCTCAGTCAATTATATAGTTTATGGTTCCAAAAGAATTGATCATAGAGACATACTAGAGGCCCTACAGATGCCTGGGTGTTCAATCAGTTTTTTTAAATAGTTGTTTCTACACTGTATATAAAAAGTAGCTGCTTTTACTAGAACCACTTATGATAATGTGACACGGGTTCATTCCAGTTCTGTAGAAGGGGAATGGATATATTTTGGTTAGATAAGCAAGCACAAGGAAGAAGCCAGAGAAACTCATACTCATGACAAACACTTCCAAGTCAACCTATGATGGAAACCCATACCTCCATGTGGCTTTTAAGGTGACGATCCACCTTCTTCTGTATTCCATCCATTCCATCCATGTGAAATGCAGAACAAGGATACGACCCTACACAGGCCACCAAGACCTAGTGCAATATGATGATTGACAGTAGTTTATTTATTTATTGTATTTCTATACCGCTCTCTTTCACCCCGAGGGGGACTCAGAGCGCTGTACAACATGGCAAAATTCAATGCCGATAATATACATATAAAAGCAATACATCACATTAACTAAAATCATAACATATAAATATGAGTTAAACCATTTAAATGCTATACATAAAACAACATAAGATAAAACATAGAGCATATTAATATTGCATCATTCCCACTATTGTCAATTAGCTGCTTATGTCCATATCATGACAGATTGTTGTTATTCATTCGTTCAGTCGTTTCCGACTCTTCGTGACTTCATGGACCAATCCACGCCAGAGCTCCCTGTCGGTCGTCACCACCCCCAGCTCCTTCAAGGTCAATCCAGTCCCTTCAAGGATACCATCCATCCATCTTGCCCTTGATCGGCCCCTCTTCCTTTTTCCTTCCATTTTCCACAGCATAATTGTCTTTTCCAAGTTTTCCCTTCTTCTCATGATGTGGCCAAAGTACTTCATCTTGGCCTCTACTATCCTTCCCTCCAATGAGCAGTCAGACTTTATTTCTTGAAGTATGGACTGGTTGGATCTTCTCGCTGTCCAAGGCACTCTCAGCACTTTCCTCCAACATCACAGTTCAAAAGTATCTATCTTCCTTCGCCCAGCCTTCCCTATGGTCCAGCTCTCACATCCATAGGTGACTATGGGGAATACCATTGCTTTAACTATGCAGATCTTCATTGCCAGTGTGATGTCTCTACTCTTCACTATTTTATCAAGATTGGACATTGCTCTCCTCCCAAGAAGTAAGTGTTTCCTGATTTCCTGGCTGCTGTCTGCGTCTGCAGTGATCTTTGCACCTAGAAATACAAAGTCTGTCACTGACTCCATGTTTTCTCCCTCTATTTCCCAGTTGTCAATCATTCTTGTTGCCATAATCTTGGTTTTTTTATGTTTAACTACAACCCAGCTTTTGCACTTTCTTCTTTCACCTTGATTAGAAGGCTCCTCCTCGCTTTCGGCCATCAAAGTGGTGTCATGACAGATATTATACTGTAATACTATCATTGGCCAAATGCCTGCATGCACTGCCAAGCTTTGTTTTTTTTCACTGAACACCAAGAGGGAGGGGGCTGATCTAACCTCACTTGGGGGGGGGGATTCAACAGCCAAGGGGTCACCACTGAAAAGGTCCTGTGTCTCGTCCCCACCATCCGCACCTATGAAGGCAACGGGACCTAGAGCAGAACCTCCCTGGCTGATCTTAACACTCAAACTGGTTTATAAAGGGAGATACATTCAGACAGGTAAGCTGTTAAGGTTACCCTTGACTAGGAATCAAAGCGATCAGCAAGAAAATGCAGGAAGCAAGGCTACAGTGGTACGGCCATGACATGAGAAAAGAACCAACATCAGGAGCACAAACAGCACTGCATTTGGAGATTACGGGACAACAATCGCACGGACAAAGGCCAAAGAAAAGATGGATGGACACCATCAATGAAGATATGTGTGCTGCCAATCTGAGACCTGAGGATGCTCAAAACAAAGCTATGTGGAAATGACAGTCACAATGCCAACCCCTCCATGGGAAAATAGCTTAGAAAGAAGAAGATGGATGGATGGATAAATAGATGGATGGAAGGATGGATGGATAGATAGATACTATAGCACTACATTTGGAGATTGCAGAACAACCACCATGTGGATGGCCAAAGAAAAGATGGATGGACACCACCAATGAAGACATGCGTACTGCCAACCTGAGATCTGAGGATAACCAAAACAAAGCTATGTAGAAATGGCTGTCCCCGCCCCAAATGGGAAAATAGCTTAGAAAGAAGAAGATGGTTGGATAGTTGGATGGATAGATGGATGGCTGTTGAGAATGGGAGAAGATTCCCTCTTTCAGATCTCAGCCATAAACTTTGTTGATTATCCATTTCCTTTGCCTCAGTAGAGTCCCAGATCCATCTGTGATACAGAGATAACACTTCAGCTCTATTTTACAGGCTTCTGAGAACACTTCCAGAGATAGTGTATGCAAAATGCATCATGGTCCTAGGAAAAGTGTGACATAAATAACGATCATATAAGCTCATTCTTCTAAATATCCTTATCATAATATCTTGTGACTAGAATCATTACTTATTTGGGGGGGAGTAGGGAAGGGAGGGAGCCACTAATAGTTGTTTTCCCCTTGACTTGGAGAATCTCACACAATGCCAAAGTCAGAGAACCCTTGGCATAACACAATATGGCATAAAGATGAAGGCATTCTTCATTTGTCAAAAATAATTAAACATGTCACCGACATTCTGCATAACTCAAGGGCCAGCTGGGAAAAGAGCAGTACGTCTCCAGATCTCTTTGACTGACAAGGTCAGCTCATCCCTCTTTTCCTTCTCGCTGAGCCGTGTTCATTATGCCGTAAATTAATCTGTAAAAATTTGGACAGACTACCTAATGTAATTAGCTCAGCCTGTTCAAACACAGCAAAGGTATAGATATTGACAGTGCTGACTGGTCTGTGGCCACTAAAAGGCAGGAAGAGGTTAAAGTCCAGCTCTTATTCCTGAAGTAGAGCTGCAAGGAGTTTCACGACCTTCAAACTCAGAGGTCAGGGAAATGCCACTTCCAGTCATTATGAGTCTGAGACTGAGCTGCCCTTTACTTCTGCTTTAGGCTGTTGATTCTGCCTCCCTTCCACAGAAACAATATAAGTGTGGCTTACAAACCCATACACAAAAGGAGGAGAAATAACTGATCCACTCGTAATGCACTTCAACAGTAACCATACAAAATTTGAAAGGCAGTGCCCACATATACACCTCTTTGTACATTGTATGCACAAAACTGCTATGTATTAAGTTAGGAATGGTCTGAAATGTGTTTTCACCTGAATGGGAAAACCCAAATTACCTCCATCTTTTCATCACTAAAACTGGGATATACTCCCTCTGGCTGGAAGATATCTTGGGCGAATCCGTGCTGAAACCAATGAGGAGCATGCAGCAACTCACCATTTCAGTGGTGAAGAAGAACTTCCAAATGTGTCCCTGAACAGGCAGGTTGAACTTCTGTTTAATGGCAGCCCCAAAATCAGCTTCCTAAGAGGTTGTCATACTAGAGCCCATTGCTAGAGGGAAAACATGGGATCATAGCCAACATTCATTGGCTATAATCAACCTTCCACATTCACTGGAGTAAGGGGCACAAGACCCACACAAAAGTGAAAAACCTCAAATAAAAAGAATGCTATCTGTTTTACATGGAAGAACCCTCTACAAAAGGAATCAATCTTCGAGTATGATTGTATGGTCAACTTTTGCCAGATGTAGGCCATAGGATTACACTGAAAGACCATGAGATTCCCAAGAAAGGTATACTCTCTTAGAATCTCTAGGTCCTCCAGTGTGACTTTCTAGTTAACTTCAGTGGAAGTGACACTGGAAGACCTAGAGATTCCTAGAACAAACATTTTTATCAAATGCACAATAACTGTTGGAAATTACAACCTTCTTCAAGCCTAGATAAAGGTAAAGGCTTACTCTTGACATTAAGTCCAGTTGTGTCCGACTCTGGGGGTTGGTGCTCATCTCCATTTCTAAGCTGAAAAGCCGGTGTTGTCTGTAAGCACCTCCAAGGTCATGTGGCCAGCATGACTGCATGGAGCGCCATTACATCTCCACCAGAGCGGTAACGATTGCGCTACTCAAATTTGCATGTTTTCGAACTGCTAGGTTGACAGAAGCTGGGGCTAACAGTGGGAGCTTACACACCTTTCCCTGGATTCGAACCTGTGACCTTTCAATCAACAGGTTTAGCAGCTCAGCGGTTTAACCCACTGTGCCACCGGGGACTCCTTCTTCAAGCCTCCTCTAGTAATTTGTTTATCTATGATTCTGTTTGCATACTGTATTGTATGTATGTTCTGATATGCAGATTCTTTTGCTATGTTTCCTAAGGGGTTGTGGGAGGAGCTGCAGACCACATGATCTGTTCTGAGACTGCTCAGCCCTCAGACTCCATTTATCAATTATTTGTGTATATGCAGCATCGAATTGTTATCTTTGGAAGGCCATCCTGAGTCACCTTCGGGGTTGAGAAGGGTGGTATATAAGTGTGGTAAATAATTAAATAAATAAATCCATAACTGGACTGATAAGCTATGTACATGTGTTATGCTGAACACATTAAGGTTGTGAGTAAACCAAATATGTTATTTTTCCAAAGACTACTTCATTTTTGTCTCTTGAGTGCATGATATAATTATCTATAAAAAAAGCCGCTCTGAGTCCCCTTCGGGGTTGAGAAGGACAGCATATAAATGTCGTAAATAAATAAATAAAATGTTTTTATGGGAAAGTAGATACATATTTTTGGGCACTGAAAAGTGCTTCTGGAATTCTGCTGTTTTTATGCACTGGCACATTCTCTGTTTTCCTAACAGGTCAGAGACAATGGTTTCAGTCTAACAACTGAAGCCAATTGCCTTGCATATTACATTTGGTAGTTTATCATATGAGAATATTCCACTCAAATGGGATTTTAGCTCTTCTCTGAAAGGTTCATGCTTTTCCAAAAGGTTATGATCTCCAAATGGTGATGAATGCCATTTTCCAAAAATAACTAGATTTGCAAAAATTTAACTTGCTAATATGGACCCTGTCTAATTTGACACTGAGTTGTGCAAACAGAAATTTATGATTATATTACCTCCGCATATCTACTTTGGTCAGGACAGAAACCTTGGCTAAAATGAGCTTCTTGAAAGACACTGGAGCACAGAAATATAGCTTTTTTTTTTGTACAACAAACAACAGTTAAGTCAATTTGAGGGAGGGAAGGAGGGAAGCTGGACAGAAATGCCAGTTAATAAGATTAAACAAGGAAAGGCAACCTCTTTCTGCACTGATAGCACTGAATGATACAATATACTGCCATGTGAAACCCAAAGAGACAAAAGACAAGCCCACAATAACAAGAATGACAAGAACAAGAGGAGCATCAAAGATAAGGCTGTACATTAACCTGAGGACCTGTTTTAAGAAATTCCATCGGTTCATTTCTTTTCCTGATTGAGTTGCTAAAAAGAGAAGAACTGTCACCCAGTGAAAAGAATCTTAATCAATCATGGAGATTAATTTTGTGCAGAATTAAATCTACATTAATTAGCGTTTGACTAAAAATAATTTAAAAATAGGCTATGCACACATGTTTCATGGCAAGCATTGCCTTTCAAGTCCTTTCTTACCCAGGAGTGAAAGCCTCTCCCACGTTATTTTGTTTGTTTATTTGTTTGTTTTGCCATTTCTATATTTTTATGCAATTCCATGAACATAGCTCTTAAACATTCATCATTTGTGGTCAATTACAAGAGGTTTAATCAGCTAATCTACCCAATTAACTCAGTGATGTTCCAGTACTATCAAAGAATAATACATTGATTGCTGATCATCTAACAAGACGATGTAACAGAATGATTGAGTGTAATTTGAGAAAATACATTTATGAGACAGCCTGAGTTTGCACCAAATCCAACAGCCTCCTCCAGATTCAAGTGTACACCTTCATCCTTTTCTTGATCTTCCAATTTTCCTCCACTATTTTATACTCTATATTATTTAAGAGAATCCTTCGCTGACTGAATAATTTTGAATCACCATCTTTGCAACCAAATTACTAAATTCAGATAAATATCTCACTAGTATTTATTATTTATTTTATTTATTTACAGTATTTATAGACTGCCTTTCTCACCCCTGGGGGGACTCAAAGCAGTATCTTACCACTGATGACCTATGGTTACGAAAAAGGCTATTTCTTAAAAGTTTTTTCCTGTTTCTTCCCCACTTAGTAAAATACTAGAGTTTTGCATGGGTGGAACTCGATCTTAGTCAACCCACTGGGTAGGAGCCTCCCTTGTGCCAGCATGTAGATCAATTCAGTCAAGGAAGCCATAACTTTCCAAGATCTGAACAAGGATCCTAATAGCCAGGGTTCTTGAAGGTCTTGATGGTGACTTGATGGCCCATAACAAGATTTGCCAATAGGCATATACTGCATATATTGATGAATAGGGAGGCAAAGGAACAAAATTTACATGCTTGCCCTCCGATTTGTCAATTAGAATAGACCTTTTTTCCCTACTTCACTGTGAAGCATCATTTTCTTATCCAAGGAGTGCTCTTTGTGGATTAAGAATAAATTGATGAGCCCTTGACAGTTAGGGAAGGAAAGCAAAAATTTTATTGAAGTTCAATTCTATTTCATTAAAATCCACTTGACTTTGTTTCAAGTGCATTAACATAATTAAGGATGCTAGGTTGGCCACACTTACCTGAACGTTTACTCCCCTAAACGCCCTTCAGTTTACTCTTCAATGAGCTCACAGATGCATACATCATTCAAAACCCTAGTTTTAAGCTTTTGAATTTTGGAGTGGCCAATGTGCTCCATTTCATCCCCACCTTTGAGTGGGCTCCTAAAGCAACCACAACATATCATGTAATGAGCATGGGGTGCTTCAGGACTCTGTCTTGCCCATGGTGGCCACCTGAAATTTCAGGCCCAACCATGGATTTTGGTGCACTCATCTGAAATGTAAAGCAATGCTGTTGGGTTTATGTACTGGGAAAGCCAAAAGCTGAAACACTGTTCTCCTTCTAAATATCTCAGTGTCACCTTAGATCGAACACTAACATTTAGGAAATAGTGTATCAACACCAAGCACAAAGCACCTGCATGTAATACCATCCTGAGAAAACTTACTGGCAGCGCATGGGGTGCAGACTCAAAATTAATAACAACATCTGCCCTGGCCTTGTCTTGCTCAACTGCTGAGTATGCCTGCCCTGTTTGGCACAAGTCTGCCCACACAAAGCGGGTAAATATAGCACTGAACGAAACATGTAGAATAATCACAGGATGCCTCAAATCTACACCTGTTGATAACTCTATAAGTTAGTTGGCATTGCCACCTCGCCTCCCCCCATGTGCGATGGAAAATTGCTGCTAACTGTGAGAGAAATAAGGTTGAACACCATAAAATCCATCCACTGCATGACTACCTGCCTCCTCCCAGCAGACTCTAATCAAGGAAACACTTCATGAGAACCATCACTTCCAGCAACAGTAAGAGTATCCCTCTGGGCAGTTAAACTAGGAAATCCCAAATGGGTGACCCCTCATGAGGGTTTGCCTCCAGGGGCAAACCAAGAATGGGCCATGTGGAAGTCCCCGAACAGACTCAGAAGTGGAGTGGGAAGATCAAAAGACAACCTGGCAAAATCACACTACCTAGAAGAACCCTTCACCTTGTGCCACTGTAGAGCAGAACAAACAACTCAGCATCTGTATGCTTGCCCACAATGCCCTGCCTCATGCACAGAAGAAGAAGTGTTTCAGGTTACAGATAATATGGTCGCTGTTGCCCGTTTTTGGTCTAAAACTATTTAGCCACGTGTGCTCCCTCCACGTTATCAGTTTTATACTTATTTATGTGATGCTTTATAAATCTGTAACATCCAGACATAACAATGTCTCAGTATCTACACCAAAATAATAACCTAATGAGAATTAAAATGAATGAAACTACAATTCTACTGCCTCAGTGGCACTACCTAAAAGAATCCTCCACCTTGTGCAGCTGTGGAGCAGAACAACTCAGCATCTGTATGCTTGCCCACTATGCCCTGCCTCATGCACAGAGGAAGAAATCTTTCAAGTTACAGATAATATGGTTCCTTTCCCCCTTTTTTTGGTCTAAAATTATTTAGCCATGTGTGATCCCTCTATGTCAGTGGTTCTCAACCCGGGGTCCCCAGATGTTTTTGGCCTTCAACTCCCAGAAATCCTAACAGCTGGTAAACTGGCTAGGATTTCTGGGAGTTGTAGGCCAAAAACATCTGGGGACCCCAGGTTGAGAACCACTGCTCTATGTTATCAGTTTTATCATGAATATTGGCTGAAAGAGCTGGGCATGTTTAGCCTGAAGAAGAGAAGGCTGAGAGGAGACATGATAGCCATGTACAAATATGTGAGAGGAAGTCATAAGGAGGAGGGAGAAAGATTGTTTTCTGCTGCCCTGGAGACTAGGACTCAGAACAATGGCTTCAAACTACAAGAAAGGAGATTCCATCTGAACATTAGGGAGAACTTCCTAACTGTGAGAGACGTTCAGCAGTGGAACCCTCTGCTCTTGAGTGTGGTGGAGGCTCCTTCTTTGGACAAATGGATGGCCATCTGTCAGGGGTGCTTTGAATGCAATATTCCCGCTTCTTGGCAGGGGGTTGGACTGGATGGCCCATGAGGTCTCTTCCAACTCTATGATTCTATGATTCTATTATACTTATTTATGCAACCCTTTTGACATGAAATAAATCTGGAACATACAGAAATATCAACGTCCCAGTATCCACACCATAATAATAACCACATGAGAATTAAAATGAATGAAACTACAATTCGACTGCCTAAGTGGCACTTTCTCGCTGCATTTATTGGAAGGAGTTGTGCTTGGTGAAGAGTCAGGAGTTTGCAGGGCAAAGAACCGATCAAATCTAATTGGAATTTGTTCCATGCTACTGCTCCACAGAATGTCAATAAAAACAATATCCACATTGGATTTCAGGTTCACTTCATTTGCATTCCCTAATTCAGAGTTTAACTAATTTAACAATAGTAATGATTTCGCTCAAATTAAAGTCCAGGGCAAAATTAAAACAATTTTAAAGTGCCGTTAAAAGATTTCATTAAGTACTATCTACAGTAATACTAGCTTGCTTAATATCTTGGTAAATCTCCCCCTCCCTTTGTAACAAATACAAAGTTTCCCTTGTGCAGTCAAGCTTTAGACAAACCTTGTTAGATTCATTGGCATTATTTCATGCAATTAATTAATACATATTACAGCTTTATAAGGAAAAAAGTGTGAAGAGTGGCAGTAAAATAAATGAGGCCATTGGAAGAAAAAAAAACCCAATGCATTCCACTGAGATAATTGCTCTTTTATTCAAATACCTTCCTGATGAGAGCCAACTAGAGAGATATTCTACTACCCATTAGCTCCCGGCTTTTTGCTAAATACCAGCGGCACTCGGCTTAAGTACTGGACTCTTGGCTACTCTTTTGAGACACGGCAATGAGCGAGTAAGACATTAAAGGCTGGGTGTCCAATGCTACCCACTAGCCATTGTCCTTTCATTCTGACAAGACAGCTGTGACTTTATCAGGTGCAGAATGTGGAGAAATTTAGCTTTCTTCAGCACTCCATCTCTTGGGTTTGACACAATACAAATGAAGACAGGGCTCATGAACCTACAATGTAGGACACAATGAGGTCCTGGGGGCAAATATGGGCATGTTTTGCTTGGAGAAGAAGAAACTAAGGCCCCTTCTTACACTGCCATGTTACTTAGGTGATCCCTCGTCTGAGTAGGATAGTTTTCCAAGATCACTGTGCTGGTGGGTCCGTAGGTGGCTGTGGAGCCCTATTCTTGATCTGCATCTTCTCCCACAATTAGGGCATCGGTTTCCAGGTGGAAGGCAGTCTCGGTCAAGGTTGGCTTTATGTGCCTTCTTCTTGGCATGTTTCTCTCTTTCTCCCTCCATTCATGCCTCTTCAAATTCTACAGCACTCCTAGTCACAGCTGACCTCCAGCTGGAGTGCTTCCCAGTTCTCAGTGTCTATGCCAGAGTTTTTAAGGTTGGCTTTGAGCCCATCTTTAAATCTCGTTTCCTGTCCTCCAACATTTTGTTTTCTGTTCTTGAGTTCGGAGTAGAGCAACTGCTTTGGGAGACGGTGGTCAGGCATTCGGACAACGTGGCTGGACCAGCAGAGTTGATGGCGGAGGACTTCCATCGCTTCAATGCTGGTGGTCTTTGCTTCTTCCAGCATGCTGACATTTGTCCGTTTGTCTTCCCAAGAGATTTGCAGGATTTTCCAGAGGCAGCACTGATGGAATCGTTCCAGGAGTTGCATGTGATGTCTGTAGACAGTCCATGTCTCACAGGCGTATAGCAGGGTTGGGAGGACAATAGCTTTACAAACAAACACTTGGCATCCACATTATCTACTTTGAACTGGATTATATGAGTCTATACTGCCATATAATCCAGTTCAAAGCAGATAATCTGGATTTTATATGGCAATGTAGAAGGAGACTTAGATGTGATATGATGGCCATCTTTAAACATTTCACGTAGAAGATGCAAGATGCTTGTTTTCTGTTGCTCCAGAGACTAGGATACCAACCAATACGTTCAATTGATGAGAGAAGAGATTTCATCCCAAATATTAGGAGAACTACGTTTATAAAGAGAATTATTTGAGAGTTGACAAAAGATTGCCTTGAGGCAGGGAAGGATCTCTTTCTGTGGAGGTCTGTAAACAGAAGTTGGGCGGCATCTTTTAGGAATGCTCTAGTTGTGCTTTTTGGCATGGCGATGCTTGAATTAGATTAGATCAGGCATGGGAAAACTTCGTCCCTCCAGGTGTTTTGGAGTTCAACTCCCACAATTCCTGAAAGCCCCAGTCTTAAGCGGCTGAGCAGGAAAAGGAAAGGGCCCGAGGCTGTTAGGAATTGTGGGAGTTGAAGTCCAAAACACCTGGAGGGACAAAGTTTACCCATGCCTGGAGTAGATGGTTCTTGCAGACGCTTCCAACTCAAAAGTTATATAGTTTGAGGTTAGGTGTAACAGAGCTAAAATATGCCTTCTAACATTAACAACAGGAATGTAAGTGTTTCTACTCAGTTCCCATCCCCATCCTCAATATTATCAGTGAGTATTTGAGGGTCACTTGAATCCTGTTCATATTTTGCCCATAGGTCCCACTCCTGACCTAGACTGAGTCAAAGATGTTGACAAGCTGGAATGTGTCCAGATGAGAACAACTAAAATTATCAAGTGTCTAGAGAACAAGCCCTATGAGGAGTGGATTAAAGAGCTGGGCATGTTTAGCCTTCAGAAGAGAAGGCTGAGAGGAGTCATGATAGTCATGTATAAATATGTGAGGAGAGTCATAGGAAGGAGGGAGCAAGCTTGTTTTCTGCTGCCCTGGAGACTAGGACACAGAACAATGGCTTCAAACTACAAGAAAGGAGATTCCATCTGAACATTAGGAAGAACTTCCTGACTGTGAAAGCTGTTCAGCAGTGGAACTCTCTGTCCTGGGGTGTGGTGGAGGCTCCTTCTTTGGAGGCTTTCAAACAGAGGCTGGATGGCCATCTTTCGGGGGTGCTTTGAATGCGATTTTCCTGCTTCTTGGCAAGGGGTTGGACTGGATGGCCCATGAGGCCTCTTCCAACTCTAGGATAATATGATAATCTATAAAGGGTGGGAGGCTGCAGGAAGGAGCAGTACTGCAAAGGAATTTTACTCAAGCTGGTCCGCAGGATCTAATGTTCAGAGAACTGGTCAAGACAATGTATATTTTGTGTAAAGATGAAATTATTTTTTTTTTGTCATGTCAGGAGTGACTCATGGTGTGAGAGAATTGGCCATCTGCAAGGAGGTTGCCCAGGGGACGCCTGGATGATTTGATGTTTGTTTTTTTATCATCCTTGTGGGAGGCTTCTCTCATGTCCCCGCATGAGGAGCTGGAGCTGATTGAGGGAGCTCATCCGCCTCTCCCCGGATTCGAACCTGCAACCTGTCGGTCTTCAGTTCTGCCGGCACAGGGCTTTAACCCACTGCGCCACCGGGGGCTCCTAAAGATGAAATGTTCTACCACTTTTAATCTGAAACTCTGGAAAAGCATGGGGGATATAATATTCTGTACAGCAAATATCAAAACTATTTCCTTGCGTTCTATAAATAGGTATTCCTAAGAGCCCATTCCAACCTCAAGCACTGGAGTGAACTTCCACCAGAGCCCTGCATTAGTACCAACAGGAATAATCACACATTTAGCAACTAGCTTGATGGACTCCATCTGGAGCACAAACGTTCAGAGCCCTTGATAAATTTAATGGAACTATTTAAATTTGAAGTGCCTTTTTAATAGGAAAAGATCACTCAAGCAGTTCCAGCCTTTCATTACAATATAATGAATACAAAGACCTAGGAACTAAGTTAAAGCTCACTGTGAAAATCTATGCAAAGTTTTCTTTGGAGCAGAAAAAGCAAAGTGGCTGGATTGTCTATCCATTTGACCAAACCTAATGCTTTGCTCATCCCTATTGCACTTCATCAGCAATGGAAGGACCATGGGGAAACTTAACAGCAAAATAGTAAGCCCAGGAGAGGTGCCTTTGAAAGCTGGGGAAAGATAATATGTTTTCATATGTCACTAACACAAGGATGGGCAACAGTGGGAGGCTCACATTAACATCTCAGAAGACCTTGGAGTGCTGCATCCACCCACAGGTTTTTTTTAAATGTCACCAAATACTGTCAGGTGCAGGTATGGTAAGCATTTACATCATGTTTTCAAGCCATTTTAGGGATAAGACATGCCTCTCTTTTAGGAGAGCAGAAGTCCCAGTCCTAGAAATACAAATAAATAAATATATAATTGAGGGGAAAGAAGAAAGTGCAGAAGCTGGGTTGGAATTAAACATAACCCCCCCCCCCCCAAGATTATGGCAACTAGACTGATTGATAACTGGCAAATAGAGGGAGAAAACATGGAGGCAGTGACAGACTTTGTATTTCTAGTTGCAAAGACTGCAGCCAGGAAATCAGAAGATGTTTCCTTCTTGGGAGGAGAGCAATGACCAATCTCGATAAAATAGTGAAGAGTAGAAACATCACACTGGTAACAAAGATCCACACAGTCAACGCAATGGTGCTCCCCATAGTAACCTATGGATGTGAGAGCTGGAACATAAGGAAGACTGAGCAAAGGAAGATAAGACACTTTTGAACTGTGGTGCCGAAGGAAAATTCTGAAAGTGCCTTGAACTGCGAGAAGATCCAACCAGTTCATCCTCCAGGAAATAATGCCCAACTGCTCATTGGAGGGAAGGATACTAGAGGCAAAGATGAAGTACTTTGGCCACATCATGGGAAGAAAGGAAAGCTTGGAGAAGACAATGATGCTCGGAAAAATGGAAGGATAAAGGAAGAGGGGCCGAACAAGGGCAAGATGGATGGATGGCATCCTTGAAGTGACTGGCTTGACTCTGAAGGAGCTGGGGGTGGTGACGACTGACAGGGAGCTCTGGCATGGGCTGGTCCAGGAGGTCACGAAGAGTCGGAAGTGACTGAACAAATAAACAGCAATAACAATATAATTGAGGGGAGGAAAAACATGGAGAAAATTCTTCCTACTACAAGCCCTGAGAACTGTATTCAAGTACTTGGCCACGGTGGTCCACGCTCTTGTTACATTGACTACTGCAACGCGCTCTATGTGGGGGTTGCCTTTGAAAACTGTTTGGAAACTTCAAATAGTCCAATGAGAGGCAGCTAACTGGGGTGGCATTCAGGGAGCACACAACTCCCATGTTACGCCAGCTCCACTGGTTGCCAGTTTGCTACCAAGCGCAATTTAAAGTGCTGGCTTTGGCCTGTAAAGCCCTAAACATCCCCGGCCCAGTTTACCTGTCCAAATGCATCTCCCTTTATGAACTACCATGGAGATTAAGATCTTCCATGGAGGTTCTGCTCTCCGTCCTGCCACCCTCACAGGCACGATTGGCTGGGACGAGAGAGAGAGCCTTCTCAGTGATTGCCCCTTCTTGGTGAGATTAGATCAGCCCCCTCCCTCCTGTCCTTCAGAAGGATGGTAAAAACTTGTCTGTGGGGCCAAGCTTTTGGGACAATGCAATAAGACAGCAATTGGAAACCTCACCATGCCCACTAGATTTGATGCGGATGACCGAGGCGGTTTTAAACATCATGAAAACAGTACCATGGGAGCAATAAAAGTGCAATACCTCAATATTCAACTCAGATGTCATGTTCTGCACATGGCAAAAAACATGTGTGTTAAACCAAAAGCTGCACCGTGAAGTCAACAGCAAGAGCTATAAGCTTTGTGCAAAAATGCCCCAATTCCAGTGCAAAATGTAATCATTTGTATATCCCATCTGTAATTAAAACGGGTAAGTAAACTATACAGAGTGGTTCCTTGCGGGGATGGCATTTGATTCATACAAATAGGATCTACTTAAGAGCTGACACATCATAATAAATCAACTGTCAGCAACACCTATACAGGTTAGCCTTTTAGAGAAGAGAGCTGATTGGACGGGCACAAATGGAGAGGGAATTGGAAAAAGAGGTAATACATGAATTAGTGACACTCTCAGCTAAAAAATGACAAATACATTTATCAGTTTATTTGTACCGTGCATATATCCTGTACAAATTGATTCGGCCCTGTCAAACTATCAACTGCAAAATTATTAGAAATCTGCCCCTAGAGCACAAACATGCTTTTTCAAAATTCAATTTAGCTCTGTCCTTCCAAATTCTCTGGGGTTTTTTTTGTTGCCTCGCCCTCGTATTCTATTTCCCAGGGAAATCGTGCCATTCAGAACCACCACATGCCCAAATATTAGTTTGAATCCAATGAGCTTCAGGAGATGGTCTAGTCAGGATTTAGCTGTGGGCCCACGGTTGGAAAAGTTGTGGATATTTTAAAGTACAATTCTCATAATCCCCCTGACAGTTTCTGTACTGGTCATGCTATTTTGGAAACATGGTTTGAAAAAAGGAAGTCTTCCATGCTCATCTCTAGGGCCACAAAAGCCGGAGAGGTTCCTCTGGAAAGAACTGTTCAACTCATGGTCAACTTCTTTTTTTGTCAGGAAAGGGGCAGGGGCAAAAACCTGGAGTCTGCTTGAATAAATAATAGGTTCAAAAACACACAGCCTGCTTGAAAACACCAGTAGAACTTGATGTTTATTCCGATGTTTATCACTGTAAAATCAGCCTATCTTGTCCTCCCGAACTACTTCATTTTTACATGCAGGAGGAATGTTGTTACATGTCTAAGTGAAGGAAGAACATTCATAGATCCAAGATAAGGGACTCGTGTTGTTGTGTGCCTTCAAATCATGACCGATATAGGCAAACATATCACAAAGTACTCTAGTCTGAGGAAATTTGTTTTTGCCTTTATCTGAGGTTGCAAGACTGTGACTTGCCCAAGGTCACCCAGTGGTTTTTCCATTGCAAAGTGAGGATTCAAACCCTGGCCTCCAGAGTCATATTTTCATAAATCATGATAGTTCTGCAGGGGCTCATAGTTTTCCTGGAACTGAGTGATTCCCAAATTGTCACAATATAGTAGAGCAGTGGTTCTCAACCTGTGGGTCCCTAGGTGTTTGGGCCTCCAACTCCCAGAAATCCCAGCCAGTTTACCAGCTGTTAGGATTTCTGGGAGTTGAAGGTCAAAACATCTGGGGACCCACAGGTTGAGAACCACTGTAGTATAGGGAAGAAAGGAAAGGGATCTTTCAGGATTTCTCCTGTAGCATCATTAGCATTCTCCCCGTCAGTCTATTTGAACACTTCAAAATTCTAGAATAGTTGACATGTTACCCCCAGAATTCACCTGCCAACAGACACTGACATCTCCTGTGGGCATTTGTTGCTTTTAAGTACAAGAGCCAAGAAGCCTACTGTTGCACTTCAAGGCTGGGAACCACTTCTGTACTTAACACACACTCCAGTTCAAGCTAAAATAGCAAAGCAGTATATATATATATATATATATATATATATATATATATATATATATATATAACACACACACACACACACACACAGCATACATACACACACACACACACATAGCAATTCAGCAAAATCAAGTAAAAAACCAAAGTCCAAATAAATTCAAATATGAGATTCAGGAACAGTCTTCAAAACTTAGAATCATGAGACATGAACAAATGGGAACATGGAATTAGAAATCCCTCGACTTAACAACAGATCTATACTCAATCACCAACATTGCCTGGACTAGCAGACCCATCTGCTGGGCTAGCTAATATAGATAGAAAATCATGCCTTCTCCTCTAGGAAACTGATAAGGACTTCTTTGCTAATGTCTTGACCTTCCATACACTCTCCCGAGAAGCCCTATGTTGACAAAATGTAAATCTCCTATCTAACTGCTCATTAGCCTGTCCACCTGGACTTTCATTTTTATTATCTGAGCTCAGATCTGTTTGTGACCTTGCTTCCCTAGCAAACTACCTTTGAGGAATGTGGCCTTCAGACACAGACCACTCATTTCCAGGGGTTAAAATATCTTTCTGGCTTTCCTGCTGATTTGCAGGCCCAGAATCCACAGAGAGATCAGGTGCAGGCACAGTCAAAGGCTGAACTACAACACCTTCCCTCACTATATCCACTCCTTTAACTACCACTATTTCTTCTGCTCCAGTTGCCATTTTCTCTACTATCAAACTTAAACCTGCAATTTCCTTGGGGCAGACATGTGTCCAAGGTTTTTTATACCGTGCCATGTACATTGAAGTAATAAGAAATAATATCCATATTTTCTGCCTAAGTGTCAGTTCCTCTGCTGGAACAACAAGAAAATATTGTTTTAAATTAAACCCCAGTCTGAATTCTTTGCATACAA
Source organism: Anolis sagrei ordinatus (assembly GCF_025583915.1). Lineage (NCBI taxonomy): Eukaryota > Metazoa > Chordata > Lepidosauria > Squamata > Anolidae > Anolis > Anolis sagrei. The sequence continues at coordinate 123,235,757 of NW_026847660.1, read as the reverse complement.
AAATGTTTCACACACACAATCCACTTTTATTGCTCATTAGAGGTGTTGAAAATGAATTAAACCAAGTTTGTTATGTCTTTAGGCTAGCCTTCATTGTGAAGGAAAGTTGCATTTAAAACCTTGCAAAACAAACTTTCAGCAAATCACTGTTGTAAAGCCAAATGCTGGTTAACATGGACTGTCAACCACAATTATTGAAAGATAGATGTGGTCAAATGAGTTGGAGCATTGAGCCTCACAATTTCAATGGCATAAAGGAATCCATTGCTTTCAAGAGTATCTTTTTTCCTAGGAAAGATTGCAATTTGAATGACAGAGAAGGGAATACTGCCATGGCCTTTCTCAGAATTGCTTCTTCCGTTTATTGATTTGCTTAATTATTGTATTTTTATAGCTCTATAGCTCCACAGAATTACTTGGACATTTCACAAAATGAATACAATGCTAAAAAAAAAAAAACACAGAGCTAAAATTGTTGAAAACTAAAATACAATTTTGTGCTTACTGTGCCAGAGAAGGGAATAAATCTAAAATTACAGTCATGCCTCCGCTGGTGCAAAGGCATTCCTGCAGAAAACCATACGTTGGAAATTACTTGAAGACACACAACAACAAGTAGTAGAAGCAGGGGAAGGAGAAAGATGTATCATTAATTTATTTATATCCTGCCTTCTTCCCAACCTTGGAATCCAAGGCTGCTTTCATTCATTAAAACACGTACAGCTGAATGCCCCATATTATTATTTTCCTTTTCATTTCCAGGAACAAAACAGAGACAGCCGCTAACAATCATTTAAACACAGTTCAGAAATCTATGCCTTTCCCCAGTATTTCTAAGCACCGCTTTTAAAAACAAAACAATATAGCAGGAGTCCAACCCAATAGTCGGCATCCAGCTGCAGGAATACAATGAGAACTCAGCACAGGAACCAGCAAGAGGCATGCTGGCAACAAGGGCAATGTTTCAGCATTGATTGTCTTTGAGAACTGCAAGTCCCCCTGGGCAAGAGAAGAAGAAAAGGCATTGATTTCATCTGTATGCAATTACAGAATGGCCTCCTCCCAGAGTTCTTCACCTCATCTAAGGAGGAACAACATTAGTTACGACACAGGTAGCCGTAACTCTTCAGCGGTGAATACAAAGAAGGGGATGGGAAAGGATTTTGACACATGCAGCATGCCTCAAAATGTGGAACAAAATAAGAACTAGGCTTGTGCGCTGATCCATTTTAGCAATTTTCCTTTGGCCAATTCGGCTTCTTCAGCTCTGCCGAATGGCCGTAATGGCAAAGGCCCAGCCATCACGTTTTCTATACTGGGATCATGTGGCAGCCAATTACGGCTCCTCCTCCGCTATTTGGCATCACAGTTACGTTCTGGCTTCAGTGTATTTTCTAGCTTTAAGTCCAATGTGTTGGCACTGTAAAGTAGAGAAAGGCTGGTATGCACATATGTGGTGGGACTGTTTAAATGCAAAAACTTTTTGGAATAAGATAACTAAAAAAATTGGGAAACTTTTCAAAATAACAATACAAGTCAATATGGAATTTATGTTAATGGCAATTACAGGGAATAAAAATATTGATGCGAAGAACCAAAACTTATTTAAAGCAATGATTTTAGCAGGAAAGGYGGYAATAGCCTGGGRGGTGGAGAGATGAAAAAAAATGGAATTTGGAAAATTGGAAWAATTATTTATTTGAACAAGTCCAATCAGATATTATTGAATGTATAAYCCAAGAAGATTCACAGGAGGAYAAAAYRGAAGAAATTAAARAGAAATGGGCAACATAKATGAAATGGGTMRAAGAAGGYGAAGCCAGCATAGAAATTGTACAAAGATTGCAAAAGTTGTGTGCGTGGTTAAAAATAAAGATATAGAGAGAAATGTGGTGGGAGGGGTAGGAAAGGGTGGTGGGAGGGGCGGGAGAGAAAAAAGAAGAAAATAATAATAAAAAAATGTAATATGAATAAACCTGTAAAGAATGTGAATAGATAATATGTGTATTTTCTAGTTTGGCCTCTCTCTTGAATCTTTTTTTTTATTTTTCTTTATTTTCTTGATTATTTTTATTTAGTGGGACTTACTGGGAGTTGGGAACATGCAGGACAGGGAGGTAGGGTGCGCATGTGTATTTGGGGGCTTGGAGAGTCAGCCTTTTAGCTTCTTTTTTTCTTTCCCTCCTCTCCTTCAGAAAATACTTCTAAAAGATTATTATTATTAATAGTAATCCCAGTAAATAAAAAGAAAACCCTCATTCTCAGAAAACTACTACCACCTAGCCACCTAGTTACCTCTCCTTTAGAGTAGAAAGTAGAAACAGCTTTAAACCCGAAGCAGAAAGGTGTGGGGGGGGGGGGGGGGGGGGAGACCACTCTAGGCAGGACCTGCAGGGCAAATCAAGAGAAAAGAGAGGGCTTGTTTAAGGAAGCCCAGGATAGGAGAGTCCAGGTCATCGCTCTTCCTTTCCTGGGAAGTAGGAAGCCTCCTTAAAATGCCCTGGAAAAAGCTGAGTTCAAGAAGAGAGAGCGTGCCTGCAGCACCTTTAATAATAATAATAATAATAATAATAATAATAATAATAATAATAATAATAATCTTTGTCTCTTCTAGAATAGAAAGAAACAACTTAACTATGATGCTTTTCATCCAGATCTTAATGAAAGTTATAAGGACAAACAATGCCTAGAATGGCAGGAAGGGGAGCCTGGGAAGTCCTCCCCACAATGGACCAGATAAGGTGCTTCCTTAACCCCATTGATGAAACCCAGGCTCCCTTGAAGGGAAAAAAGAAAAGGATCTCAGGAATGGAAAGGAGAACTTTGTAAGTTTCCCATTGCCCCCAATGGGCCGGATCTTCCCAGATCGATCAGCTACAGACCAAAAATGGCTATCTAGCTACCCGCCCATTTTCGGGAGGTGCACAAAAATGGATATAGGGGTCTACTGGAATCCGGCTAGCAGAAACGGATCGATTTTCAGGCAATATGCACAAGCCTAATAAGAACTTGTCTCTCATTCTGGGAATAGGTATTGTTGGGTCCAAAATAATTGGAAAAGTAAACGTGGGTCTCATACAGCAGACAGAAGTAAAAAAGGTAAAGATTATTATTATTATTATTATTATTATTATTATTATTATTATTACTTTATTTGTACCCCGCTAGCATCTCCCGAAGGATTCGATGCGGCTTACACAGGCCGAAGCTTCCCTCGATATGGGAAGACCAGATGCTATCAGCATCTGATCCATGGGGAGAAACATTTCTAGGTTTTTTTGGGCTATATGACTATGTTCTAGAGGCATTCTCTCCTGATGTTTCGGCTGCATCCATGGCAAGCATCCTCAGAGGTAGTGAGGTGCCTCAGGAGAGAATGCCTCTAGAACATGGCCATAAAGCCCGAAAAAACCTACAACAACCCAGTGATTCTGGCCATGAAAGCCTTCGACAATTCATTAAACATTTCTAGCCTTATTAGGAAAAAGGAAAGTCAGTTCCCACATATCAGCAGTTTACATCAACCTTTGCAAACTTGCCCTGTGTCAACAGAAGCTCTGTGTCAATACAGAAGATCATCTCATTTATTATTTTGCGCTCTTCATTTCTGGACCCAGTGCCACTCATTTAAAACATTGGGTTGTTGTTGTTTTTCAGGTAAGTTCCCAAAAGGCACAATCCACCACAAAAAGCCCGAGTAACTACTATTAAAACAAATGAGAGTTGTATAAAACAGATTGGTAGACAGTTTCCAAGTACGAGTACTCTCTGTTTTTACTACCCAGATTTCACAGTAGGTACGTTTGTTATGAATTAATGGAGAAAACCTCTCCATTGGAGAGGGGATATGAGCTGGGCATAAAAAGGTCAAATTTCTCACTCTTCCTAACCATTCCGGGCTGTGGCACAGCTAGTTAGTAGCCAGCTGCATTAAATCACTACTGACCGAGAGATCATGAGTTCAAAGCCAGCTGGGGTCCGAGTGAGCTCCCGACGATTAATGGTCTAGGTTGCTGTTCACCTAGGCAGCCTGAAAGACAATTATGTCTATAGGAAATTTAGGTACTACTTTATGTGAGGAGGCTAATTTAACTAATTTACGATGCCATAAAACCTTCCAGCAGTGTGCAGAAGAATGAGGAAGTACTCCATCAAAGGACTCAGTGTCACAAGTGGACGGTGAAGTGGCAGCTCCCCCTGTGGCTGGAATTGAGCATACTCTCATGAAGCCGGAAAGGAAAACTGGAATGTTAAATTGCCTCTGTGTCTGTCTATATATGTTGTATGTCTGATGGCATTGAATGTTTGCCATGTACATGTGCATTGTAATCCGTCCTGAGTCCCCTGCGGGGTGAGAAGGGCAGAATATATATACTGTAAATAAATAAATTCTCCCTCCACAGGTTGCAGAAATGCAAGGCCCATTCCTTTGAGACTACATTGGAACTTTTTCAGACAAACAGAATTTGCTTCTTACTGTGCAAAAGCAATCTGAAAAATAAATCCATATCTATTCATACATCTTTCTTTCTCTATCTAGCTATCAATCTAAAAGCAAATGGAACAAAACTACAGAAGCCTTCCAATTCAGTGACCACCCCAAATCTCCTTCTTATAAGCATGAACAAGTTTGCTTTGTGAAGCTTTAAATGGAAGAGGAGAAGGAAAGAGGAAGAAAGAGAAGACAATTCCCAATATAAGCCAGCTCATTTTGAGAACTTCCCAACTTCCCAAGTTGCTATTGAATCTACCACCGCTGTCGTTTCCCCTGCTATCAAGTTGGGAGTTTGGGAATGCTGCCAAATCAAGCGCCCCAAAGAGTGATAAAATTGAGACATTATCTATGGTTTGATGCCTCTCAAATGTCAAGAGCCCACTGACAACTAATCTAGCAGCCCCAGTGGCTTTGCACTTCAGGATGTTGTTCTAATGTAGGTCCCATGAAAAGACAGAAGTCACTGGGTCGAGAAATGAAGTACGCAAAATGATAAACGAGATGATCTCCTCTATTGACACAGGGTTTCTGTTGGCACAGGGCAAGTTTACAAAGCTTGATGTACAGTACTGATGTGTGGGAACTGGCTTTCCTAGTTATTTCAGTAAAGGAACTGACACTTAGGCAGAAAATATGAATACGTAAGCAGAAAAATATGAAAATATGACTTTCCTTTTCCTAATGTGTCTTTCTTTCCAACAGAAACTCTCCATGGATCAGCTGCTGATGGTTCCTGCACCAGAAGTAGTCTACAGGCCATTACTTTGCATAGCAATGCTACACTGAGTCAGTTTGTATTTATTTATTTATTTATTTATTTATTTATTTATTTATAATTCAAACTTATATGCCGCCACTCCCCTGGGGCTTGGAGCGGCTTACAAGAACAGGCTAAAATCTAACACTATTTAAAAACAATTGAAAACAATTTAAAAACAATTTAAAAACAACAATAGCAGAGATCAAAGGTCTGTTGAAACAGATATGTCTTACATGCCATGCGGAAAGCTGATAGGTCCTGCAAGGCACGGACTTCAGATGGCAGAGTATTCCTGAGTGATGGTGCCACTGCTGTAAAGGCTCTGCATCTGGTTGCTGTTGGATGCAAGGTCTTGACACTGGGAATTTCCAATAAATCTTGGTCCTCAGAACGGAGGGATCTCTGGGGTTGGTAGGGGGTGAGGCGGTCCCTCCGGTACATCAGCCCCAGACTATGCAAGGCCTTAAATGTAAGTACTATCACTTTGAAAGCATTTGTCCAGCATGTGTCCAGCTGACCACCTGGACACAGCATATTATTTGAGAACACAGAAATGCTGGACCACACCAACAACCACCATGTCAGACTACACAGAGAAGCCATTAAAATCCACAAGAAGCATGTGGACAATTTCAACAGAAAGGAGGAAACCATGAAAATGAACAAAATCTGGCTACCAGTATTAAAAAAAACTCTAAAATTACAACAGCAAAACAACAGAAGGAAACAATCAGGGACATCTAATCACCTCTCAACAAAAGATTGCCCCAGGCACTGCCAGGCCATTATATGCTAATCAAGGTGGTCAGTTGAAACATTCACACCTAGCTCCAGCAGACAAGAGTCCTTTGTCTCACCCTGGTCATTCCACAGATATATAAACCCTTTTTCCTAGTTCCAACAGACCTCACTACCACTGAGGATGCTTGCCATAGATGCAGGCGGAACGTCAGGGGAGAATGCCTCTAGACCATGGCCATATAGCCCAAAAAAAACCCTACAACAACCCACAAACTGATTCCATTATCATCAAAACTCAAAGGAAAGAAATAGGAAGAGTTGCACATGTTTGGGTCCCCCCCCCCCTCCCTAATTAACTAAACTAGCTTTTCGCCCTTTAAGTCAACAACTCTAAAAAAGATACAAAATGTTGCTGGTAAACTTTCCTTGAACTGTGATGATAACACATTAGAAAAAAGAGAAACACAATAACATTATAACAAAAAAAAAAAACCCACACATAATACTTTGACTTTTGCATTTGGACTAGAAACCGGTAATAATTTATTTTGTCACTTGTTTCAATAAGACACTTTATAATAAGCTGAAATTAAAAGACAAGGTGAAGACGCATCCAAAGAAAAGGATGAATTGCTATGAGATGGGATCTACTGCCCCCTCCTGGAAGGAAAGCATCACTGAAAAAGCATGAAATGATGGCATTGTATGCTGTGAGGATCATAGTCCCATAACAATGCTTACTCATTACTTGTATAGCTGGATACTATACTTCCTCTCGGGAAAAACATACTAATTTGTGTGAGACTTCCATAAATCCTCCATACAGTCTGGCCAAGGATCTCTCCAATCCCAGCATCCAGGAAAATTGCAAAGCAGCAGAGTGAATAATGGTAGGTTGTTGTAGGATTTTTCAAGCTATATGGCCATGCTCTAGAGGCATTCTCTCCTGACGTTTTGCCTGCATCTATGGCAAGCATGCTCAAAGGTAGTGAGACGCTTGCCATAGATGCAGGCAAAACGTCAGGAGAGAATGCCTCTAGAACATGTCCATATAGCCCGAAAAAACCTACAACAACCCAGTGATTCCGGCCATGAAAGCCTTCGACAATACATTGAATAACGGTAATTTACCTCTTCAGTTGTGTGTCCCATGCATATCTCAAGATCAGAATAGAACATACTTGCTAACATCTATATAAATAAAAATTTAATGTTCGTTTGTGGGATTAACATAACTCAAAAACCACTGGACGAATTGACACCAAATTTGTACACAAGACACCTAACAAACCAATGAATGACCATCGCTCGTAAAAACACTGAAAAACACAGTAGAGGAGACATAAAAAGCCAAAAAAAACCCCACCCCATTACAACGCATGCACAAAACCACATATATACATAAACACACATTTTTATTTATTTATTTATTTATTTATTTACAGTATTTATATTCCGCCCTTCTCACCCCGCAGGGGACTCAGGGCAGATTACAATGTACACATATATGGCAAACATTCAATGCCAAAGACACACAACAGATATAGACAGACAGTCAGAGGCTATTTAACTTTTCTGGCTGCCAGGGGAGCTGTCGCTTTCATCGTCCATCTGCGACACTGATGGAGTACTTCTGCATTCCCTGCATGCTTTGCTGGAGTGCTTTGCTGGAGTCTTTTTTATGGCCTTGTAAATTAGTTAAATTAGCCTCCCCACATATAGGTGGTACCTAATTTTCCTACTTGACAGATGCAACTATCTTTCAGGTTGCAAAGGTCAACAACAAGCTACACAATTGGTCGGAAGCTCACTCCAACCCGGGCTAGCTTCGAACTCATGACCTTTTGGTCAGAAGTGATCTTAATGCAGCTGATTCCTGCTTCTTGGCAGGGGGTTGGACTGGATGGTCCATGAGGTCTCTTCCAACTCTTTGATTCTATGATTCTATGATTCATGACCTTTGGTCAGAAGTGATCTTAATACAGCTGACACTCAGCCAGCTGTGCCAAATATATACACACAATTATATGCATATATACACACACAAAACACATATACACAGACTGGGCCCCAGCAACGCGTGGCAGGGAATAGCTAGTCACTAATAAGAATGATAGAGATGTGTTCCATGTTTCTAATGCTTGGATCACTCCCTCTGGAACACACATATACATGTTGAAATTTCATGGTACATTAATAGTAAACTCCTAAAATGATCCTGCATTCTCTGTCCTTTTTTGCAATAGAGTAGATGTCAGATAGAGGATTTTTAAAAAAAATCACTATCCTAAAAACTGAGATTTTGCAGGTGAAAGGCTTCTGATGTGCTATGATGGAATCCTATGGACACTTTACTTCCGATACAACTAAGAAGGAACTATGTTTAAGTGAACTTGTATGCTATCTGATGCACCTCAGAATAGGTTCACCTTGGTGAAAACACCAAACTGCACACAGCCACAAGTCTTTATAGTTTATTAAAAGTCAAAGATAAAAAGTTCTTAAAAGCAAAAGTAATGTTCTTAAAGATCAATACAAAACAACACTTGGAAGTATGAACCAAAAAGGCACCAGCAAAGTAAAATCCCATGAGAACATGACTGAGTCCTGAGACCATGAACACAAAAACTGCAAGATAATCCAGACAAGCAAAAGGTAAGCTTCTTGGTTAAGGTAAAATTGCTCTGACAAAGATTTGGTCCCAAACACACTGCTTAATACCCTTTGCAAAACATGAAGGCGTTTCTTTGGCCTCTGACCTCCTTCTTGTTGGTTATTCTCACACTCTTTCGAACTCTGAATTCCAAGCGGTCAGCACGATCTAACATTCCCGTTTCGTCAAGGTCAGGCTGCTCATTAGTGTTATCAAGTTTGCCTTCCTGCTCATTATCAGGCTGAGAACTGTCCTCCTTTTCTGAGTCAATTTGCACCTGCACCTGGCTAGTTTCAGTATCAACAAACTCATTCCTTGCTGTGGGAAACTGAACTTCCACACCCTGTTCCTCATTGACTATAACAGATACATTTTGAACCAGATTGTGAACCTGAATCCCATCATTGTCATCAAAGGCACTCTGTGGTTCCAGCTGAGTCACAACACTATCACAGCATTGGGTTGCTGTGAGTTTTACAGGCTATCTAGCCGTGTTCAAGGAGCATTTTCTCCTGACGTTTTGCCTACATCTATGGCAGGCATCCTCAGAGGTTGTGAGGTCTGTTGGAAATTAGGCAAGTGAGGTTTATATATCTGTGGAATAATGTCCATGGTGGGAGAAAGAGCTCTTGTCTGCTGGAGGCAAGTGTGAATGTTGCAATTGGCCACCTTGATTAGCATTGAATGGCCTTGCAGCTTGAAAGCCTGGATGCTTCCTGCCTGGGGGAATCCTGTGAGATTAAATCAGTCCCCTCCCTTCTGGTGTTTAGAAAACAACTCAAAACCTGGCTATGTAAGCAGACGTTCGGCAAGTGACTGTACTACTGAAGCAGCTAAATGGCAACCAGGGGATTGGTACAATGTCTAAAATGTCTAATATGCTTTAAGTCCATGTTTGGTGTGTTTTGTTAATTTGTAATGGTTTCAATTCATAGTTATATGTTATTGATTTAGATATGCTATGTATTGCTTTTATATGAGTGTTTGGCGTTGAACTTTTGCCATTCATTATGTAGTATACTGCTTTGAGTCTGTCCCCCCGTCCCCCCAAGGGGTGAGAAAAGCAGGTAAACTTGTCGCAGGCCTCAAGTTTACCTGAAAAGTTATATTGAGGAAGTGACATCCAATGATGTAGTCTAGAGTCCACAGGAGCTTATGACAAATAAAACCTGTTTGTCTTTATGGTGACATGTGACTCTTTGTGGTTTTAAAGAGGGAACACACACACTCTCACACACAATGTCTGTACTGTGCCTTTCAACAGTTAGGAGCCTTCCATCTGGAAGTACTCAGTACCTCTAGCAGTCCAGAGGCGTGACATGTTTTATCAACAATGTCGAGGTAAGCATCCCTTACCTCCCTTCTTAGTATAAAGACAAAGTTCCAGACACTCAATGTCTCTTCCTGAGATTCCACAGCAATGAACCATAGCTATTAAGGTGGTGCCAAACTGCATTCATTCTACAATGTAGTAGATGCACCCTAAGTCCCTAACTGAAATTACAAAGCTCAAGATTTTACAGAAAGGAGCCATGAAAGCAAAACCAAGGTGCTACTGAGTTAGTTGTAACAACAATGTGATTATGGATGGAAGACTTGAAGAGGATAAATCCCACTTTCAACCCTCTGAAGGTCTAAGAGGCATACTTTTCACATTTCACCATCTCTTCCCTGAGGGAGGATATTTCATTTTGGAGTCATTCTTTCAAAACAAAACTGAGGAAGCACTCTCTTCCACACTCAAAACTATCCGGAATGACCCATCAATTTGGCTGTCCTCCTCAGAGATAAGCCCAACAGCTGTACCTTCTCGGTCAGCATCTGAGGCAGAATATGTGTTCAAACTCTGCAAACAGCATTGACCGACTTAATCTCATATTCCTTTAGCACCGCTAAGCACACTCACAGATTTTGTATCCCAGCTTTTCAGCATGAATCCTTTTGGCCATGAACTGCCCTTCGATCAAGGCACGTATCTCCACTTCTTTAGGAAATGTTGTCACCTGGATAGAAAGACAGACATTAAATAAACAGGTCCGTATCCAGTGAGGCAACAGAGGTCATGTTTTGGAGGGATCTTGAGTTAGACTTTGTGGGGGGAAACTAAGGATATTAAAGGTAAAGTTTCCCCCTGACCTTAAATCCAGTCGTGTCTGACTCTGGGAGGTGGTGCTCATCTCCATTTCTAAGTCAAAGAGATGCTGTTGTCTGTAGACACCTCCAAGGTCATGTGGCCAGCATGACTGCATGAAGCACAAAAGCGGTATCTATTGATCTACTCACATTTGAATGTTTTTGAACAGCTAGGTTGGTAGAAACTGGGCCTGACAGCAGGACCTCACTCCACTCCCTGGATTTGAATTGCCGACCTTTCAGTCAGCAAGTTCAGCAGCTCAGCGGTTTAACCCACTGCATCACCTCAAGCTCAAGCATACTTAATTCTTATTCTTCTACATTATCATCATTGTCAACAACATGCATGTACACACTGGGTTTTATAACAACATAACTCATATTCTTGTCCCAAATACCACATTCTACAGTCCTGGAATCAAGCACATTGGGAAGAATCTCCTATATATCTGTACATTCATTTCTCTATATACCCCCCACTATAAGAAATACTATTTTTTCCATTTTCTTCCAAAATATTTTTTGTCATTTCTGGACATGGAGAAACGAGAGTCAAAAACACAATTATTTGCAAAAAGCTTTCTTCTTCTATTATCACCTTCATTGATTAATAGTGTAACCATATTATAATGAGAAGTCAATGCCAGTGAGTAAATAAATATAGTCTTATTCCACAAATATTAAAGTTCCCATAATTTCAGTACACATTCTTGTTTATTTCTCAGACACTTAAGAATGTTCAGTCTCCAAGAATCAAGTGTGACTGAATTTGGTGGTTTATTTTCACGTATACAAACTAGAAATGGACATTTGTTCAAAGTAGTTTAGAATCCTCATCTCATTTATTCTAATAGCCAGGCTGCAAGATTAAGCTGTGCATACTTCTAAAAATGGAAGGTTGTGGTTGAGAGAGGAATGGAAAGTTGTTGTCATTAAATCAGATGTTTAGAAAGGATTTGAATCAAAACATCTTGTGTGCAATTTCCATGCTCTGTATATTCTGCAGAACCCAAAAACCTGGTCACTCTTTTGTGACATTTTGGGCAGCCCTAATAATTGTATTTATGATATTTGTATTTATGGTATTTGAGATAATTCTTAAAACAAAAATATAAGGTTGTTCTTACTCTTTCGTTGCGTTTGTTGAATCTGTGAATTCCCTCTGCATTGGGTATAATCTCCATCACATCAAAATAAAAACCTAAATAAAAAGTTGGAGAGATTGTTGTTTGCACTTAGTTAACGAAGGCTTATCTGTAATCTAACAAAATTGGTAAGACAGGGTTTAATCATAGTTTGAAATGGGAGTAGCTTTTCCTTTTATTAAGTATCGCTTGTATAAATTATTTTGGTGGCTCCCCATAATCTGCTATAGATATCAACATTTGCAGTTACACTAAGAGAAATGTATGTTTCTTGTCTCAATGACTCCTTTGCTGACACATGGACCCACAGGGAAAGGATGGGAAAGGAATTAAAAGTATCTAAGCAAAGTTTTCTGCCAATTACATACCTACATTTCCTTCATTCCCAACAGGTGTTGATGCTAATGCTTTGGAGAACTCTTCCCATGAGCCGGAGGCAATCTTATCTCGTATCTTCTCTCTCATCAAAGAACCATTCTTATAACTAAATTATAAAATGAAAATAATAATAAAAAGTAGATGCCTCTCCTGTGATACCTGGATAGAATTTTACAGTGATATATTGTTTAAACATAGTTCAGAAATATCTGCATTGAGACTTTCTTTTGGGCAAACAACACAGGACTGAATGGTAAGCGTGACAAAGTGAAGCTATATCCATTTTGGCATATGTTTATATTAAATTCAATATTAGAGGCTTTAAAATGTGCACAGGCATATTGATGTTGGCATATATTTATATTAAATTCAGTATGAAAGCCTTTAAAATGTGTGCACCCAATGACACCTCAAAACATACGGAGAATGTTTTCAGTCCTCATTATGGAAGGCTGAGTGATATCTCTGTGTTCTCTCTTAACTACAAACAGAAACAAAATGTTAAAAATATATTTCTTGGCTGATTGTTTGGCCAATGAAAACCAAAAAAAATATGAAATTACAATACACCAGAAAACACGGGAGTAAAATATATTATTTATTATAAGCGCAGGAAAATAAAATCCAAACATAATTTTCAAAAAATACTAGGCAAGTAAAACAAACATGCAGGTCTCAATCTACATCTGAGTTGTATCCCCTGATTAGGTGTCAATAAACAGTGATATAAATTCAGAGACTAAGCTTATTTTTTTGTAATGAGTGGAAAAAGCATAGTCTTGATGATTTTTTTTTTCGTATCACGAGCAACTTGAGAAATTGCAAGTCACTCCTGGTGTGAGAGAATTGCCTGTCTGCAAGGACATTGCCCAAGGAAATGTCCAGATGTTTTTTTACCATCCTTGTGGGAGGTTTCTCTCATGTCCCTGCTTGGGGAGCTGGAGCTGACACGGGAAGCTCAACCCACTCTCCCCGGATTCAAACTGCTGACCTACTCGCTCTATTTCTCTCCAAATACCCATCCTAGTTATATGTCACCTTGTCATGCCCAGTATTTTAAAATTTTAATTATTACATTTGGCCCTGCCATAGGTTTTTAATGCGTCGTGGTGTTACTGTTATTGTTTATTGCTTTGTTTATGAGTTATTTATTGTCTGTATTGCTATGTTGTGTTTTATTGATGTATTTGGGCTCGGCCTCTTGTAAGCCACACCGAGTCCTCCAGGAGATGGTAACGGGGTATAAATAAAGGATTATTATTATTATTATTATTATTATTATTATTATTAACCTATTGCGCCACTGGGTGTTCAAAAAATATTATTCCCACATACATCTTCTGTACATCTAACATTTATGGATATTTTTCAACAACTGAAAGTTGGTTTTTCTCTCAAATCTAATTTGAAAATTTCTGCATCAACAGTGACATACCTGGGAAAGAGAATCCCACCATCTATGTCAGTGGTTGCCAACCTAAGGTCTGTGGACCACCAGTGGTCACCATCACTGCACTGTTGCCTTGAAACAATGTGGCAACAAGAGTGACTGGTCTGGCAAAACCCTCTTATAGTGCCAAGGCAACAGGAATGTTTGGTGGGGAGAAGCTGACTACCCATGAAAGTTTACTACTACCACATCAGCTCTAGATTGTCAAATATGGTTTTCTGTGAGAGAGCAGATGGTGATGACTGGATGGCATATGTTCTGTATCAGAAACTAGAGCTGATGTGGTCTATCCAATGCAAATAACCAAACCAGATCAAAAACTGATTTGTAGCCCTTTCAGTACTAATTTTGGAGAGTGATCCCTGGTCAAAGGAGTTCCTGGTCAAATGGCCCCTGGTCAAAAAAAGGTTGGGAACCACTGATCTATGTCAAAGTAATGTCACAGATTGCAGGAGGGTACCTATAAAGGCAGCCATCACAATCAAAACAAGAAAAGGCGCATTACCACAGCAAGGCCATGAAGGCTTCGGTATCCACAGGACTGCAGAGGATGTGACCTTCTAAAGCAGGTTTGGGCTGCTTAATCCAGAGAAACAATGTGTCACTGGTTCCAAGGCTAATCTGTGGGAGAAAATAATTGAGGCGTTAGCACAATGTGCATGAAAAGCAATACAGAAATTAAATTAAACCCATTCATTTGTACGACTAATTATAGCTAAATTGCACATTAAGGCAATTGGATTCTTCTGGTATCAGCTAGCCTTGTCACCTTTTCATGAAAGGTAAGGTAAGACTAAGCACAATGAAACGTAAGGATTTCTTAGGAGAAACTCACAAATCACTAAAATGGCTGTAATACTATGTGATGAAATTTGCATGCATTAAATAAGCCACCACAGCGACAAATACCCCAGACAAAGCTTTCATTTCACCTGTTCTCCTGGCTTCGTGACAAGCAATCCTTTTTGTTGTGTTTCATCCCTGGACTGCACAAAGACTCTTGTGTCATCAAGTCTCCTGTCCTCAATGAGGAGCTGGAGATAGGATTAGGCTGAAGGATTCCTTAAGCACATTCCTATGCATGTTTTTTATTTTTAAAAGAAAGGGCTTTGTCTTTCTTCCTCCTGCTAGCCACTGTCTTCTCCTCCTTTTGAAGATGTAGCAATGGCATCTCTGTAAGGGAATTTTTATTGCTCTGGGCTTAGCCATGTGTCCATTCGCCACCTTTGTCCTCTTCTGCTTTTTCTTCCTGTCAGTGAGGATGCACATTTTTTGCCTCTCTCTTTAGGCAAAATGTAGCTGCATGGATTTTTTGACTTTTACCTTTCTTAGAAGATGAGACTTAGTAAACTAGTCAGCTCCAAAACCTTTTCTATCAAGAATAGATTTTTTTTACTTCAATTATTTATTTATTTATTTATTTATTTATTTATTTATTTACGTCATTTTTATCCCGCCCATTTCAGCCCAAAGGCGACTCAGGGCAGCGTACAGACTGGCAACAATTAGATGCCTTATATATACACATATATCATTCAGAGAGCCAAGCAGAGCACATATATATCTACATTCTACATATGTTCTACATTTGTTAGACCAGGAACATGTTGAAGTTAGGTTTAAATGCTGGTGATATCTATGGAAAAGTTTGTAGAACCTCCATGCAAGAAAATCTAGCCCGACTTATAGTTCTTCCATCCACTGCCAAAACCATTTTTCTTTAGGCCATTAGCTACTGACTGATTTCTAAGGTAGGAGTTTTTAATGAGTGAGGAGTACTGTGCTTCTTAATTAATATAGGTGTTGTGTTTTAATATCAAAAATTGTTTTATATTAGCTTTTTTATTTATTTATTTATTATAACATTTATATGCCACCCTTCTCACCCCAAAGGGACTCAGAGCGGCTTACAAGATATATATACATACAATATATTATATTATTAGCATAGTACAATATCAGTATTAATTATTACTATATTGTATTATACCATTATATTGTAATATTATTAGTAATATTACATGTAATATAAATATAGAATTATAATATCATATTATTAGTAGTAGTATTATATTGCATTACATTATAATTTTATTCCTGTGTTTTTATGTGTGCCCAATCTTTGCAAGCTGGTTATTACCAGCCTTGCTTTCCAGTTTGGTCAGAAAAGGGAGTACGGTATATAAATCAAACCAATTGTTGATGATTACTATGATTTTTTTTCATGTCAGGAACAAATTGAGAAACTGCAAGTCACTTGTGGTGTGAGAGAATTTGGTCATCTGCAAGGACACTGCCCAGGGGACGTTTTGATGCTTTACCATCCTTGTGGGAGGCTTCTCTCATGTCCCCACATGGGTAGCTGGAGCTGACAGATGGGAGCTCACCCCACTCCCCAAATTTGAACTGCTGACTTGTCGGTCTTCAGTCCTGCCGGCACAGGGGTTTAACTCATTGCACCACCTGGGGCTCCGATGAAGATTTAAGGTCATAATTGTCTCTCTTCCAGAATGCAGAAGGAGTTACCAATTATTAATGGCATTTTCCAACCGAAATGAGTATTATGGAACCTAAAGACACTATTGTGTGTAACAGGGGTCCTCAAACTTTTTATACAAAGGCCAGGTCATAGTCCCTCAAACTGTTGGAAGGGCCGGATTATAATTTGGAAAAAAAACATAAATTCCCATGAACACTGCACATATCTTATTTGTATTGCAAAAAACACTTAAAAACAATACAATAATCTAAATGAACAATTTTAAGAAATAAAAACTTGTTAGTATTTCAATGGGAAGTGTGGGCCTGCTTTTGGCTTATGAGATAAGATTGTTGTTGTTGTTGTTGTTGTTGTGTGCTTTCAAGTCATTGCAGACTTAGGTTGACCCTGAGCAAGAACCAGGTAATTGACCTTGGAGGGCCGTATCCGGCCCTTGGACCTTAGTTTGAGGACCCCTGCTGTATAACTTAGGGTTTCAACTTTAATGAGCAGAAGGAATATTTCACAAAGGTACCAAGACTTACTGTAAGATCCCCTTCTGCAAGTCTCATTGCTGCCAGGGAGGCTGAAGAGGCAAAATGGATGGGAAGTTAGATTCAAGAGTAGCCTTTGGGCAGAAAGCCCAGGCAGAACCAAAAACTGTAATGAGCACTGGATATATTTTAATATCAATGGGACGTCATTCATTTTTTTATCATGTCAGAAGTGACTTGAGAAACTGCAAGTGAGAGAATTGGCCATCTGCAGAGATGTTGCCCAGGGGACACTGGATCCTGTCGGAGGCTTCTCTCATGCCCCCACATGGAAGCTGGAGCTAACAGATGGGAGCTCACCCCCTTCTCACAGATTCGAACCGCCAACCTTCAGGTCAGCAGTTCAGCCAGCACAAGGGTAGAACCCATTGCTTCACTGCGGCTCCTCATTGTACCATTGTGTCTAGCCCAGAACAATTCTGGCTTTTTTTTGTTTTTGGCCACTATTTATTCATGTTCAACTTGTGATCTATTAAGCGATCTGTGAGGTTTCTAAATAGAGATCACAAGGACTGCTTTCAAGACATGTGCCCCCCCCCCCCGTCCTGTATCTTTGTATTTCATTTTTTTCCACCTAAACATAGTACATCTATCCCTCTTGAAATTCATTTTCTAAATCTGTCAAGGTCATTTTGAACACTGACCGACACTTCAGTGAATATATTGAAGGGATAATATGGAATATATTTTATTATATTTCACTCTATTATAAAGATTCCGTGTTCTATCAACAAACTGAGCTTTCTTACCTGGGTTGTCTCCAGTAAATGCTACAACTTTACAGTTGGGATCAAACCCAAAACGTTTGATGTAATATGGTGAAACCGAGCCCTAAAATTGAGGGAGAAATGCAAAATAAAGTTAGGCAATGGCAGGTTTTTTGAAATCAAAGTTCCCTGGAGAAGACCCACAAAGCTTTACAAAGCCACTAGAAGCATTCAGCAAGGAAACTGGTTTGGCAACTCATCCAAATGTTGGAGGCTTCAATACGTTCTCAAAACAATCACTTTCTTTTTAAAGTGAATGTTTATAGAATGAGATTTAGATGGCATTTAATCCCTGAACCAATATCAACAACGTAAGGTAAAGATAAAGGTTTCCTTTGACATTAATTCTAGTCGTGTCCAACTTTGGGGGTTGGTGCTCATCTCCATTTCTAAGCCGAAGAGCTGGCGTTATCCATAGACACCTCCTAGGTCATGTGGTCAGCACCTATTGATCTACTCACATTTGCATGTTTTCAAACTGCTAGGTTGGCAGAAAGTGGACCTAACAGCAGGAGCTCATATCCCCGCATGGGGAGCTGGAGCTGACAGATGGGAGCTCACCCCACTCACCGGATTCGAACCACCAACCTTCCGGTCAGCATGTTCAGCAGCTCAGCAGTTCAAACCGCTGCACTACCATCAACAATGTATAAAGGTGTAAGTAATAAATGTTGGAAATGTGAAGCTCATGAAGAGTCCATATGTAGTAGGCCTTTAAAAAGGATAAAAATGCATGGGACAATCCATTTAATAGTTCAGACAGGATTCAGCTTCAAACCAGAATTTATACTACTATTCCTATTTGGCAATCAAATACGGAGCATGAGAGAATACTGCACTATGTGTTAAAAGCAGCAAAAATTCAATGAGCTCAAGAGGGGAAAAAGACAAAAACACCAACTACAGAAGATTGGACAGTGAAAATGTGAGAACTCAGAGAAATGGACAAGTTAACAAAGTTGTTAAAGGGTAAAATGAAACCAGTTTCCATTCATATACCTATGAAAATAGAAATATTTAAAATAAACCAATATTCCCAATAAATGTGGAAGATATGTGTTTTAACAGAGCCCCTGCTGGTGCAGCAGGTTAAACCGCTGAGCTGCTGAACTTGCTCACCAAAAGGTCGGCGGTTCGAATCCGAAGAACAAGGTGAGCCCCCACTGTTAGCCCCAGTTCTGCCAACGAGCAGTTCGAAAACATGCAAATGTGAGTAGATCAATAGGTACCTTCCAGCGGGAAGGTATCGTACTCCATGCAGTCATGCTGGCCACATGACCTTGGAGTGTCTATGGACAACGCCAGGCTCTTCGGCTTAGAAATGGAGATGAGCACCACTACCTAGAGTTGGACTCGACTAGACTTAATGTCAAGGGGAAACCGTTACCTTTACCTTATTATGGGTTTTAACCATTGGATCTACAGAGACACTCGCTGGAACACCCCAGCAAGCGAGACTCCAAAAGTGGCAGGCTCAAACCCAGAACCTCAATCAATGGCTGATACCAAATGAGAGACTCCCCCTGGGCACACAGAAAACTGGGCGACTTGGAAGGCACTGAACAGACTGCGCTCTGGCACCACGAGATGCAGAGCCAATCTTAAGAAATGGGGCTACAAAGTGGAATCCACGACATGCGAGTGTGGAGAAGAGCAAAGCACTGACCACTTGCTGCAATGCAACCTGAGCCCTGCTACATGCACAATGGAGGACCTTCTTGCAGCAACACCAGGGGCACTCCAAGTGGTCAGATACTGGTCAAAGGACATTTAATCAACTACCAAGCTTGCAAACTTTGTGTTTTGTCTGTTTGTTTTTGTTAAAAATGTAATACAACTGTCTGGTTACTCCTGACACAACAAATAAATAAATAAGTTAGTATCTTGACCAAAAAGATTCACCAGATCTCCACCAGAAAGTTGCTGCTATTCGTTTGCAGTATCAAATTAGTTTTGATTTGTGGCAACTAATAAATTTCTAGAAGTCTTGCTAAGGTTTTACAAAGTCAGGTTTTACAAGGAAGACTTTGACTTCCTTGAGTCTATCCATCAGGAATGTTGCCTTCCTTTTCTTCCACAGCCTCAATTTCATTGAGCAAATATCAGTTTACACCCCAGATCAGCACAACATAGAACTACATACCAATATTTTGCAGGATGGTACAGGATCGCCCAACTTTTTCCCTAATCCGGGGGCACAAGCATCAAGACAGGCTGGATTCCATACTTTCTTATGGATGTCGAATAAATTCATGCCAGAACCTGAGATAGAAAACAGTTCTGTTTCAAAAGCAAGAACACTGGTTTATGCAACACGGAGTGTCTCATCATATACATACTGTGGACCCATCACTGCTTCTTATGGCAGGTTTGTGTGTGCATTTTACAGAGCGTTCTCTATACCAGGATTTAATTGGTCTTTCCTTCCATCCCTTCTACTACCTTTCTTCACTTTTCACCTTCAATTAAGTCCTCCCTCCCTCTCTCTCTCTTTGTCCTCCATGCTTTCCCCTTCATCTCAGACAGCAATTGGCAAACCTTTTCCCTTAAGCATTTACCAAGTTATTTGCTCTGATATCTTCCAAGGTGTACGAGAAAAAAATTAGTAGGACTGTAATTTCCCTGGGGCTTGTTTCCACCCACTCCCACTCCCCCACCTCCATCCTTCATATATTCTCCTTTTTCTTAAATAAAGAGACTCCAAATCTGTTCTTCTTCTGGGATCCTGCCAGCTCTCCAGTTGCTCTGGAGGAAGGAGACATGGATGCATGCTGCCAATTGGCGTGAGCTGAACCGGCTCCCTTGCCATGGACCAGGAAGCAATTAGCAGGCTGGCACCGGGCCATGGGCACTTGTTCAGTTGAGAAACAGGGCTAGGAGGATTACAAGCACTCTACGAACCAGGCAGCTGACACAAATCCAGAGATATCACACACCTAGGTTGCTTCAGTTTCATGCACAGTATCCACTTTGTAATCTGGATCCTATAACACCATTTGCTATATATCAAGTACTTTACAAAGACTAATAAAATGTTCCCTTGGTACAAGGCTCGTCATCTGACTAAAAACGGGCAAAAGGGAATGGAAATAAGAGTAACCATGGAATAACTGAAGTGGGACCTTGGTATCTACAGAGGTTTGGGTCTATGATCCCCGTGGATGTCATTCTATATAGAAATGCAGTAAAGTCATGCCACCCCTCTATTCTGCCTTGGTTAGACCACACCTGGAATATTGTGTCCAATTCTGGGCACCACAATTGAAGAGAGATATTGACAAGCTGTGTCCAGAGGAAGGCAACTAAAATGATCAAGGGTCTGGAGAACAAGCCCTATGAGGAGCGGCTTAAAGAGCTGGGCATGTTTAGCCTGAAGAAGAGAAGGCTGAGAGGAGACATGATGAGGACAGTGTATAAATATGTGAGAGGAAGTCATAGGGAGGAGGGAGTGAACTTGTTTTCTGCTTCCCTGGAGACTAGGATGCGGAACAATGGCTTCAAGTTACAAGAAAGGAAATTCCATCTGAACACGAGGAAGAACTTCCTGACTGTGAGAGCCGTTCAGCAGTGGAACTCTCTGCCCAGGAGGGTGGTGGAGGCTCCTTCTTTGGAAGCTTTTAAACAGAGGCTGGATGGCCATCAGTCGGGGGTGCTTTGAATGCAATATTCCTGCTTCTTGGCAGGGGGTTGCACTGGATGGCCCATGAGGTCTCTTCCAACTCTTTGATTCTATGATTCTATGATATCCTACCCATTAAAAGCTCAGAACATTTTAAGGGATAATTTCAAACTGTAATGGAGAGATCAAGGTGATATTTTACACTAATAGTGTATATTCTTGCCTAGACATTTTATCTCCCAATCCAAAATGTACTGCTGGGAACTGTGGTAAGAGTAAAGCCATTCTGCCCATATCAAAGATATCCGATTTGGATGAGGCTGAAACAGAATTTCTGGGGTCTGGCCAAAGTTAAACCTTGGAAATGAGGCTATAGCAACCAGCTGGTCTCACACTGACCAAGCAATAGGGCGTGTCTAAAATTGTATTGGTGTTCTTAAAAGCTGCCTGTGCACAAAATAAACCCGCCTGTCCCCTGCCAATCTATCTCAGCATTGTTTATTAGCATCTAACAGTGAAGGATATGCTGAGGGAATACAGGGAAAGGATTGAATGAGTGCATAAGAAGCTAATAAGAGCGATGTAGATTTCGGCTACAGAATCATGGGACGAATTAGTAGCAACTAATTAATTAGAGGCATTGATTTGCATGAAGCAGAATTGATCAAGTTTAATAAATTGAACCTTGTTTTACACATCATTACACTCCAGGAAGATGTGCAGCTTTCTTGTGATTACTTGGGTCATAATCTTATTCACAGATACCTAGGATCAAACCCTTTTGAGCTTATATATATTTCTGAGGATATCTGAGGATTTAATATATATTAACAAATGGGGTGGAGGAGAACAAGTTGGGCAAATTTGCCTTGGTTTCTTCCAGAATCAAGTCCCAATGTATTCAGAAGGCAATAGTGGAAAACAGCAAATTAGAGAGTGAATGGATTGCTGTGAGTTTTCCAAGCTGTATGGCCATGTTCCAGAAGCATTCTCTCCTGATATTTTGCCTGCATCTATGGCAGGCATCCTCAGAGGTTGTGAGGTCTGTTTTGAATATTGATCTTTATTTACTGTTCAAGAGAAGCCATTGAAATGTGGCACATGGACAATTTCAACAGAAAGAAGGAAACAATGAAAACGAACAAAAACTGGCTACCACTATTAAAAAAACTCTAAAATCAGGACAGTAAATAAAGAGCAACACCAATAAAACAGGGGATTTCCTGGCAAGAAACAATCAGGGCCAGCTAACATCCCCTAACAAAAGATACTCCCAGGCAGGAAGAAGCCAGACCTTGAAGCTGCAAGGCTATTCAATGCCAAGATGGTCAATTACAACATCCACACCTGCCTCAAACAGACAAGAGTTCTTTCTCCCACCGTGGACATTATTCCACAGATATATAAACTCCACTTATCCTAGTTTCCACTCAGACCTCACAACCTCTGAGGATGCCTGCCATAGGTGCAGGTGAAATGTCAGGAGAGAATGCTTCTGGAACTTGGCTATACAGCCTGGAAAACTCATAGCAACCCAGTGATTGCAGCCATGAAAGTCTTCAACAATACACAGAGAGTGAAGTTTTGAGGCACCAGAATCCCCCACTGAGAGTTCAAAGTCACAGCAGAAGCATAAGAGTGATAATGGGAAAGGCTGTCAGGACGGTATTCCCGTGGAACAAGAGATTTCAACCTTGCTCTTCCATCTTGAAATACAAAGAGAACCAAGTGTCCAAAAATTGCTCTTAGAGAAAGTTTGGGGTTTCCTCTTAAACTGTGGGCTCTAAAATAAAACGCATTGTCAGAGTTATAGCGATAGGTATGTTTTCTTTTAATTGCTGACACATGAAGACCTGCCTGATCCTAAAGCTGGGGAAAGTGCCTTTTGTAAGACAGGAATTCAAAATGCTGACGTATCTGGAGTCAAGTACACTAATCCCATCTGGTTTGTATTATCTAGAGTGGGAGGACAGAATAAATAGTTTGTTATCCACGCCAACCTTTAAACTTTCAAGTGAAAATCATTTACACTGAAGCAGGATGAACAAAGGAAAAAAGCACAGGTGGAGGTGGCTGTTGTGGCAACACTTTGTGAAGTGTTGTTGCTGTTCTGCAGCTCCCATTCGCTTCACTAAGACATGCAATTAGGCTGTGGCCAAATTTATTATTATAGTTATTAATACTCCGTTTTATCTCCCCCAAAGAAGACTCAAAGCAGTTTAATATAAAAGCATCAGCATAAGAATTTAAAATATAGAAATAAACAAACATTAAAACAGGATTAAATGTAAACAGTATAAAAAAATTCCCAGTTAAAAACCATTAAAGCAAATTCATAGTTAAAAACCACAGCACCCTCTGAATTGATCTCAAAAGCCTGTCTGAATAAAAAGGTTTTAGCCTGCCATCAGAAAGCAGCAGCGGGGAGGTGGGGATACTGGCTTCCCTGGGATGAAGGGAGTTCCAGAGTGGGGGGGGGGGGGATTTGACACCGAGAAGGGAGGTCCGCTCTCTATTTCCCACCAACCAAGCTTGAGATGGAGGTGGGACCAAGAGAAGGGCCGCTCCTGAAGATCCCAGTGTTTGTACAAAGGTTTGTACAAAGGGATGTGGTCAGCCAAATAGCCTTGACCTGAACCATCTAGGTCTTTGAAGGAGCTGCTGCAACAGGGAGGTTGTCCGCTCCCTGTAGCCAGCCCCAGTGAGCAAATGGCTGCAGCTTTTTGGACCAGCTGAAGTTTCCAAGCACTCTTCAGAAGCAGCCCCACATAGCGCACGTGAAAGTCATTCAGATGGGATGTAACTAAGGCATGAACTACCATGGCCAGATCTGGCTTCTCAAGGAACAGACTCAGTTGGTGCACAAGTTTTAATTGTGCAAAGGCTGACACCTGGGTCTTCAGGCTCAGCGCCAAGTCCAGGAGGAGCTTCAAACTGTGAACCTGTGTCTTCAGGGGAAGTGTGACCCCATCCAGCACAGGATGGATCTCTATTCCCTGGTCTACCTCTGTCTTGTCTGGATTAAATTTCATTTTGTTTTTCCTCATCCAGTCCATTACCGATGACAGTGCTGTTTTAGAGTCAGGAGAGCTTCCTTGGTATTAGGTGGAAAGGAGTAGTAGAGGTGGGTGTCATCCGCATATAGGTGGCACCGAACTCCAAAACTCCATATGCTCTCCCAGTGGTTTCATGTATATGAAACCACTGCATGAGGGTTTTATATACATGTATATGAAACAGAATGGGGGGTAAAATGGAACCCTGAGGAACCCTGCAGATCAATGGCTGGGGGTTCGAACACAACCTTCTGGGTACAGTCCTCCAGGAAGGACCAGAGCCAGTGTAAGACAGTGCCTCCTAGTCGCATCCCGGCAAGATGACCCAGAAGGATACCATTATCAATGGTACTGAAAGCTGCTGAGAGATCCAGAAGAACCAAGGACACACTCCCCGTCTAGCTCCTATAGCTACGGAGATCAACAAAAGTCTTCATTTACAAATGAGAGCCAAAATAGATTGTGTCGTTCAGAGAAATTACGTGGGAAGTTGTTAAGGAAATTCACAGGAAATGGAATGATTTCATGCAAGTCAATTAAACAACAAGCTGTTTACCTTAAGGTCAGTTCAGTCAATGCTGCATTAGAGTGAAAAGCTAAGCCTGAGTTCTCTTGTTCCTAGTTCAAGTCAAACCTTGATTTTAGATTAATATCCTGGAAGTTTTCTAAGTTCCTGTTCATGTACTCCTGCTCAAGTTTTACTAATTATACCTTCTTGACTGTGGACTTATGCTGTACCTGTGATTTCTGACTTTGTCACCTCTGGAATTGTTTGAGAAACTTGGATTCTTTTTTGGTTATCACCTTTTGCTGAACCTTTTTGGATTATATATCTTCCTTTCTTATTCCTGATTTTTATATGCCTTTTACATGCATTTACAGCAAAACTATTGATGTTTGGGTTTTTCCCTCTCATAGTGGTGAGTCCACCACTCACTATAATGATATTTCTTTTTGCAAAGATACCTCAGCTATGTTCGTTTTCTCAGCCATATTGTCGTGATGTTGTTTACAATTGTGATTGTTTTTATATTTTATCTGATGCTTTTAATTGGTTGTGTTCTATTTGTAATTTTTGGGCTTGTCCCTTGTAAGCCGCCCCGAGTCCCCTTGGGAAGATGGTTGGCGGGGTATAAAAATAAAGTTATTATTATTATTATTATTATTATTATTATTATTATTATTATCATTATTTCTGGCTAGAGTATAGATAACACATTCTATATTCTATTGAGGTTGATTTTTTTTATTTCTAGAGTTTTTTAAAAATTAGAAAAAAGATTTGCCACTTGTTTAAAAGCAGGCCATAAGCCAGCAGATTAATGTGCAACCAGTTTCACAGCAACATATGGCAATTTTGAGGTGAAATCCCCGACTTTTCTGAACTCTGAGAAACATTTAATCAGAGCCCACTTGTGCCACTTCGCAAAAGGGCACAGGGGCTCAAATCTTTAAACTCCATCTGTGCCTGATTCTTTAATCTCTCTGCACAATGTAGCTTCCAGTCCAACTAAACTAGTAAAACCAGTCCACTAATGCTTGTGTTGTAGACTTAAGATTATTTATTCAGCATGCCGTGCAATTTAATAGGTCTCAGCAGGCTTCGTAACATTACCAACCATACTGCTAGCTAGATGGTAAACTAAACCATCGACCAAAGATTACTTGGCATCATCTAGATCGCTAAAACAGTCCAGAGATCAATTTTCCAGTTCAGGATTAATGTCTTCTATTAGCAATGAATATTATTTATTATTTATTTATTTCAAACATTTATATCCTGTCCTTCTCAACACTTGAGGGGGAACGCAGGGAGGCTTACAAATGGCAACCATTAGATGTCAACAACAAACAATCCCCTTACAAAGCAAATTGACATTAGATAAATACAAGAGTACAGAAATACATTGAAATTTAAACATTTAAAACTCTAAAAATTAAAAACAGTGCCAAGCCCAAATCCCAAATCCAAATCAGAGTCTAGAGTTCCAGTCCAATTTATCCATTACTAATTCTCAAAGGTCAATTGCAGATACTGCTCGGTCAGCTGCCTGAATGTTTGGTCCCAAAGCCATGATTTGAGCTTTTTCTAAAGGAGAGGAGAGGGGGAATTGCCCTGATTTCACTGGGGAGTGTGTTCCATAGACGGGTGGCCACCACCGAGAAGGCCCTGTCCCTTGTCCCCGACAGTTGCGCTTGCGAGAGTGGTAGGATCGAGAGCAGGGCCTCTCCTGATGACCATAAACCCTAAGGTGGATCGTAGAGGGAGATACTTTCAAGTAAGGTGGGCTGGAACCGCACAGGACTTTATAGGTCAAGGCCTGAACTTTGAATTGTGCCCGGAAATAGACCGGCAACCAGTGGAGCTGACGTAACGGAGGAAGGGGGGTGGTATGCTCCCTGTGTATCGCTCCGGTGAGTAATCTGGCTGCTGACCGTTGGACTAGCTGGAGTTTCCGAACAATCTTCAAAGGCAACCCCGCACAGGTAACAAATAGAATATCCAAAAAATCATGAACAAGTATTGTATTTTGTATCAGTCTTTTCCAGCAAAACTACACAGGTGTCCCCATTTATTGGGCCAGTGTTAATTGTTAAAGCGTTTACACACTATTTCTTCAGTGGCCCCCAAAGTGAACAACCTCAATTAAACCCATTATTACATGCCTTTTTTTGTTAAATGCAACAATTCTATTTCCACAACCCTAGCAAATAGCCTTCAAACAAGTTGCCGTACCCTTTTGCAAAGTGGCACAAGAGGGTTCTGATTAAATGCTTCTAATTTTAATAGCTACGTTATGGATTTCAGAAAGTGAATTAAGAATATCAACAAGTTAACGTGTTTTAATATTCTAATTGCTATGATTTTATAAGTGCCTATTTGAAATATTTTCACAGCAGGCCCCTCTGATTCTCAGTTGGTGGGAAATGGAGGTTGTGCATTTATTTAACAATGAAATGAAATAAAACCTGGGGAGAAAAACTTATGCGCACGCGTAATTCTACTTCTGGAATCACAGAGACTATACATTGATTACATTTGGGAGGGATAGTGCTTTGTGGCTTTCAAATCAGAAAGCAATTGCCAGTATTCTGCAACTACTGACTTCTGGTTTGCAACCTCCTGTTATCTCTATACATTGCCTGAGAGGCAAATGGAGAAAAGAGAAAGAGGTTTTCTGTTACGCATTCATTCATCAAGTAATCTTCTAAACCATGGCACACCTCCAAAGATTCCCATCAGGCATTTTCAATCATTAAAGTTCCTTGGACTGATAGTCTGTATAGATACTGCACAGTCTCTCAGTTCATAGCTCAGAGAGGTCAATGAATAGTTGGATGAAAAGTTAGTTCAATAAGTGAATGAATGGAGAGGCTCAATAAGTGAACACGATGGATGCAAAGCACAGTCAATTCCATTCTCTATGGGGCCAAGGATACAACTGACATTTTTACCAGCCAAGTATAAATGTTGGCATGATGTTAAGTAGGAATGTCAATACACAGATAAACACACACACACACACACACATTAGCTTTCCAGATATAGGTGCATAGGTAAAGGTAAAGGGTGTCCCCTGACATTAAGTCCAGTCATTTCTGACTCTGGGGTGTGGTACTCATCTCCATTTCTATACTAAAGAGCCGGCGTTGTCCGTAGACACCTCCAAGGTCATGTGGCTAGCATGATTGCATGGAGCGCTGTTACCTTCCTGCCGGAGAGATACCTATTGATCTACTCACATTTGCATGTTTTCTAACTGCTAGGCTGGCAGAAGCTGGGGCTGACAGCGGAAGTTCACGCCATTCCCCGGATTCGAACCTGCGATCTTTCGGTCAGCAGCTCAGCACTTTAACCCACTGGGCTCCATATAGGTGCATATCAATTATATAAAAAGATTCAAAGCTTCCCTTCAAGTTACTTTTATTTGTCCTTTAGGCTAGACACTTAGATGTTCAAGGTCCAGGACATGAGTTTTGGATGTACATTTTACTGCTGCTATATTTTGATCTTTGTGCCATGTGTTTTGGTGTATATATTTTATACTGATGCATTATGATATATGTATTTTGTTGTATGCATTTTATGTTGATGTGTTTAGGAACCATTAGGAGAGGAAGGTAACAAATCGAATTTATTTTTGTTGTTGTTGTTGTTGTTGAACCCATCAGCTAAAGGGCTGAGATGCGTTCCACTGCCATATCACTTGCTGCATCACCTACTTTCAATGAAACTTGACTTATCTTATGAAGATGTGTTTGCGGATCAAGGTAGATGTAGATATCTCCATTTTTAAAATTGTGTCATAAGCGACTTGAGAAACTACAAGTCGTTTTTGGTGTGAGAGAATTGGCCATCTGCAGAGACGTTGCCCAGGAGACACCTGTGGGAGGCTTCTCTCATGTCCTAGCATGGGAAGGTGGAACTGACAGACGCAAGCTCACCCTGTCTCACAGATTTGAAACCACCAAAATTCAGGTCAGCAGTTCAGCCGGCACAAGGGTTTAACCCATTGCACCACCGTGGTTCCTACATGTATTTCTATAATAGCTATAGAATTATTGGGATTTTTTTTTAAATAGTGTTTTGGTTCTGTAGCTTTTTACAAAGCAGAATTCATCCAGTAATGCATGTAAATAGTTTAGTTTTAAATTTTGTATTACTTTAAAAATCCATCGGTCTAAATGGAAATAATTTCACATTTTAATATGCTGTTTTTTCATTTAAAAAAAAACCAATCAGCAAAAGTGCAAAGCATTTTACAGGGAGACATTTTGCACCTCTAGGAATTAGCTTTCCAGATGTTGGTTTCTAACACATTTTCTGTTAGAACATATTGGATTTTTTAAAAAGATGTGCTCTATCAAAGGGCTAAACAATTGGACCAAATCTTTTATAGCCAGCACATTCAGAATATGATAAATCTGGCAAAAAATAAAAAAGAGAGTGATTACCTGGAAAAATAACAACCAATAGTGAAAGGACCAAGGCAGAGACATCTCCGGCCCACCTCTGTTTGGTTATCAGCCAGCACGCCAACGACTTAAATCAAGAAATAGTTTTCTAAGATCTACAGAGACACTTGTTGGAACACCTCAGCAAGCGAGAGTCCAAAAGTGGCAGGCTCAAACCCAGAACCTCAACCAATGGCTGATACCAGATGAGAGACTTCCTCCTGGGGACACAGAGGACTGGGTGACTTGGAAGGCGCTGAACAGACTGCGCTCTGGCACCACGAGATGCAGAGCCAACCTCAAGAAATGGGGCTACAAAGTGGAATCCACGACATGCGAGTATGGAGAAGAGCAAGCCACAGATTACCTACTACAATGCAGCCTGAGCCCTGCCACATGCACAATGGAGAACCTTCTTATAGCAACACCAGAGGCACGCCAAGTGGCCAGATACTGGTCAAAGGACATTTAATAGAATGCCAAGTTTGCAAACTTTGTGATTTGTTTGTTTTGTTTTTTTAAATACAATACAACTGTTTGATTCGCTCCTGACATGATAAATAAAAATATTTGGAACAAGTTATTTCTAGAAGAAAAGGAAATGGCAAAAGTGGACGCTGTGAGTCATTCACAGGTGATATCTGCCACATGAAGGCTGCTTTAAAATTGCTCCATGTCACTACATGTCGCCTGAGCAATTGTAATGTTGGCCATTTTCCACGGCGTTTTGTTTCAGACTCCAGACAAGGTTAAAGTTCCAGAATCCATACATTATATGGCACACTATCTTTCCCACTGCTCTTTTCTCTGGCATGAATTGACCCTCACTTTTAATTATAGATATATATTACACTGGTAACAATACAAACTATGGTTTATACTAGCCAGGAGGTCCACTGACCTAAGATCCAAGCAACATCTGCTTCACAGAGAAACTGGTTCGTGTTTTTGTTTTGTTTTTTTTTACCTACTGCTGTGTAAGCTTGATACATATTGTTCTCAAGAAAAGCTGAATTTCAACTATAATAAAACAAAAGAAATGGTGTTTGGAAGAAGACGCTCTCAACATAGATGGTCCATGTGAGAAAGAAAGGTTTGCCCCCAAACCACCCAAATAATTTATAGTCAGGGATAATATCACTATGTAACAACATTTGAAACATTGTTCCTGGTTTGAAAGTGTTGTTTCCTGATTAATTGTGTGGCACTTGTTTTTAAAGTAGTTGTTACATTCCAGAAGCCTCATTTTTGTGTCTGGTACAAACTATGTTGAATTGGTTGAGACTCTATGAGATATTCATTGAAAAACTATAGTAAAATGTGTTGCAGGATATCCTGCAAAAACAATTTTTTGCAGTTTAATAAACTTTTTCCATGTTTTTGTGATAGACTGAATTGAAAAAAATGCCATTAATATCCCAAGGAACAAAAATTGTGTTACACAGTGTAATAATCCGTAGTTGACTGGAGACCTGAGCCCATCTCCCCAAAGCCAAATCAAGAACAGGCTCTTGTTTTTCTTGTGCTATTTTTTGTGTATAAACAAACACAAGTTTATGTCATTCATCAAGAAGGAAGAGAATGCAGTCCATTCTTTTTATGCCGCTATTCAAGCAGGATCTTCTAAGTTCAACTGAATATATTAAAAAGAACAGAAGACACGTACCGTCACTGTAATCGATGGGAGCATACGCACCAAGGAAAAGGGAGGCTGCGAAGCTGCTGACCAAAGAGATCCGCTAGAAAAGGAAATGAAAAGCCGAATTGCAAACATATTCATTTCAATTCCCTAACAAACCAAAACACATTGTAGTGAAAAGCAAGCAAATGGGTTCTTAGACTATCATCCAGAGCAATGGAACTTAAGAGTGCTTTAAAGTGTCAAGATATCAGAAGAAGACTATTTCCAGAGCACATTACCTCCAATTTCTATGTTATTATTAACATAACCTGCTTTAGCACAGAAGGTTAACTGTCAACTGCAGTAAATCTTGCCAGCTGAAAGGTTGACAGTTAGAAGCCCGGGTCAGAGTGAGCTCCTGGCCTTTAGCCCAGCTTCTGCCTACCCAGCAGTTTCGAAAGCAGCAATGTGAGTAGGTAAATAGGTACTGCTTAAGAGGGGAGATATTTAAGGCATCCATAAGGAAATGCCAGAGAAATGTTGGCAATTCGATCAAGGAGGAAATTTACAAACTAAGCTCTTCGGCAGAGAAAATGGAGCGACAGCACCCCCTGTGGCTGGAACCAAGCACAGCCTCCAAGATGCTGAAGATAGGAAAGCCTATATGTACCTCTATCTATGTACAGTTGTCTGTCTTGTCAGTGTATAATGGCATTGAATGTTTGCAATATATGTGTTCTGTGATCTGCTCTGAGTCCCCTTTGGGGTGAGAAGGGCTGAATATAAATACTGTAAATAAATAAATACTGTAAATTATTATTCTCGTATATGAAAGCCAGACAGTGAAAAAAGCCAACCAAAACAAAATTAGGTGTTGAAGAAGAGTTCTATAGATACCATAGACTGTTAAAAGAAGACCAATTATTGAGTTTTAGAACAAATCAAAGGTGCATCTACATTGTGGAATTAATACACTTTAACTGTGATGGCTCGATGCTATGGAATCATGGGAATTGTATTTTTGCACCGTCTTGGCCTTCCCTGCCAAAGAGCGCTGGTGCCTCACCAAACTACATGCTGCAAGTCGCTTCGGGTGTGAGAGAATCGGCCATCTACAAAGACGTTGCCCAGGGGATGCCCGGCTGTGTTGCAATCCTGCGGGGAGGTTTCTCTCATGACCGCTGAACAGATTGTGTTCTGGCACCACAAGATGTAGAGGCAACCTTAAGAAATGGGGCCACAAAGTGGAGTCCCCGACATGCGAGTGTGGAGAAGAGCAAATCACTAACCACTTATTACAATGTAACCTGAGCTTTGCCACATGCACAATGGAGGACCTTCTTATAGCAACAACAGAGGCACTCCAAGTGGGTAGCTACTGGTCAAAGGACACTTAATATATTGCCAAGTTTTTAACTTTGTGTTTTCTTAAATATATTACAACTGTAGCCTTGGTTTGCTCCTGATACAATAAATAAATAAACCAAACTACAAATCCCTGGATGTCATAGCATTTAGCCACAGCAATTAAAGTGGTATCAAACTGCATTAAACCTGCAATGTTGGTGCACTCTGAGTCTATTCTGGCTAACACTCGAATCAGGCGTTAGTTGTGTTTTCTTCAGTGTCATTTTAGGCAGGATAGACTGCAGCAGTGGGGTGTATGAGTGATATAAATAACAAGGGACAAATTCTAACAACTAAGCCATAAAACCCTGTGAACACAAGCTTCTGTACACAAAGTAACCTAAACTTGGCTGTTTGTCTTCTGTTTAATAAATAATTTGTAATAAATGGACACAGGTCTCTTTGAACACTAACACGGTGTTACTAAAGCCATAATATGCCCGAGACACACAGTCTCTGTGTTTAAGCAACAGATGTTCTGTGATAGTAGTAAACTTTATGTGCTCTGTAGTAGATTTAGCTGTCATAAAGGGTCACAAAGTTACATGACACAGTGTGACAGTAATTTATTCTATATATATTTAAAACATTTATAGTCTGCCCTTCTCACCCCGAAGGGGCTTCAGGGTGGAGCACAGCATATATACGGCAAACATTCAATGCTGGGACACAAATTCACATACACATACATAAACCTTAAAAAAACATTTATCAAAATATTAAAATACACCATTTTAAACCGTCCTAGTCATCTGCATCAAATCTAATTGGCCTGGTCCAATATTGTGTCCAGTTCTGAGCACCACAATTCAAGAGAGATATTGACAAGCTGGAATGTGTCCAGAGGAGGGCGAATAAAATGATCAAGGGTCTGGAGAACAAGCCCTATGAGGAGCGGCTTAAGGAGCTGAGCATGTTTAGCCTGAAGAAGAGAAGGCTGAGAGGAGATATGATAGCCATGTATAAATATGTGAGAGGAAGCCACAGGGAGGAGAGAGCAAGCTTGTTTTCTGCTTCCTTGGAGACTAGGACACGGAACAATGGCTTCAAACTACAAGAAAGGAGATTCCATCTGAACACGAGGAAGAACTTTCTGACTGTGAGCGCCGTTCAGCAGTGGAACTCTCTGCCCCGGTGTGTGGTGGAGGCTCCTTCTTTGGAAGCTTTTAAACAGAGGCTGGATGGCCATCTCTTAGGGGTGATTTGAACACAATATTCCTGCTTCTTGGCAGGGGGTTAGACTGGATGGCCCATGAGGTCTCTTCCAACTCTTTGATTCTATGATTCTATGGTCATCTTTCCTATTGCCGTTTTATTGCCCTGTCCCGAAAGTTTGGTCCCACAGCCAGGTTTTTACCATCCTTTTAAAGGACAGGAGGAAGGGTGGCGACCTTATCTCACCAGGAAGGGAGTTCCATAGCCGGGGCGCCATCACCAAGAAGGCCCTGTCTCTCATCCCCACCAATCGTGCCTGTAACAATGGCGGGACGGAAAGCAGGGCCTCCTGCTTAATCTCCGTGATGGTTCATAGGGGGAGGTGCGTTCAGACAAGGTAATTTGGGCTGGGGCCATTTAGGGATTGATAGGCCAATCGCAACCACTTTGAATTGTGCCCGTTAGCAAACTGGCAGCCAGTGGAGCTGGCGTAACATGGGAGTTGTATGCTCCCTGTATGCCGCCCCAGTTATTCACCTGGCTGCCTCTCGTTGGACTATTTGAAGCTTCCGAGCAGTCTTCAAAGGCAACCCCATGTAGAGTGCATTGCAGTAGTCTATCCTAGATGTAACGACAGCGTGGACCACCATGGCCAAGTCTGACTTCCCAAGGTACGGGCGCAGCTGGCGCACAAGTTTTAATTGTACGAACGCTCTCCTGGCCACCGCTGCAACCTGGGATTCCAGGCTCAGTGGTGAATCCAGGAGAACCCCCAAGCTGCGAACCTGTGCCTTCAAGGGAAGTGTAACCCCATCCAGCACAGGTTGTGAACCTATACCCAGTTCGGCCTTGCGACTGACCAGGAGGACCTCTGTCCTCATTTATAAGCCTGGAAATTTTAGTCAAAAATCAACCCAAAAATAATCCCAAAAAATGTGTCAGCTTTTGCAAGTTTATCTTACAAAACATCAAAAGAAAACAAAAAAATACTTGTAATTTCCAGGAAGTGAACAGAAAATTAGCCAACCTCGGTTTGTGCATAGGCTTCGGGGCTCAGGCTGTAAATCTTTGCTATCTGGTTTCCTGTAAAACGCTGAGAAAAGACAGGCCAGTGCTTAGGAACACAAAATGTAAATGGAGTCAATAATCATTAACTCAACTGTAACGAGTTTAGGACGTTGCACTTCGGGTATTTAATTTATCTCATGCACGATGGAAGTTGTTATTTGGTTGCAGCAGGCACAGACTTAACCGACTGTAATACATTGACGCATTATACGAATCTTTCTCTCTGCTTGGGGAGGGAAATGCACAAGAGTATTCCTTGCCACCATTTATACTGCAGAAATGAGAGATAAAGAGAGTGGGCAGTTCTACTCACTAAGGCAGAACCCCGACGTGATAAAGGGACTAATGTACATTTCCAATAGATGGAAATAACCTTCTTTTGACAAGTCAGCAAGGGGAGCTATCAGTTCCACATTACCTTTACAATCTAGAATTGCCATTATTTACTCCCCATTTAAGGAAAATCCCGAATACGGATCTTATCAGAACTTAATTGCATTTAGAACAGGCTTTTTTTGATGTGACAGCAGCATTACTGAAAAATAGCCTCTTTGTCGGTCCCTTTTCTCTTATTGGGGAATTGCTTCTTTCATGTCATCTTTTTCTTCTCTTTCTAAATTG
The DNA here is from genome assembly GCF_025583915.1 of Anolis sagrei ordinatus. Lineage (NCBI taxonomy): Eukaryota > Metazoa > Chordata > Lepidosauria > Squamata > Anolidae > Anolis > Anolis sagrei. The sequence continues at coordinate 123,200,699 of NW_026847660.1, read as the reverse complement.
CATTTTCTTAAAAATGTGACTTTGCTATTTTTTAAAAGTAGAAAAGTGGTAGGAAAATCAACCATGAAAACGATACAAGACAGGAAGGGATGTCACCATTGGCCTGAATAGGATGATGCTGCCAAAATGACACAACACACTGGATTAAAGCTGCAGGAGATATTTATTAAACCAAACAAGCTTCTGTGTACAAAACAAGTACTCTATATACTCGAGTATAAGCCAAGTTTTTCAGCCCTTTTTTTAGGCTGAAAAACCCCCTTCGGCTTCTACTCGAGTCAAGATTATTTCTTATTTTACTTTGTTGTTATTATTATTACATTTATTATTTCACTCTTATTATTACATTTATTGTTTTACTCTGTTATTATTACATTTATTATTTTACTCTATTATTATATTATTTTATTCTATATTTAATGTTACATTTATTATTTTCCTTTATTATTGTTGTTATTATTACATGTATTATTATTACATGCACAATGAAGGACCTTCTTATAGGCACTCCGAGTGGCCAGCTACTGGTCAAAGGACATTTAATCAACTACCAAGTTTGCAAACTTTGTGGTTTGTTTGTTTGTTTGTTTGTTAAAAATGCAATACAACTGTTTGGTTTGCTCTTGACACAACAAATAAATAAATTACATGTATTATTTTACTCTATTATTACTGTTATTACATTTCCTTTATTCTACTCTATTATTATTATTATTACATTTATTATTTCAGAAAGATCTGAAAACTTGGCTCTTCCGATGTGCCTTTGGAGAGTGACCCTACATCCCATTTCTGTCTGTTCCATCTACAGTGTTGTCCTCATGATGCACTTTCCCCCATCCTTAATGAAGGTCCATTCTCACTGTTTGTCCTTTCTGGGCTCCTCCCTCACAAATACACTTTTTACTCCTATCTCATCCAGGGTTTTATCATTTTGTCTTGTGCATTTGGCCCGCCCATTGTATTTATTTTTTGTTGTTGTTCATTCGTTCAGTCATCTCCGACTCTTCGTGACCTCATGGACCAGCCCACGCCAGAGCTCCCTGTCGGCCGTCACCACCCCCAGCTCCTTCAAGGTCAGTCCAGTCACTTCAAGGATGCCATCCATCCATCTTGCCCTTGGCCGGCCCCTCTTCCTTTTACCTTCCACTTTCCCCAGCATAATTGTCTTCTCTAGGCTTTCCTGTCTCCTCATGATGTGGCCAAAGTACTTCAACTTTGTCTCTAGTATCCTTCCCTCCAATGAGCAGTCGGGCTTTATTTCCTGGAGGATGGACTGGTTTATTGTGTTGGAATTTTTTGTTTTTTTATTTTGCTGTATTGTATCTTTGGGCTTAGCCTCATGTTAGCTGCCCCAAGTCCCCTCTGGGGAGATGGAAGTGGGTATAATTAAAGTTTATTATTATTATTATTTTACTATCTTTATTTTTCTTGGAAGGATATGTAAGCACATTTGCATTGAAGGAGGTAGGATCATGGTTTAACTAGAGCTGAACAGTCTTATCTTAAATTACAGTTTTATGTAAATATTCAGAAATATTTAACTTACTAATGTGTCAATTAATTTTACTGGTATCTACTTTTATTTTGAAATTTACCAGTAGCTGCTGCATTTCCCACCCTCAACTTATACTCGAGTCAATAAGTTTTCCTAGGTTTTTGTGGTAGAATTAGGTGCCTCGGCTTATAAAGCAAAACTAGGCATTCCTCCTTGAGCAGCTCTTACCTCATACGCCCGGGAACCAGTGATGTCCGCAAGTTTCTGAGCCCCTCCAACAGCTTTTTCTAGAGAGCGGCATTGGGCTGTTGTACTAGAATCCATCCAGACAGGACTGTTACTCACAGAGAAGCAGGACTAAAGGGGCAGAAGTTGCACAAGGGGAGGCAAGAAATGAAAAGATATAAGAAAAGGAGTCAACCCCAGCTAGCCAGCTTGTTTAAGAAGAATTTCATATATCTATTGTCAATATGTAAACAAAAAAACAAGACTTTTTTCACATGGTAAAACTGTTGGAAATAGCAACCTTCTACAAGCCTCCTATACTAGTTATTTGTTATTTATATAATTCAGATTGCTTACTGTATTGTATATGTGTGTATTGGTATGCAGTTTTCCTTAACTCTATGTTGTGGGAGGGGCACCTGTTGAAACTCCTACCTTTTGCTTCCCTTTAACTGGCAGTGGTTTACACTGAAACTAAGCATGGCATTTCTCGAAAATATAAATGCAATAAACTGAAAATGGTAAAAAACAAAACAAAAGAACTGTCAAGTCACGAAGGCAGGCTGTGCCAATCCATGAAGAGTTTTGATATACAACAAAGCCAGATTTGTTTCACCATCCACCTAGATCATGAGGTTGAGGGGCAGAAAAAGAAGCCATCAATCACCCACTCTTTTCTTTCTCAAGGATCAAGTAAATATGGAAAGTTAAACATTTGTGCTCAGAGAGAGAAAAAGAAAGCATATTGTCTCTATTATTGTCTGTGTTTGGTTTTAGCTAAGGAAGAAAAATAGAAAGCATCCTTCAGGAGGCTTTTTCTCTAATGTCAACAAGCTGAAAAAGAAAACGCTCCTAGTCCCTTATAAAGAAAACGCACTCATTAGTGGCTCAGAGATCAAGACCAGGAATGAACTTCCGCCTACAGCTCCTTAAGCAGGTTACCTGCAACGACTGGTGTAAAGGAACATCAGGTGATAGGTTTTGTAAAGCAGAGCTGGCACCTTGCTTCCAATAGATGCTTCCATGTTGCTGTCAAATGGAAATAATAGCAAATGAGTAAAACCAAAACAAAAATTAAATTAAATTCAGATTCACGTGTGGACTTTCATTCTGATTTGAAATACACACACAAATATCCATATGTATGTGTAGATTTAGATATAGATATGCCCCATATATTGCCAGGATCTCAGTATAACTATCTTTAAGAATAGTTTCTTATGAATGGGATAAGAAAAGATTTTCCCCTCCCCTTTCTTGTTTTCTTTCTTGTTTTCTGCTATGGTTATTTAGCAAGGCCTAACATCTAAAGAACCTCACAAAACATGGAAAGTGTGCCATTAACTTTCACAATCACCAATTAAAAATGCTGCTACTGATTGATGAAATAAAGTGTTACCAATTACCATGCCCTGGGTGGCTGAGCAATGAACAGCATAATTTAGAACAATCTGAAGGATAACCTCTCCTCCATAGAGTTTATTTTACTAATAACCTGGCTGTGTTTACTAATCATTAGAGATGGAAACATATGTTAACAAGTGCATGGAAATTCCTATTGCAATCTCACAAACCAAAACAAGTGAATGAGAGATTACTAAGAGTTTGGGGTCGGACTACGGCCCCTTCTACACTGCATACAATTGAAATTATGTGATTTGAATTGGTTGACAGTGTAGGCGCATATAATCCCGTTCAAAGCAGATAATGTGGATTACCTGCTTTGATAATCTGGATTATATGGCAGTATATTAGAAGCCTATATGGCTCCTTCTCACTTTGTGTAATCTCAAAACAGAATTATGTAACATGGCAAAGACTGCCAAAGTTATGAAAACTAAAAGGACCTAGTCAATGGCACTTGTAAAACTCTCATAGTTTAGTCAAATAGTAATTGTTATATAACGTTTATACAAGCCAGAAAACATGGATTTGTCCCTCTTTTTAACAAACCTGTCCAGCTCCAGATAAAGCTTTCACTTTGGAGAAATTAAATCCAGAAGACTTCATTTTTTCCAAGACCATGTCTAGGGCCTAGAGGAACAGACATGATCAAGAGTAAATAATAACAATAATAATAATAATAATAATAATAATAATAATAATAATAATAATAATTGCAGAGAAACAACTGGAAAAGCTGACACAATATGAGGATTTTAAAATCGAACTGCAAAGACTCTGGCACAAACCAGTAAAGGTGGTCCCAGTGGTGATTGGCACACTGGCTGCAGTGCCTAAAGACCTTGGCCTGCACTTAAACACAATCGGCGTTGACAAAATTACCATCTGCCAGCTGCAGAAGGCCACCTTACTGGGATCTGCATGCATTATTCGCCGATACATCACACAGTCCTTGGGAAGTGTCCGATGTGTGATCCACTACAACAGCCAGCAGAGTGTCTGCTGTGGACTCATCTTGTTGTGCTTCAAATAATAATAATAATAATCTTTTATTTGTATAATGCTCTGTTTCCTTGAGGCGATATAGGGCGGTTTCCAGCATAGGTAAAGCAATTGCAATTACTGACACAAAACATACAAAGTAATCATTATAAAACATAGACATAATACTATATAACACTCATACATATTTAAAATTAAAAGCCAGTTCAGTACTAATTTCCATCAGACAAGTTCAGTAACTGCTGCATTCTTCTTACAAATCTCAAAAAAGGCACACACACAAAACAGTTGTTATCAGAAGTAAAAACTCAAACAAAAACAAAAGATTTTGACAAGAAAGTTTCTCTACTAAGAGTAAGTTAAGTTACTAAACAAGAGTGCATTTAAAAACAGGAGGGTGGGAGTACATACAAGGAGTAAGCTTCAGGACCATAAACTTCACAACTTAAAATGCTGCCCAATTAAATAAATCTTAGTGATAAGAATTTTAGTCAGTTGTTCCAAGCCAGTGGTACAACTCCCGTATTTAGCCCAGCTAGGCACCTTCTCCAATTTTGCCCCCCTAGAGCTTGTACAATCAAAATTTTTGAGATCGGCTCTGGGCAAGTACCAAAATGCATCTCCAGTCCAGTGCCATTCTGCGATTGGAATCAGGTTTCATGAAAGTGGAGGCCAAAGTGTGGGTGGTCATACTTTCTACTGTCTCAGAATATCCTGCTATCCCCCTGGTCTTGCCCCACTAACCATGAAGGATGACTTTCAGTCCATATGGAAACAGACAGTCGCAATGAAAATCTCATCACTGGGCTTCTCTCCAGGGTTGCTACTCAGTGTGGAATACGATCAAGCCAAAGTACTCATCAAACAACGTATCTCAGACAGAGAGTACCAACTGGATCTAGGGTACACCCCAACCTTTATTGTCAACTAAGCAAGCAGATGTCTCGCCTCCCCTATGGCATACTTAACCAATCTAGAGGTTCCTAATCATCGGAGGGCCTTCACCCTGGCTCGATGTCATGCCCTTCCATCAGCTTTACTCGAGGGCTGATACCGGAAGATCCCCTACCCAGTTAGACTCTGCCTCTGTGACTTGGGTCAAATGGAAACAACTGAGTATATGCTCCTCCAGTGTGTGTTCTACAGGGACATTTGATTCAGACTCATCCTGCCTTTGCTACATAATTATCAGGACAGTTTTACTAGAACCTGCTGGTCTCAGATACCAAATTCGGGCCTTAGCACAACTGGTAACTCACCAGCAATGATAAGATCTACCAACACAAAGATTGCCAGTTCGAATCCTCGGATCGGCATGAGCTCCCAACTGTCAGCCCATCTTACTGTTTACCTAAGCAGTTCGAAAACAGCTTGAGCAGTAAGTAGAGAAATTAGGTACTAAAACAAGCGGGGGAGGTATTATACCATAAAAACATAAAAAAAAATGCCTGGTGACCAAAAAGGAAGGAGGAAGTCATGATGGCTCTTCGTCATAGAGGATAGAGCAACAGCACCCCTTGTGGCTGGATTCGAGCACAACCTCCAAGGTGCCAAAAAGCTGGATGACAACACAACATACCTCCTTTCTGTTCTGTCTGTCTTTGTCATATCTATCCAAAATAACATTGAATGTTTGCCGTGTATGTGTACTGTGATCTGCCCTAAGTCCCTTTGAGGAGATAGGGTGGAATATAAATAAAGTGTTGTTATTATTATTACCATTATTAACTCAGTTATAACCTATAATGCTGCTACTTTTTGTGCAGCAGCACTTAAAATATGCCGGGTGATGACTGGTTCCAAATGTTATCAATCTAACTGTCAGCTAACCGAAATGTAAATCTGTGCTCCCCACCCCACCCCAATCCCCTAGACTTGTGCCCTCAATGCTCCTACCTCTCCATCAATCTCCCTCCCTCTCCATATCTTTCAAGTCCCTTCCCTTCTCAAAATAGTTTTTTGTGCTTTAGCCTTCAACATATCTCTGTTTTCTAGCATTTTTGGATTTCAATATACAATGCTTTTATGAGACTACATCCCCCTCTCCTTATGCTGGTCTATAACCATAATAAAGATTTTTGATTTTGATTCATCGTTTGTTCAATTAAATCTGAATAACAGTGAAAAGAAGAATTTGCAAGCAAAAACAAAGCATTGTTTTAAAATTAGACATGCAGTGCTGGACTTCAGCTCCCACCAGAACCAGCAAGTTTGTCCAATAGTCCGGCCAGAAGAAATAGAGCAACTATGACTGGAAGACAACCGATTTCTCGTTCCTGTCTCAAAGAAGTGTTTACAGGCCGGAGGAAATGCTTCTTACATTGTGGCAATTATGATTCACAGAAGATTAAAAATAAATGTTTCAGATTATAGAGATTTATTCCTGTGGCCGTTGTGCAGCCAACACATTTAATCAATAAGACTAACCACTTAATTAAACAATGCAGTCTTAGTTACAACTGAGCCTCATATAATATTAGCCAAAGGACTTCTCACTCGCAAGGTGTTGGCGGAGGGATGACAACTTTATAGTAGAGGAAAGGCAGCAAAAGTAAGGTCTAGTACCATTGTCCTCATACTCACAACCAGCAGCAACTAAGACCCTTTCTATACAGCTGTATGTAATCCATATTGAACTGAATTATATGGCAGTGTGGACTCAGATAACCCAGTTCAAAGCAGATATTGTGGATTCTCTGCCTTGATATTCTGGGTTTTATGGCTGTGAGATTTTCAGGTACAAATGTAGGTCCAAAACTCTGAAAGTCAAAAAGCAGTCTATCAAGAAAACATGAGTAAATAAGGAAATTTTGTTCTTTCACATTTTTTTCCAAGTAAACCATGATAAAGAAGAATCATTCTCAAAACTAATGAAACATAAATGTTGGATGGCAGGCAGGTCCTTCCTTCTATTTAAAAAATCTTTGCAGAGAAGTTTTCCAAGCGTGTTTTCCAACAAGAGGCCACGTAATATACAGTAACGCTATGCCCACATCGCAAACATTTCCGCACTCCTTTTCACAATAGAGCCAACTACTAATTCGAATTTCCATTCCATGAAACAATCATAATTAAGTAAAGGCTCCCTGTGCATACCAGAACTTTTGTGGCCCATTGGACCAAGCCTGAGACCCCTTCCACACAGCTGAATAAAATCCCATTTTCTGCTTTGAACTGGGATATATGGCAATGTGGACTCAGATAACCCAGTTCAAAGCAGATATTGTGCAATGTTCTGCCGTGATTATTCTAGGTTATATGGCTGTGCGGAAGGGCCCTAAGTTCCAAGAAGAGGAGGAGGACGACGACGACAGACTACAAGCAGAGGCATAACACCTTTGCTCCGATGATTCATTGGAACTTGTGCCACAAATACGATCTGCCTGCGACAAAGAACTGCGAAAAGTTACAGAAAATGGACACATCAAACTACTCTGGGACTTCTGAACTCAGATTGACAGAGTGTTGGACCACAATATTCCTGACCTCACAATCGTGTTAAAAAACCAAGTATGGATTGTCAATGTTGCAATCCCAAGCAACAGCAGGATTGAAGAGAAACAAATGGAAAAGCTGACACTATATGAGGATTTAAAGAGCGAACTGCAAAGACTCTGGCACAAGCCAGTAAAGGTGGTCCCAATGGTGATCGGCACACTGGGTGCGGTGCTTAGAGACCTTGGCCTGCACTTAAACACAATCGGCGCTGACAAGATTACCATCTGCCAGCTGCAGAAGACCACCTTACTGGGATCTGCATGCATTATTCACTGATAAATCACTCCGTCCTAGACACTTGGGAAGTGTCTGACATGTAATCCAATACAACAACCAGCAGAGTGATCTTGTTTGCTGTGTACTAATCTTGTTCAAATAATATAATAATAATAATAATAATAGTTCGACTTGTGGTTTTGTGATTCAAAATCCAGCATATATATCTCGTTTGCTGTGTCATACTGTGTTTTTGTGTCAGTAAAATAATAATAATAATAATAATAATAATAATACTTCTTTATTTACATTCCATCCCTTCTCTCCAGGGTACTCTAAGGCTTACATGCTATAGCACAACCATCAAAACTATGGTATTCGAAGCCAAGATGCCTTGAAATGTATCTGCATCCTGGCACATCACAACCCTATACATTGCCCACCCAAGCCTTGAAGCAAGTGCACCCAACAGGGAAAGCAGCCATGCTCACATCTGTGCAATTTTACTCTGCAGATTGGCACGGCACATGGTCAACGTGCAACCATCTGCGGGACTAAACCAAACAGCCAATGTGAAAATAACAAAACAGATTTGTCCCAGCATAATTTGAGAGCATGGGAGTGAATTTACACTATAATTTATTACACAAAAGCAATGTGTTTCAGCAGCTGAAAACTATTCTCCTTTTCAGGTGTTTTTATTTGTGCTCACATTTTAGAAAGGACCCTCACCATAATATAAGGAACCCTACCATTTGTTTACAGTAGTTTCATATAGCTGCTAATTTTTCAGTAAAGTAAGATTACTTTTAAAACTAGGCAAAGCAACCATCCTAATCAGACTTTGAGATCTACTTTGGAATGGGCATCCATAGGACTAGGAACAATCAAAAGTGTTTCCTCTGCCATTTGGTCCTATTTTCAACGAAATGTGTTTAGGACAGAGTTTAAGAACTAAAATTACGACCCATAAAAAGCCTCGCTGTTGAGAAGTGGAGCCAAAATGCTTTCTCTTTCTCAGAAAACAAAGCAACAGAAACAGTGCTTGCTATTTTAACATTTGGAAAGGCGGATACAGCTTTGATTGGGACTAAGTGGTGTTTTTTATGCCAAAGCTCAGCTGAATCCCAAACATTTTTCAATTAATTCATCTATTATTGCAAACAGAGAAACGCAATGCAACTGCTTTTTCAAAAAAGTTGCCCAAAAAAACCCATGATGCAGAAAATTGCAGTGTCAAAAAAACCCTCCTTAACAGCATTCAAAACAGAAATAGAAAACAAGCAATTTATAAATGGCCTGGCAAATATAATGGTGTCTTGTATAACCCAATTTTAATAATGCTGAGCTAAGAGGCTGAATCATCTAATGGCCTTGATAGAGCTAAGCAGTCGGTTTTTGAAACAGAAGGGAAAGTCAGGTATGAAAGGTCGTAAAATAGCTTCTGAGTTGCTGGCACAGAAGGGCCTCTCAAGCAATAATCTAAGGCCAAGTCTTAGGCAAATACCTAATCTTATGCAAAGCAGCAAACACTACATATTCAAAAGAACAAACACATGGAGATAGAGCACTGCAAACAGGGTAAGATATTAACTGCATAGAAACTAAGCTTTCTTCCTGATTGCTGAAAACTTTGGGAACTCACCTTGACCCACATTAATACAGGAGAAGTCACTGTCAGCCTGTCACTTTGGGCACAAACTCCACCTTGAGTGCTGCAAGAAAGGCAATATTTAAGGAAATCAGATCTATTCCTTGATTTACAGTGAGCATTTTTCTGAAAAACAAAATACTGCTGCATAACATTTTCTTGGAGCATGTAAGAAATCAGTTGGTGAGTGGACGAATTGACACCAAATTTGGAAAGAATATACCTAACAACCCAATGTATGTCCTTCACTCAAAAAAAATTGATTTTGTCATTTGGGAGTTGTAGTTGCTGGGATTTATAGTTCACCTACAATCAAAGAGCATTCTGAACTCCACCAATTATGGAATTGAACCAAACGTGGCATACAGGACTCCCATGGCCAACAGAAAACACTCTGGTGGGCATTGGCCTTGAGTTTGGGAGTAGTAGTTCACCTACATCCAGAGAGCACCGTGGACTCAAACAACGAAGGATCTGGACCAAACTTTGCACGGATATTCCATATGCCCAAATATGAACACAGATGGAGTTTGAGGGGAAATAGACCTTGACATTTGGGAGTTGTAGTTACTGGGGTTTATAGTTCACCTACAATCAAAGAGCATTCTGAACCCCACCAATGAGAGAATTGGGGCAAACAGGAGAAGCAGTTTTGTGACTCTTCGATAAAGTCTATGTGTGCATCCACACTGTAGAATTAATGCTGTTTCAGACAGCTTTAAGTGCCATGGCTCAATGCTTGCTCTTCAGCATCCAAAAGATTGTTGTTGTTGTTCATTCGTTCAGTCGTCTCCGACTCTTCGTGACCTCATGGACCAGCCCACGCCAGAGCTCCCTGTCGGCCGTCACCACCCCCAGCTCCTTCAAGGTCAGTCCAGTCACTTCAAGGATGCCATCCATCCATCTTGCCCTTGGTCGCCCCCCTTCCTTTTGCCTTCCACTTTCCCCAGCATAATTGTCTTCTCTAGGCTTTGCTGTCTCCTCATGATGTGGCCAAAGTACTTCAGCTTTGTCTCTAGTCTCCTTCCCTCCAATGAGCAGTCGGGCTTTATTTCCTGGAGGATGGACTGGTTGGATCTTCTCGCAGTCCAAGGCACTCTCAGAACTTTCCTCCAACACCACAATCTAATCCAAAAGATTAAACAGCCGAAAAGTCCTAATGTCAGAACTGTTACATTAAATACGCCCAAGTTAGAGAAACATACCCAAATTCTGGAAGATCTTTGTCGAAATTAACATTGTCCTCATGGATGACTCTCAGTTTTTCATCTACAGCAATTACTTTCAGCTGGAGAAAGAAGAAAATACATCATTAATTCTAAAACGGCAGGCCTCCTGTTTGGAAGAATAAATCATTTCTGCATGATCAATCACTGAAAATAGAAACGGGCTGAGATATTTTTTTTTTCCTGCCTACAAAACCACATCGAGAAAGTGATGATCCCTGATTAGCGCTCCACTTCCCGGGTACAAATTAGAGCTACACTGAAGAGATAACTGAAGTCTCTGTGATGAGTTCAGAAAAAAAGGTTGTGCAATTTTGCATCAGTGCCCCCTGCCCACCCTCCTTCATTTCTCCATTTCCGTTATCGTTCCTTGCATACTGATTCTTGAAGGATTTTCTGTTAATTTCTGCTTGAAGGAAGGAAGGAAGAATACCGTCGAAATCCATCCATACTGTCCGCATTCGCTCCACTGAAAATCTGGGCAATGTGTAAGGATGAATGGCTCTAAAGCAGAACTATCAAAGCACAATGAACACTGGAATCATCCAGCCTGCTTCACCACATTAATTAAAAAGCAAACTAACAGTGAAAATCTCTGAGATAAAACTACGGGTAACCTGGTCAACTGGGAACCTCTAACTAGCTGTGGTGCAGCTAGTTAGTAGCCAGCTGCATTAAATCACTACTGATCGGGAGGTCATGAGTTTGAAGCCAGCCTGGGACAGAGTGAGCTCCTGACCATTAATAGTCTTGCTTGCCGTTGACCTATGCAGCCTGAAAGACAGTTGCATTTGTCAAGTAGGAAATATAAATATAATATAATAAATATAAAGGTGAGGTAAAGGTTTTCCCCTGACATTAAGTCCAGTCATGTCCAACTCTGGGGGTAGGTGCTCATCCCCATTTGTAATCCAAAAAGCCGGCGTTGTTGTTGGGGTTCAGCCTGCGTGTGAACCTGAACCTGATTCTCTGATTCCTGAACCTGATTCTCTGATTCCTGAACCTGATTCTCTGATTGTTTGTCCTGATGTTACTGAACATGTATTTTTCCCTGATGGTAATGAAAGTGTTGATACTGAGGTCAGTGGCTTGGAAAGTGAAACTACACATTCTGATGAGAATTCTGCAGAGCCAAGCGGTGATAGCTCTCCAGAGGAGTTAGCACCTGGCTTCCTTAATGAGGATAGAAAAAGACAGATTTGGAAAAACAGGAGTGAATCGCAGAGTCTGCGAAGGTCAAGCAGATTAAGGGAAAGGGAAACACAGACTTCAAAGCCTGGAGGCGTATCACGAAGCAATTTATTCAGTTTTAAGTGCCTCTCACCGGGTTGTCTCGTTAGATCAGGCATCGTTTAGACTGAGGCATTACCTTGGCAGATTTCCCGTTTCTCGTGGCCTACATCCCAAGAGGCTTCTAGTTCTCCAAGGACGGTTAGTGGTTTGCTAACAGTTTCCAGGTTTTTACAGTGTGGCTTTTGGAATTTTGATCAAGTTCATGGATATTCTTGACTGCTGAATTTTACTGTGGTTTTTTGACTTTGCATTTTCTTCTATTTTGTAACCATTTTTCATCAATAAAAAGGGATTGTTTTTCCCACAGCTTAGTGTGGTGGTTTGTTATCTAATGGTCTCGTTCCCTGCTCTGGATTGCAACAGTTGTCCATAGACACGTCCAAGGTCATGTGGCCAGCATGAACTGCATGGTGTGCTGTTACCTTCCCTGTACCTATTGATCTACTCACTATTGATCTATTGAGCTGTACCTATTGATCTACTCACATTTGCATGTTTTCGAACTGCTAGGTTGGCAGAAGTTGGGGATAACAGCAGGAGCTCACACCACTCTCCTGATTTGAACCGCTGACCTTTTGGTCAGCAATTTCAGCAGCTCAGTGGTTTAACCTGCTGCGCCACAAAGGGGCTCCTTGCATTAATTCTATATCATTATTATTATGCTTTCTTGCATTAATTCTATTATTGTTGTTGTTGTTATACATTTCTCACCCATGCCTCCCTTCACTGTATATTTTTTATTATTATTATTATTATTATTATTATTATTATTATTATTATTAATATGCTTTCTTCTTTCTTTCTTGCCTCCCTCCTTGCATTATTATTATTATTATTACTTTCTCTATCCTTGCCTCTCCTTGTGTAGGGTTACCATAAGTCAGAAAAGACTAAAAGGCACACAACAACACCAGAAAAATATTCCTATTATTTAGGAGAGCTTCCCAATTAGGAAGTTCTGGTGTTGGTCTTCCAACAGTAACTTAAAAGTTTACAATTCTAGAATTGTGTGACTTTGAAGCTCAAAACAAAATGAAACAAACAAATAAAAAACCCAGAACACTTCTTCTGTGTGTTCAAGTGGTATAAATATGAAAATTTAGATGTAATTTTTTAAAAACCGGTAACATAAAGTATGATCAATAGGTTTCAGTACATATCCCTGCACACATTTTTGCTAAGTTCTGGCATATTCCAACAAGATGTCAAGGGTTAACCTGTGAAATCCAGCTTGTAAATTTTTAACATAATGAAACTTTCCTCTAGGCCAGTACTGGGTAAAGTGCATATTAAAGTGAGACATTTTCCAATGGACAGACAGATATTTTGCTTTTGAAACAACCTGTACTTGCAATCGCACATTGCTTTTTCTCAAAATGAATCTATTTCAAAGAGTGGGGAATGCAGATGGCAATAATAATAATAATAATAATAATAATAATAATAATAGTAATAATACTTTATTTATATTCCACTCTATCTCCCCAAGGGGACTCAGAGCGGATTACAACATACACAGATAGGCAAACACTCAGTGTCTTTAATACAGTGAAATAACAATGACACACAAATTCACAGAACGAAAGTAAAGGCTTCCCATTTCATCTCTAGCTTCTGGAGGCAGTGCTCAACTCTGGCTCTAAGGGAGGTGCTCTTTTTCAATTTCCAAGCCGAGGAGCCTGTTGTCCATAGACACCTCCTGGTCGTGTTGCCGGCATGGCTACACAAGCGTCTTTATTGCCTTCCAGCTGATGCGGTACTTATTGATCTACTTACATTTACATTGTAGGTTGGCAGGAGCTCAAGCTAACAACAACAACAACAACAACAACAACAACAACAACAACAATAATGTGGTTTTGTGTCAGTATAATAATAATAATAATAATAATAATAATAATAATAATAATACAATCTGAGGATACTTGCCATAGATGCAGGCGAAACGTCAGGAGAAATGCCTCTAGAACATGGCCATATAGCCCGAAAAAAACCCACAAGAACTGAATAATAATAATAATTAATACAAGGAGGGAGGTGAGAGAGAAGAAAGCATGATGATGATGATAGTAATAATAAATATATAATAAAGAATGAATAAAAGGAGGGGAGCAAGAGAGAAGAAAGCATAATAATAATAATAATAATAATAATAATAATAATAATAATAATATAGAATTAATGCAAGGAGAGGCAAGGGTGTGAAAACCATTATTATTATTATTATTATTATTATATACTATATGGCCATGGTCTAGAGGCATTCTCCCCTGACGTTTCACCTGCATCTGTGGCAAGCATCCTCAGAGGTAGTGAGGTCTGTTGGAACTAGGAAAAGGGGGTTATATACCTGTGGAATGACCAGGGTGGGACAAAGGACTCTTGTCTACTGGAGCTAGGTGTGAATGTTGCAACTGACCACCTTGATTAGCATTTGATTGCCTGACAGTGCCTGGAACAAACTTTTGTTGAGAGGTGATTAGATGCCCTTGTTTGTTTCCTCTCTGATGTTGTGCTGTTGTAATTTTAGAGTTAATAATAACAAGTGGGACAAAGGACTCTTGTCTGCTGGAGCTAGGTGTGAATGTTTCCACTGACCCCCCTTGATTAGCATATAATGACCTGGCAGTGCCTGGAGCAAACATTTGTTGAGAGGTGATTAGATGCCCTTGTTTGTTTCCTCTCTGTAACTCTTTGTAATTTTAGAGTTAGTAATAACAATAACAACAACAACAAAAATACAGTGTAAAATTATGGCAAGGAGGGGGGCAAGGGTGAGGAATGTGTAAGAATAACAATAGAAGGCAATTATCCCAAGAACCCTATCACTCTACTTTTTCATAGCTCTATATTCCACCCTAACTGCCGCCTCAACATTCCGAGGAACTCTGAGGCCAAAGCGCTCTCTGCCTGAGAATAACTGTCCTCTCTCTGAACTACATTTCCCAGGATGCAGTTGGATGAAAATATAGAGCTAGGAAAGTTAAGAGTGATAAGACTCGGATGCTTGGTAAAGCGCGGCCTTTGCCTACAATTAGTTAGATAAATACATAACTTTATTCATATTCCGCCCTGTCTCCCCGAGGGGACTCAGGGTGGATTCAAGCCAGACCTGTCTGCCGCCTTCCCTTCGTACCTTCTGCGTGCTGAAATCCCAGCCTAAGTAGCAGGTCTCTGTCGCCATGGAGACGGCTGCGGCCTAGGCTGCTTCCTCTAGCCTCGAGCGTTTCCAAAAGATGAGACACACAGAGAGGGAGAGAGACCGAGTTAACGTTTGAACTCGCGCTCGCTGGGCCCGCCTCCCAAGTCGCGCGTCTTCTCTAGAGCAGGCCTGGGCCAGCTTGGGCCCTCCAGGGGTTTTGGACTCCAACTCCCACAATTCCTAACAGCCTAACGGCTGTTAGGAATTGTGGGAGTTGGAGTCCAAAACCCCTGGAGGGCCCAAGCTGGCCCAGGCCTGCTCTATAACTATGGACTTGACAACAGGACAGAAGTATGAGCCATTAGGTCACCAATTCAGCTAAAGTCAAGCAATGTAATGCCAGAAATACGAGGGTTGAATGAAAAGTAGTGCCTCCACTTTCGTTACTTGGGTTTGGATGGGAATCCAAAGGATGTTTTTTTTACTGCAAATATTTAAAACTTCCCGCTGACTATATGAGTGTGTAATCTACAACATCAACAAATAAATTCATCTCATACTCAATTCATCTCATGGCTCTCAACAAATGTAAGAATGGCAAAGCAGCTGGCTTGGATGATCTACGGATGGAACAAATCAAGAACTTTGGTCCAAAAGCAAGGCGCTGGCTGCTGGAGCTGATGAACGACTGCACTGCATCCTGTCAGATCCCCAAAATCTGGAGGAAAGCAAGAGTCATCGCCATCTTGAAGCCAGGCAAAGACCATAATGACCCAAAAAGCTACAGACCAATCTCCCTGTTGTGCCACCTCTACAAAGTTCTGGAGAGACTTATTTTGCATAGAATTATGGAAAATATAGACCCCTATCTGATCCCACAGCGAGCTGGCTTCAAAAAAGGCAAAAGCTGCACATCGCAAGTGCTGAACCTGACTCAGCACATAGAAGATGGCTTTGAAAGACAGCAGATCACAGGACTTGTCTTCATAGACTTGTCAGCAGCCTATGATACTGTGAACCACCACCTCCTCCTGAGAAAAATGTATAATATCACAAAGGACGACCACCTCACCCGCCTCATAGGAAACCTGCTACAAAACAGGAGCTTTTTTGTTGAGTTCCAGGGCCAGAGAAGCAGATGGAGGAAACAGAAGAACGGCCTGCCTCAGGGGAGCGTGCTTGCTCCATCCATGTTCAACATCTACACAAATGACCAGCCACTGCCAGAAGGGACAGAGAGTTTCATCTATGCTGATGATCGTGCCATCACCGCTCAAGCAGGGAGCCTTGAGATGGTTGAACAGAAGCTCTCCGAAGCTCTAGGTGCTCTTACTGCCTATTACAGGGAAAACCAACTGATCCCTAATCCATCTAAAACACAGACATGCGCCTTTCACCTTAAGAACAGACAAACATCCCGAGCTCTGAAGATCACCTGGGAAGGAATCCCACTTGAGCATTGCAGCGCACCCAAATACCTGGGAGTCACCCTGGACCGTGCTCTTACCTACAAGAAGCACTGCCTGAACATCAAGCAAAAAGTGGGTGCCAGAAACAATATACGAAAGCTGACTGGCACAACCTGGGGATCACAACCAGATACAGTGAAGGCATCTGCCCTTGCGCCGTGCTACTCTGCTGCTGAGTATGCATACCCAGTGTGGAACACATCTCACCATGCTAAAACAGTGGATGTGGCTCTTAATGAGACATGCTACATTATCACGGGGTGTCTGCACCCTACACCACTGGAAAAATTACACTGCTTAGCCGGTATTACACCACCTGACATCTGCCAGGAAGTAGCAGCCAATAGTGAAAGGACCAAGGCAGAGACATCTCCAGCTCATCCCTTGTTTGGGTATCAGCCAGCACGTCAACGACTTAAATCTAGAAATAGTTTTCTAAGATCCACAGAGACACTTGCTGGAACACCTCAGCAAGTGAGAGTCCAAAAGTGGCAGGCTCAAACCCAGAACCTCAACCAATGGCTGATACCAAATGAGAGACTCCCCCCTGGGCACTCAGAAGACTGGGCGACTTGGAAGGCACTGAACAGATTGCGTTCTGGCACCATGAGATGCAGAGCCAAACTTCAGAAATGGGGCTACAAAGTGGAATCCTCGACATGCAAGTGTGGAGAGGAGCAAACCACTGATCACCTGCTGCAATGCACCCTGAGCCCTGCCACATGCACAATGGAGGACCTTCTTGCGGCAACCCCAGAGGCACTCCAAGTGGCCAGATACTGGTCAAAGGACATTTAACCAAATACCAAATTTGCAAAATCTGTGTGTTTTTTTTCCTTTTTTTTTTTCTTTTTAATCTCTGTGTTTGTTTTGCTCTGTTAGAATTGTAATACAATGGTTGCTGATGACACGATAAATAAATAAATAGTACGAGGGGTATTTTTTAAGTAAGGTCCATTGGAACATAAGTACACAACGAAAGTTTATTTCAAAAAAGTAAATTTATTTTCAGAAAGTACATACTTCACTCTATTTTTTGACATAGTTGCCAAGTTTGTTCAAACACTTATCATACCTCTGAACCAATTTTAAAATACCCTCTTCATAAAAACTTGCCGCCTGCTCCGATAACCAAATCGTTTGTAATCAAAGAAGGGCAAGCGGAGCGGTTCTCATCATGAACGTTGTCACGGCATCTTTGAATTGTCGTATCCACTTACGCACTTTGCTTTCACTCATAACAGTATCACCGAACACTTCACAAATCTGTCGATGAATTTCTGCAGCAGGCAGGTTCCTTGCTGACAAGAACCGCATCACTGAGCGAACCTCACATGCGGAGGCTGAGTTGATAGTCTTAAACATTTTTAAAGCACAGAACAGAACCGTACAGGTTAGCTACAGAGCGGAAACTGAGCACAGTTGTTCCCGAGGCATGCCGGTACACGACGCACGCGCTCGTTGCAGTATGCATGCGAACTACTAGTGTCTACAACAAAATGGACCTTACTTTAAAAAATACACCTCGTATAACAACCCAACCCACTGTGCCACCAGATTATAACGATCAGCAGTCAGCAGCTTACCAAATTATAACGAGGCACACATAAGGGAATTTCATATACACCCATCCCACCCACCAGAGTCCAGAAGAATAAGTTCATAAGCATGAAATCATACCATCCCTTAATCTTGAGGAGGGAGTCCATAGGGCTTGGGGAAAAGTTCTATAAAGTTTTCAAAAGTCCTTGAAAGTTTGGGAAAGTGATGATTTTTATGTGTATTGTTTGTGTATGTTTGTTATATAGATTGTTCAGTGTTGCACATTTTATTGTAAACCGCTTCGAGTCGCCTTTTTAGGCTGATATTTGCGGTATACAAAAGAAGTAAATAAATAAATAAATAAATAAAATAAGTTGTTCAAAGTTGTAAAATCCAGAAAAGGCAAGTGGGAAAAGATGTTCCAGTGTCCACAGACCCCCGGTGGTGCAGTGGGTTAAACCCCTGTGCCGGCAGGACTGAAGACCGACAGGTCACAGGTTCAAATCCAGGGAGAGGCGGATGAGCTCCCTCTATCAGCTCCAGCTCCTCATGCGGGGACATGAGAGAAGCCTCCCCCAAGGATGATAAACACATCAAATCATCCGGGCGTCCCCTAGGCAACGTCCTTGCAGACGGCCAATTCTCTCACACCAGAAGCGACTTGCAGTTTTTCAAGTCGCTCCTGACACGACAAAAAAAAAGTGTCCACAGAGTCCTTTGGCCATCCACCAACACTGAAGATTGAGATCCAAGGAGAGAACTACAGATCTCTCCACGCCAAGGACCAAGGCAACCCGCCGACACCAAGGACCAAGGCGACTCACTGGCAGGGATCCCATGGGTTGACCGCGACAGTTTTCCAGGATCAGCAGGCTCCTTGGACATCCACAAAATGGTGGCAGTGAGGCAATGTCTTTGGAAAAACAGCTGGACTCCAGGTTGGGGTTTCAGACGTAAAAAAAAGGGTTATTCATGGGGCGGAAGGGGCAGCAGAGGGGAACCGAGATAGCCATTATTCTTAGAATTCTCCCAGGAGAAGAATGACACCATATTTTAAGCAATCTGTTGACTCGCTGATACGGGGGCCCGAGGGGTTTCCGTATCCACGGTTTAAGGGAACGCAGTTTCGGCCTCCCAGGAATGCGAAAATAGCCATCTGTAGCCCAGGAGAAGAAAGGTTTATTGAGAGAGAAGTTTTGAGGCAGTAAAGGACACAAAGTAACACTATGGAGAGGGAAAGGTTACAATTAATTGATACTTTTTATTGGGGGTATTAGTTACATTGTTATGAAGGAGAAAATGCAAAGAAATGAGTAGGCTTCTGAGTTGCAGCTGCTGCTGTGCCCATGTTCATGTGGTTGGCCCAAGCGGGGCAATGGAGAACTGAGGAACTCCCTGATGCGGGTCAGATCAACTTAAAGGCAGGGAGTTCTGTGTTTGGCCTCATCAGGACCTCAAAATCGAACTGTAAAGGCTCTGGCATAAACCAGTACAGGTGGTCCCAGTGGTCATCGGCACACTAGATGCCATGCCAAAAGATCTCAGCCGGCATTTGAAAACAATAAACACTGACAAAATCACGATCTGTCAACTGCAAAAGGCCACCTGACTTGGATCTGTGCGCATCATTCGAAAATACATCACACAGTCCTAAATGCTTGGGATGTGTTCGACTTGTGATTTTGTGATATGAAATCCAGCATATATATCTCATTTGCTGTGTCATACTGTTTTTGGTACGGAATAATAATAATAATAATAATAATAATAATAATAATAATAATAATAATAATAATGTGTATCTACACTTTAGAATTAATGCAGTTTAACACCACTTTGGCTGAATATACGCTGTTTGATATCCCAGGATCTGGTCTGAGATTATGTGCTTTGAACTGGATTATATGACAGTGTGGACTCAGATAACCCAGTTCAAAGCAGATATTGTGGGTTATCTGCCTTGATATTCTGGGTTATGTGGCTGTGTGCAATTCAAACCGGATTACCAAAGCAGAAAATCCAGATTATTTTCTTTGAACTAGACTATATGAGTCTGGACTATCATATAATCCAGTTCAAAGCAGATACTCTGGATTTTATATGGCACTGTAGAAGGGGCCAGAAAGTACATCTGGAGTGCTGCATGATCCCTACTTTTGTATTAGTTTCCAGAAAAAGAATTAAAAAAGAATTTGCTTTAAAAAATCCACCCTTAAAATAAAGGTGGAAAACTTTAAAACAATCACAGCCAAACCTTTCAGTCTAGGTTAAGGAAAGTACAAAGCCATCTTCCAGAGCTTTGTGTATTGTACTTTCTTGAGTGAGGTTTTGTATTTCTCTGTCGGTTTTGGCAAGGATTGATTCGTATGTTTGCCCTTAAGTCAACACCGGTTCCAGTTGAACAGTTCTTTGCCATTAAAGCCTGCATTCATAGGTTCGTTGGATGCATTTGGAAGCAAAGTTGACATGTTCGTGGACTGAAACCTTGAGCAGCACCTGTTGCAGCAGGTATTGAAAAGGAATCCATTGCCTTGTAGGCGAACTCCTTCTCATGTTTCCAGCCACCTCTGCTTTTTGGCAAGCACCATGAGGGAAGTGCTCTGCTTCTGCCTGATTTTGTCTTTCTTATGGGAACAGATGGTGAGTGCTTATGAATATATGAGCAGTATTTTTTTAGTGACTCATCCGTCCAAGCAAGGAGCCTCAGACTGTTCCCGGCAGCCGACCAAGATGGACGTAAGCAAACTGGAAGAGCAATACGACTGTCTAAAGCAGAAGCAAAAGCAGCAGACACACATTATTGTATTTAAAACAGGTACGTCTTAGACTGGAACTTTTAACCTCTGTGCATTCTTTCAAATTGTCACTGGTATTTAAGACAACTCAGAAACACGTACACGTATCTATAACAAAGTTGAAACAAAGTTCAAAGTGCATCGGTTTTGCAATAAACTGTCTTGTGGCATCTTAAGGGCTCTGGATTATACGCCTATTAGTCTTTAAGGTGCCATAAAACGATGCAGGATGATCTACACTCCCCTACATCCCAGGATCTGATCCTAGATTATCTGCTTTGAACTGGATTATATGAGTCTCCACTGAGATCAGATCCTGAGATATAGGGCAGTGTAGATCCAGCCATACAGCTGTGTTTGCTCTAAAAGGTCGATGGCTCAGTCCTCTATATCATTAGAATAAGGTTATGTATTGTTAAATGGAGCTTACATCCTGGTAAATTTGCATGGGATTGCAGGAAGACACAGCTATTTTACGGGATTGTTTTCAAACCACTAAATGACATTTCAAATTAAGCATGGCCCTACACTGCCTATAATGCAGTTTGGAATTGCATTATATGGAGGCCTTTCACCCTACACCAGTTGTGCCCAACCTTTGGTTGACCAGGGACCACTCTCCAACATTAGTACCAAAAGGGTTATGAATCAGTTTTTGGTCAACTTTAGATTCGATTTGGTTATTTGGGCTGCTGATTCAGAAAAATGCATTGGATAGATCATATCCGCTCTAGTTTTTATACAGAACATATGCCATCCAGTAGTCGCCATCTGCTCGCCCACAAAAAACATATTTAATATGCCTCAGCATTATAAGAGAGTTGTGGCAGGCCCGTAGCCAGGATTTTGATTCGGGGGGGGGGGAGAGTTTGTTTCGGGGGGGGCTGAGTCTGAGTGAAAGAGGGTCTAGCCTAGCAACCCTTTTGTATCATTACCCCAATACCCCATGCATATGGGATATATTGAGTATGGTGATCAGATCATGATATGAATAAACATAACAGTTTAAATAAGTAAGGCCAGTAAGGCCTTCTCGCGAACCACCATGAGAATTTGGGGGGGGGGCTGAAGCCCCTCAAGGCCCCCCCCCCAGCTACATGCCTGATTGTGAGTGAACACTCACTCTCAGTGCAATGGTGCAGTAACAGTGAGGCCGCGGACCACAATTTAGTTCTTGCGGACCACTGGTGGTCCACGAACCGCAGGTTGGGAACCACTGGCATAGACCAACATAATGCAATTGAACTACATTGAACGGCATTATACCCTAACCATATTTTGCATTATATGGCAGTGTGGACCCAACCTTTAAAAAGTTTAATTTGTTGGGGAGATGGTATAATGTCTTATCATAGAACTCCCAGCTTTAGTCTGGGTTAAGGGCTCGAAGGAGACATTAGTAGCAAATACCTTAATTAACAACAACAACAACAACAACAACAACAACAAATTTTATCCACCTTATTTCATGGCTCTAGGTGGGGTACAAACTACTTAAAATACATAGGTAAAGCAAAAAATAAACAACCCATAAATTATATATACTAAAACAGAACGAAGATGAATATAATGTAAATTGAAAATTCCTCATTTAAAAATTGACTGCGTAGGCCTGCCAGAAGTGTGTTCTCTCCAGAACTGTGTTTGTTGGTTTTTTTTTTTTAAAAGAAGCAAGAGACAAGAAAAGGAAAGGGGAACAAAAGGAAATAAAATAGGTGTTTTTTAGTTAAATAGGAACACAGTAGTTACAAAGTAGATTTAACAATTGTTTCTCTTTATATTTTGAAAATAATAAGAAAGGAGGGAGGGAGAGAAGAAGAAGAAGCTGGTAGTAAATTTAATTTGTGTCTAACAATAAGAGGAACAAGCAGGTTAATCTTATTGATACAATGGGTGTGCTTAGCCTTCTTTAGTTTATAACCACTGAACACAAAGAAGTGTTGTGTTCTTTACTGAAAAGAAGGCATACAAAGGGCCCTTCCACACAGCATTATATCTCAGAATATCAAGGCAGAAAATCCCACCTTATCTGAGTGTGGACTCAGTTCAGAGCAGATATTGTGAGATCACATCTAGGGCTTCTCTGCACATTGGATCCACAGGTTCTCCTGGTTACACCCACCTTATTTTAACTTGGTGGCTACTAAATGGTTCCCAACAACAAAAAAAAATCCAGGGTTATAAACTTAAGATGTAGGCCCCTTCCACACTGCCATATACAATCTAGATGTGTGTTTCTCAGTCTTCTTAAAGCCGTGACCCCTTAATAAAACTCGTCATGTTGTGGTGACCCCCAAACATAACATCATTTTCGTTGCTACTTCATAACTGTAATTTTGCAACTGTTATGAATCATAACGTAAATACCTGATATGCAGGATGTATTTTCATTCACTGGACCAAATTTGACACAAATTCCCAAATTTGAATACTGATGGGGTTGGGTGAGGATTGATTTTGTCATTTGGGAGTTGTTGTTGCTGTTCATTCGTTCAGTCGTCTCCGACTCTTCGTGACCTCATGGACCAGCCCACGCCAGAGCTCCCTGTCGGCCGTCACCACCCCCAGCTCCTTCAAGTTCAGTCCAGTCACTTCAAGGATGCCATCCATCCATCTTGCCCTTGGTCGGCTCCTCTTCCTTTTGCCTTCCACTTTCCCCAGCATAATTGTCTTCTCTAGGCTTTCCTGTCTCCTCATGATGTGGCCAAAGTACTTCAACTTTGTCTCTAGTATCCTTCCCTCCAGTGAGCAGCCGGGCAGCTTTATTTCCTGGAGGATGGACTGGTTGGATCTTCTCGCAGTCCAAGTAGCTGCTGGGATTTATAGTTCACCTACTATCAAAGAGCATTCTCAACTTCACAAATAATGGAATTGAACAAAACTTGGCACACAGAACTTCCTTGACCAACAGCAAATATTGGAAGTGTTTGGTGGGCGTTGACCTTGAGTTTGGGAGTTGTAGTTCACCTACATCAAGAGAGCACTGTGGATTCACATGATTGATCGGAACCAAACTTGACACTAATACTCAATAGGCCCCAATGCGAACACTGGTGGAGTTTGGGAAAAAATATACCTTGAAATTTGAGAGTTATAGTTACTGGTATTTATAGTTCACCTACAATCAAAGAGCATTCTGAATCCCACCAATGATAGAATTGGGCCAAACTTTCCACACAGTACCCCCCATGAATATCAGAAAATACTGTGTTTTCTTTGGTGACGCCTGTAACACCCCTTCGCAACCCCCCAGGGGACCCAACCCCCAGGCTGAGAAACGCTGATCTAGATTAACTATTTTGAACTGGATTATATGGCAGTGTAGACTCATATAATCCAGTTCAAAGCAAATAATGTGGATTACCTGCTTTTATAATCTGGATTATATGGCAGTGTAGAAGGGACCTGAAATAAGTGACTTCAATTTTATGGTCTAAACCTTAACGCGACTCCTTAGCACTACACTGGGGCTTGCATCCCATAGGGTTTAACCTAAGATGCATGTTGAAGGTTTGGCACCAGTCTTCAGGGATTCTTTTGTCCCCAGCCCTACTGTACCTTTGCCAAGGCTTGTCTAAATGTCAAAGCTCATGAGCCGCAAAACAAGCTATCCATTTTCCTTCCTTGTTCCTTATGGTGCAATGTGCCTTAATGCGTTCACGCAACCATTTCTCCCTTCACTCCTAGCTTTTAGGTATAGCAATGCTGCATAAGCACAATAAACATATAACCATCTTCGAGATGAACCCAAGAAGCCTGATGCCACCTGAGATTGGTTACAGCTCGATGCCACGTTATATTTACAAATACAAAACAAAATGCCCTTTTCCTCTAGTGCTACTTAATTTGAAAATTTCTCTTCCTATCCAGCGATTACCTGCAACTTCAACCAGCACCTTACATCCCTAAAACCGAGGGCTGGTTTCACATAAGTTCATTTGCTTGCATGCATAATATTTGTTCCAATGTGGGAAGGGAGAAAATATAGGAGTGCTTTCAGATGGAATAGCATATAGTGCTTCCAGACATGAGAAAGGGTTAAAAACACATTAGCATTCAGATTTATTCGCGTTGAACAAGCACATTTCAAACAATGGCATTCAAATTAGCATTTAAAGTTGTGATGATCTACTAAAAGCATTACCAGTTTAAAAGTGATGAGTCCCATCCCTGATATTACTTGATCCTGTTTGAACTTTAGACACATAAAAAAAGAGCTGTATAATTTATTTGACAATTCCATGTGTCATCCACCCAAAAAAAAAAATCCCTCTCTTGCTTTCTCATCTTTATGCATTAATTCCCTTATACTTCCCTCTTCTTTAGGTTAATAATTGCCATTGGGATCTCTATGAAAATCCCAGTGTTAAACAAAAATGAAAACTCCCGTTTTCATGGGACCGAGTCTTTATTATCTGCATTTATGATTCATGGTATACTGTAACTTGTTCTGTTCTATGGAGCACCATTTTTTAAATATTGTCTTCATAATTATCACTTCTTCTTATCTAGTTCTTTGCATTTCTAATTTGTAAAAAAAAAGGAGTACTAAATCCAGCAAACTCAAATTCTATCCACACGTCTGATAGTAACTTTTATTCTTTTATTCTTCTAGGAAAGCATTTCTCAACCTGGGGGGTCATGAGGGCATGTCAGAGGTTGCTACAGGCCATCTGAAAACACAGTATTTTCAGGTCATGGGGGTTTTGTGAACTATAAATCCCAGTAACTACAACTCTGAAATGTCAAGGTCTATTTTCCCCAAAGTCCACCATATTAAGCATTTGGTCCAGATCCATGATTGTTTGAGTCCATAGTGCTCTCTGGATGTAAGTGAACTACAACTCCAAAACTCAAGGTCAATGCCCACCAAACCCTTCCAGTATTTTCTGTTGGTCATGGGAGTCCTGTGTACCAAGTTTGGTTCAATTCCATTGTTGGTGGAGTTCAGAATGCTCTTTGATTGTAGGTGAACTACAAATCCCAGCAACTGCAACTCCCAAATGACAAAATCAATCCTCCCCACCAACGCAAACAGTATTCAAATTTGGGCAAATCGGGTATTTGTGCCGAATTTGGTCCAGTGAATGAAAATAAATCCTGCATATCAGATATTTAAATTATGACTCATAACATTAGCAAAATTACAGTTATGAAGTACCCACGAAAATAATTTGATAGTTGGGGGTCACCACAACATGAGGAACTGTATTAAGGGGTCATGGTATTAGGAAATTTGAGAACCACTGTTCTAGGACACAACCAGTAGTGCGTTTATTGACTCACTAGGTAACAAAATTTGAAAAATGTTCTGTTCCTGGTTTGAAAGTGTTATTCCTGTTCAATTGTGCAGTACTTACTTTGAAAGTAGTTGTTTTACTCCAGAAACTTCATCTTTGTGGCTGCCACAAACTATGTTGAATTGATTGAGACTCTGTGAGATCTTCATTGGAAAACTATAGCAAAATGTGCTGCAGAATGTCCCGCAAAAATTAAAATTTTGTGGTTTACTAAACCTTTTCCACATTTTTTTGATAGAACCAGTTAGGAAATGACATTTATAACCCAAGAATAAAAACTGCATTACATAGTGATATCTGCCATCAGTAACCATGATAAGTAGCAATCTATTCACACTTATTTGAGAGCAAACTTCATTAAACCAATTGAAATTCATTTCTGAGCGAAAGATAACAACATAATCTGAAAGTGATCACATTCTAAATATAAGATAGAAGCATATGTAAACACTGATTTAACTAAAACATGCAAAGAGCAACAACCAATCACTTTAAGAACCTCTGAACTGGCTCAGGTTCACCTTGAAGTTTTACTGAATGTCAAGGCGAAAGGCAGCCATGTGAAAACAAAACAAATAGCTCTTCCTGTTCCTAGATTTTAATATGTAACTAAGCGAGAATGTTGCTCTCTGGGTTAGTAATTATCAAATTGTGTCATCGTGATCCTTTCTAAACAGCTTGACATATTATGTATCACGATGGACAGCTTCTGTGTTCTCCCCAGTTGTGTACATAATATGAGAATATGTAATTAACTTAAAAACAAACAAACTATGAAACAGCAAACTTCAGACATGAAGCTGATAATCTTAGGCAGCTAGTGCAATTATATATGTGTAATATGAGCAAAACATCTGCCCTACATGCACAATACATACCCAGGTATCCAGATAGTTACTGGTTTTTCAGAAGGAAAAATACCCTAGCAGCAGCAAAAGATCTACTGGCTTATGTATTAATTTCATACCATTCGGCCTCAATAAATGACACCATGTTTTCCTCTTGTGGACTAAGGAATAGAGAGAGAGAAATCCCATTTACTTTCTCCATATTCTAATGGTGCATACATGTTTTTACATCCACAATGTACACATTTCTTCTCTTTTGTTTACAAGTCTTCCCACTTTTGTTTGGTCTTTATTACTTTTGTTTTCTCTTTACTACTGATTAGAATCTATTCCCCGTTTTCCAATGGAAAAATGTCATTTTTCCCCACAGGTGAAGACGAGACCATTGCTAAAGAATCTATGGTCAACCCTGTTATAATTAACAAGAAAGCGAAAGGGGGAAAAGCATCCAAAGAATGGGTTCCTGTCAAAGAAGTCTGCCTTGATCTGCCCCTTGGTGAAAACATGCAAGATAGTTCACCATGGCGGATACACCTAGAGCTCCACCGCCTTGAACAAGGAGAACATAGAAAAATAATCCCTTGTGATGTTGTGCAAAACAAGAATGAACAAGTTAACATTGGCAGAAAACTATCTCAGGAGGAAAGTGTGATATGTGAAGAATCATTAACAAGTTGTGAGCAATCCATGGGGCTCCTGAGTGAGCAGGAAAACCCAATCCCTGTTGAAAAGACATATAATTCCAATCCATCTTTCACACCAGTGACTTGGACACACTCACAAATGTCAGCCTCAAAACTGGCACCATCATCCAATAAGTTGCCCTATTATCCTTTCCCCCAGAAAAAGACTCGTAAGATTTCTGAAGCTGCCAGAAGACTTGGACTGTATGTTTCTCAATGAGGAGCCAGATTCTTCCATCTGTAAGGAAGGAACTGTATGTTCAGTTCTGTTGGATATGGGCAACCGAATCGGGAACGATAGCAAACGTAGAGGCATCATGCTTTAATGGCTAGTCTGTGTTCCCAATTAAGACTAGTAATCGAGGAGATTATAATTACAATAGTTCTATTCTGCAGAAGTAACTAAGTAGCGAGTCTTGTGCCTGTGCAAAGTACCATACAGAGCAAGGGAAATGGCAGCAGTTTTATACAGAGGTTTTTGAAATCCACACACAACACAACACCCAGGAATATAATTCCCTTCAGAACTGTGGGCTGTTTTTATACTATAGAGCAGTTGCTGTTGATGTTGTTGGTGTTACAAAGCTCTTCTATCCTTGCTTTTGGCTCACTCTTCCCTCCTTTGAGGTGCGGTCAGTATACAGCAATTTAACAATTTAGCTAAGAATTAACAATTTGATGCAAAGCAATTAACAGTGGTTATTTATCTT
>NW_026847660.1:123118426-123170547 GCF_025583915.1 Anolis sagrei ordinatus | reverse complement strand
CTTCAGAGTCAAGCCAGTCATTTCAAGGATACCATCCATCCATCTTGCCCTTGGTCGGCCCCTCTTCCTTTCCCCCCAGCATCATTGTCTTCTCTTAGCTTTCCTGTCTTTTAATCATGTGGCCAATGTACTTCAACTTTGCCTCTACTATCCTTCCCCCCAATGAGCAGTCAGGCTTTATTTCCTGAAGTATGGACTAGTTGGATCTTCATGCAGTCCAAGGCACTCTCAGAATTTTCCTCCAACATCACAGTTCAAAAGCATCTCTCTTCCAGACAGAAGTGGGTTGCTCTAAGTTTTCTAGGCTGTATGGCCATTTTCTAGAAACATTATCTCCTGACGTTTTGCCTGCATCTGGAACATGGTCATACAGCCCAAAAAACTTCCAGCAACCCAGTGATTCCGGCCATGAAAGCCTTCGACAATACAAAGTATTTGCAGTTTAATAAACTTTTCCCAAGTTTTTGTGATAGAACCAGTTAGGAAATGACATTGATAACCTGGGAAGAAAAATCATGTTACATAGTATTATTAATATACTATATAATATATATGTGTGTATATATATATACACTAGCCGTCCCCTGCCATGCGTTGCTGTGGCCCAGTCTGTGTATATGTGTGTGTATAAATTTGTGTATATGTGTATATATGTGGTTTAGCGCATGCGTTGTAATGTATTTTTTATTTTTTGGCTTTTAAAGTCTCTTCCGCTGTGTTTTTCAGAGTTTTAATGTGATGGTCACTCATTAACCTGATAAGAGTATTGTGTCCAAATTTGGTGTCAATTCGCCCAGTGGTTTTTGAGTTATGTGAATCCCACAAATGAACATTATTTATACACACACACACACACACACACACACACACACATATATAGGTAAAAGGTAGTCCCCTGACATTAAGTCCAGTTGTGTCTGACTCTGGGGTGTGGTCGTGTCCGACTCTGGGGGTTGGTGCTCATTTCCATTTCTAAGCCAAAGAGCCGGCGTTGTCCATAGACACCTCCAAGGTCATGTGGCTGGCATGACTGCATGGAGAGCCGTTACCTTCCTGCCGGAGCGGTACCTATTGATCTGCTGACATTTGCATGTTTTCGAACTGCTAGGTTGGCAGAAGCTAGGGCTGACAGCGGAAGCTCACGCTGCTCCCCGGAATGGAACTGCTACCTTTCAGTCAACAAGCTCAACAACTCAGCGCTTTAACCCACTGCACCACCGGGGGCTCCATATATATCAATTTATAAAGATTTATAATAAACTAGCTGTCCCCTGCCACGCGTTGCTAAGGCCCAGTTTATTGATCTGGAAAATAAAGCAATGAGAAAATGTTGCTTTCTAATATATGTAATGTCTTTATGCTTGTGCGTAAACAGTATTCCTTGCTGTTTCTTTGCCAGGTTGATGTGGAGATTGTCTGGTTTGCCTACTCTGGAACATGCAACATATCATTATCCTTCTTTAGGGGTCCCTTTCAAATCTTTGATACTGCATCTGTCATATACATATATGTGTGTGTGAATGGCTGGATGGCCCTTTGTCAGGAGGGCTTTGATTATGTTTTCTTGCCCTGGTGAAGGGAGTTGGACTGGATGGCCTTAAGGCAGCATTTCTCAACCTGGGGTTTGGGACCTCTGGGGGGGTTGTGAGGGGGGTCAGAAGGGTCGCCAAAGACCACCAGAAAACATAGTATTTTCTGTTGGTCATGAGGGTTCTGTGTGGGAAGTTTGCCCCAATTCTGTCGTTTGGTGGGGTTCAGAATGCTCTTTGATTGTAGGTGAACTATAAATCCCAGTAACTACAACTCCCAAATGTCAAGGTCTATTTTCCCCAAACTCCATCTGTGTTCACATTTGGGCATATGGAGTATTCGTGCCAAGTTTGGTCCAGATCCATCATTGTTTGAGTCCACAGTGCTCTCTGGATGTAGGTGAACTACAACTCCCAAACTCAAGGTCAATGCCCACCAAACCCTTTCAGTATTTTCTGTTGGTCATGGGAGTTCTGTGTGCCAAGTTTGGTTCAATTCCATCATTGGTGGAGTTCAGAATGCTCTTTGATTGTAGGTGAACTATAAATCCCAGCAATGACAATTCCCAAATGACAAAATCAATTTTTTGAGTGGAGGACATACATTGGGTTGTTAGGTGTCTTGTGTCCAAATTTGGTGTCAATTCCCCCAGTGGTTTTTGAGTTCTGATGGTATCACAAACGAACATTACATTTTTATTTATATAGAAGATATGCATATAAATGTCCTAAACAAATAAACAAATAAATAAAACATAGTAAATGCCTAAATATGTTCCCAACGCTTATTTCTATTTTTTTAAAGCATCATTTAGGAATTGTGGGAGTTGAAGTCCAAAACACCTGGATGCCTGCTCCAAAGGCAACTTAGGGTGCATCTACACTGTGGAATTAGCACACTTTTCATCTATGCTGATGATCGTGCCATTACTGCTCAAGCAGGGAGCTTTGGGATGGTAGAACAGAAGCTTTCCAAAGCTCTAGGTGCTCTTACTGCCTATTACAGGGAAAACCAGCTGATCCCTAATCCATCTAAAACACAGACATGTGCCTTTCATCTTAAGAACAGACAAGCATCCCGAGCTCTGAGGATTACCTGGGAAGGAATCCCACTGGAGCATTGCAGCGCACCCAAATCCCTGGGAGGAGTCACTCTGGACCGTGCTCTGACCTACAAGAAGCACTGCCTGAACATCAAGCAAAAAGTGGGTGCTAGAAACAATATCATACGAAAGCTGACTGGCACAACCTGGGGATCACAACCAGATACAATGAAGACATCTGCCCTTGTGCTGTGCTACTCTGCTGCTGAGTATGCATGCCCAGTGTGGAACACACCTCACCACGCTAAAACAGTGGATGTGGCTCTTAATGAGACATGCCACATTATCACAGGATGTCTACTCCCTACACCGCTGGAGACATTACACTGCTTAGCCGGTATTGCACCACCTGACATCCACTGGGAAGTAGCAGCCAATAGTGAAAGGACCAAGGCAGAGACATCTCCAGATCATCCCTTGTTTGGGTATCAGCCAGCACGTCAACAACTTAAATCAAGAAATAGTTTTCTAACATCTACAGAGACACTCAGCAAGCGAGAGTCCAAAAGTGGCAGGCCCAATCCCAGCACCTCAATCCATGGGTGATACCAGATGAGAGACTCCCCCCTGGGCACACAGAAGAAGACTGGGCGACTTGGAAGGCGCTGAACAGACTGCGCTCTGGCACCACAAGATGCAGAGCCAACTTCAAGAAAGTGGAATCCTCAACATGCGAGTGCGGAGAAGAGCCAACCACTGACCACCTGCTGCAATGCACCCTGAGCCCTGCCACATGCACAATGGAGGACCTCCTTGCAGCAACACCAGAGGCACTCCAAGTGGCCAGATACTGGTCAAAGGACATTTAATCAGCTACTAAGTTTGCAAAATTTGTGGGTTTTTTAAAATCTGTTTGTTTTGTTCTGTTAGAAATGTAATACAATGTTCTGGTTGCGGATGGCACAATAAATAAATATACCGGGGCTCCATATATATAAATTTATAATAAATATTATATAATTTATAATGTATATAAATGTCCTAAATAAATAAACAAACAAATAAAACATAGGAAATGCCTAAATATGTTCCCAACGCTTATTTCTATTTTTTTAAAGCATCATTTAGGAATTGTGGGAGTTGAAGTCCAAAACACCTGGATGCCTGCTCCAAAGTCATCTTAGGGTGCATCTACACTGTGGAATTAGCACACTTTGACACCACTTCCAAGTACTCAAATGCTATGGGATGATAAATTGTATGGATGATGAATGGTAGTTTTACAAGGTGTTTACCAATCCCAGGACTCCCTAGCCTTGAGCCATGGCAGCCAAACTTTGCTTCTTCCCAACCTGCTCACACTACTACATCACTATAAGGCTATGCATTCCACCTTTAACTCCCCACACTTATCAATTCACCGAATGGCATGCTGGGAGGTGGAGTCCAGGGAAGCGGGCTTAGAACGCTCAGCGCGCCTGCCTCAACTACAAGACCCAGAATCCAACGGGGGCCTGAGTGGGCGGGGCGTCGCTCTGGGTGATCACGTGACGGCAGGCCATTCTCCCTCCCTTTCAGTTGGTGTGTTTTGGCTTTCGGTTGTGATGTGACGAAGCTTCGTCAGTCAGTCAGGAGGCGGGCAGGCCTGAAAGACACAGAGCAAGCTGGAGTCAAGCAGGTGAGTGATAGGAAGGGGAAAGGGGGCCAAACAAGGCCTTCTTGAAGTCACAAGGCCTTGTTTATCCTTCTCCTTCTATTGGGAGGTGAGGTTTGGATACTCTAACACAGGCCTGAGCCAACTTGGGCCTTCCAGGTGTTTTGGACTCCAACTCCCACCATTCCTGACAGCCTCAGGCCCTTTCCTTTCCCCCCTCAGCCGCTAAGCGGCTGAGGGGGGAAAGGAAAGGGCCTGAGGCTGTCAGGAATGGTGGGAGTTGGAGTCCAAAACACCTGGAAGGCCCAAATTGGCTCAGGCCTGGCCTAGATACATCAGCACAGTAAAATGCTGTCCTTTATACAGATCTTGGGATATTTGGGGGGATGGAACCCAAGTCAAAGCCTGGCATTAATTTATATCTCGTGTACACCAAATTATTGTTGTTGTTGATTCGTTCAGTCGTCTCCGATTCTTCGTGACCTCATGGACCAGCCCACGCCAGAGCTCCCTGTCGGCTGTCACCACCCCCAGCTCCTTCAAGGTCAGTCCAGTCACTTCAAGGATGCCATCCATCCATCTTGCCCTTGGTCGGCCCCTCTTCCTTTTGCCTTCCACTTTCCCCAGCATAATTTTCTTCTCTAGGCTTTGCTGTCTCCTCATGATGTGGCCAAAGTACTTCAACTTTGTCTCTAGTATCCTTCCCTCCAGTGAGCAGTCGGGCTTTATTTCCTGGAGGATGGACTGGTTGGATCTTCTGGCAGTCCAAGGCACTCTCAGAACTTTCCTCCAACACCACAGTCAAAAGCATCTATCTTCCTTCGCTCAGCCTTCCCTAAGGTCCAGCTCACACATCCGTAGGTTACTACAGGGAATACCATGGCTTTGACTAGGCGGATCTTTGTTGCCAGTCTGATGTCTCTACTCTTTACTATTTTATCGAGACTGGACATTGCTCTCCCCCCAAGAAGTAAGCGTCTTCTGATTTCCTGGCCACAGTCTGCATCTGCAGTAATCTTTGCACCTAGAAATACAAAGTCTGTCACGGCCTCCACATTTTCTCCCTCTATTTTCCAGTTGTCAATCATTCTTGTTGCCATGATCTTGGTTTTTTTGATGTTTAGCTGCAACCCAGCTTTTGCGCTTTCTTCTTTCACCTTGATTAGAAGGCTCCTCAGCTCCTCCTCGCTTTCGGCCATCAGAGTGGTGTCATCTGCATATCTGAGGTTGTTAATGTTTCTTCCAGCAATTTTCACCCCACCTTTGCATTCATCAAGCCCCGCACATCGCATGATGTGTTCTGCATACAAGTTAAAAAGGTTGGGTGAGAGTATGCAGCCTTGCCGTACGCCTTTCCCAATCTTGAACCAGTCTGTTGTTCCGTGGTCAGTTCTGACTGTTGCTACTTGGTCCTTGTACAGATTCCTCAGGAGAGAGACAAGGTGGCTTGGGATGCCCATCCCGCCAAGAACTTGCCACAATTTATTATGATCCACACAGTCAAAGGCTTTAGAATAGTCAATGAAGCAGAAGTAGATGTTTTTCTGAAACTCCCTGCCTTTCTCCATTATCCAGCGGATATTGTCAATCTGGTCTCTCGTTCCTCTGCCTTTTCTAAACCCAGCTTGAACATCTGGCAACTCTCGCTCCATGTATTGCTGGAGTCTTCCTTGCAGGATCTTGAGCATTACCTTACTGGCATGAGACATAAGGGCCACTGTACGGAAGTTGGAGCAGTCTTTCGCATTTCCCTTTTTTGGTATGGGGATATATGGGGTATGGGGACCAAATAGTCCAGTGGATTTTATTTACTAGTCAGATGTGAGCTAGGCAGATGGATCTGTAAATTGGTTAAGTGAACGAACCCAGAGGGTGATTCTCACCCAGGCTTCCTCTTCATCCTGGAAATAAGTGATAAGTGGAGTGCCTTTATTTATTTATTTAGCAGTTTTGTATACTGGTCTTCTCACCTCCATCGAGGGACTCAGGCCGGTTTCCAACAACAATATTACAACAATCATTAAAAACATTGTATTACAGATTACATTAAGACATTAAAAACAAATACAATCATATAATTACAATGGTCAGTCGTCATCATAAAGTCATAATTCGTCGACATCCACCCATATCACAGGACTTGACTCATTCTTCGAATGCCAGTTTCCAGAGTCAAGTTTTCACCTGTTTTCTGAACGTCAAGATAGAAGGGGCCATTCTGATCTCCAGTGGAAGGGAGTTCCAGAGTCGAGGGGCCACCACCGAGAAGGCCCTGTCCCTCCTCCCCACCAGATGCGCTTGTGAGGCCGGTGGGACCGAGAGCAGGGCCCCTCCAGGTGATCTTAGCAATCTTGATGGTTCATAGGGGAGGATACGTTCAGACAGGAAACTGGGCCTGGGTCCTGGGTCCGGTTCTGTCCAACATCTTTATTAATGACTTAGATGAAGGGTTAGAAGGCATGATCCTCAAATTTGTAGACGACACCAAGTTGAGAGGGATAGCCAATACTCCAGAAGACAGAAGCAGAATTCAAAACCATCTTAACAGATTAGAGATATAGGGCAAAACAGATTAGAGAGAGGGCCCCTTCTATACAGCTGAATAAAATCCCACATTGTTTTCTTTAAACTGGAATATATAGCAGTGTGGACTCAGATAATCCATTTCAAAGCAGATATTGTGGGTTGTTGTTATTATTATTATTATTGTCGGATCCTCCTCTTGATGTTTGACATTGTCCTATCTCCCAGTGTTTTAAAATTTTATCCTGAATTTGGCCCTGGCCAGCTAAATCTTTTGTGTTTTAATGCCTGATTTTATATTGTTGTGTTGCTTATTACATTGTTTTGCATTTTATGTTTTTTGTGTTATATTGTTGTGTGTTATACTGATGGGTGTGGCCTCATGTAAGCCGCACCAAGTCCCTCTGGGGGAGATGGAGCGGGGTAGAAATAAAGTTTTATATTATTATTATTATTATTATTATTATTATTATTATTATTATTATTCTGCCGTGATATTCTGGTTTATATGGCTGTGTGGAAGGGCCAAAAATGAAGTTCAACGGGGACAAATGCAAGATACTCCACTTAGGCAGAAAAAAATGAAATGCAAAGATACAGAATGCCTGGCTTTTGGAGTCCTCGTGGACAGGAAGGTGAACGTGAGCCAACAATGTCCTGTGGTAGCAAAAAAGGCTAATGGAATTTTGGCCTGCATCAATAGGAGTCTAGTGCCTAGATCCAGGGAAGTCATGCTACTGCTCTATTCCGCCTTGGTCAGACCACACCTAGAATCACATTGTGTCCAATTCTGGGCACCACAATTGAAGGGAAATGTTGACAAACTGGAATGTGTCCAGAGGAGGACAACCCAAATGATCAAGGGTCTGGAAAACAAGCCCTATGAGGAGTGGTTTAAAGAGCTAGACATGTTAGCCTGAAGAAGAGAAGGCTGAGAGGAGACATGATGGCCATGTATAAATATGTGAGGGGGAGTTATAGAGAGGAGGGAGCAGGCTTGTTTTCTGCTGCCCTGGAGATTAGGATGCGGAACAATGACTTCAAATTACAGGAAAGGAGCTTCCACCTGAACATTAGGAAGAACTTCCTGACTGTGAGAGCTGTTCAGCAGTGGAACTCTCTGCTCCGGAATGTAGAGACTAGGACACAATGGATTCAAATTGCAAGAAAAAAGTTTCCACCTAAACATTCGAAAGAATTTCCTAATAATGGTAAGAGCTGTTCAGCAGTGGAATATTCTACCTTGGAGTATGGTGGAGGTCATTAAACAGAATATTCCTTGGGCCAAATACAGCAAATCATTCTAAAAACAAGAGCATAGACATTACACCAGTGGTTGAGATATTTTTCAAGCTTTCCCTAGCAAATCATTCTATGGAAACTTGGGTGCATCTGCTTTACTAGTTTTCTTAAGAAGGCACACCCCTTTTAAAATTTGCTCATGTTTAGCTTTCACAATGTATTTTGCTTTCTTTTTTTCTCTTCTCTGTGGCCATGTGGTAAATGTGTATGAACCAAATACAACTGAAAGCAAAACTAATGAATCTGTTTTACTGCCACGTCCCAAGCAGCAGATGGCAATGTTTAAAGATCTTTGCCAGATCTTCTAGCAGTCGTAAAATGAATCTTTAAGAGGCTCCACATCGAGGTCTTTTTACAAATAATTTTATTTTTCTCCTTTAATTTATTCTGGTTTTCTGGAAGAGAGGGTTTCTTCTCTCCCCGTCACCAGCTGCTTGGGAATCCCTCCATTCCTTAGTGAGCTTTGCTTTCTGTTTTCCCGATTTGGCTCAAAGAGAAATGGTGATGCCAGGCGAGAAGGCTACAGATTTGGCGGAAAGGGGCTTTTGTGGGGAAATTGAACAAAGCTAAGCCACTGACCTTCTGCTTATCCATATGGTACTGATAGCGAAAGTCTATATGAAGGAACCAGGAGTTGCTTTTCCTGGCTTCCTACTCATATCAGAACTCCAGAAATACCAAAATATTGGTCGGCTTTCATTGGCTACATCTGTAAAACCTGGCAGCAGCTCCGGCTGTGCTGAGATCCTTGGCAGATGCTTAAATGTGGCAAACGTGGTGGAGATGGCAAGGAGAAGCAGCGACAGCTGTACTCCTTAGACCACTTCCTCTTCAGGATGGTGGATTTTGCTCCAAAAAGTGATTTAAAGATTGCTGTCTTTGGAACCTTCATTTTCATCTTGTTTGTGCCAAACTTGTCAACAGGCCTTTTAATAGTAGCTCTGAAGACTTCTGTGGGTGCTTTGAAAGTCTTCGTTTCTTCATTACTTGAAGATCTAACAGCTCTTTCTGTGTTCATTTGACTGTATTATCAGTTAGATATTCTTATTTTTTTCCAACAAGCAGAATATATTTTTTATTTTTTTTTGTGACAGGAGCGACTTGAAAAACTGCAAGTCGCTTCTGGTGTGAGAAAATTGGCCGTCTGCAAGGATGTTGCCCATGGAACGCCCGGATGTTTTGATGTTTTACCATCCTTGTGGGAGGCTTCTCTCATGTCCCCGCATGGGGAGCTGGAACTGACAGAGGGAGCTCATCCACACTCTCTCGGATTTAAACCTCTGACCTGTTGGTCTTCAGTCCTCCCAGTATGAGGGTTTAAACCGCTGCACCACAAGCAGAAGATGAGGTAGATAGACAGTTCATCTCCTCACAAAAAGGCCCTACAAAGGATGTCGGGTTGAGAGAGAGTGAACGAAGATCACCTGAGTTTCATGGCTCAGTCAGGTATTGAGCATGAAACCAGTACGTTTTAGTCTATCATATAAACCACCATATTGTGCTGGTTCTAATTTCGTTCTTAGGTTTCATATCACCAGGTATGTAAAGCCTTTCTAGGATTTAAATTTGATTAGATTTGTGGAATAAAATAACTATTATTTTAGTAAAGAGACGGAGCTGTGTTTGACCCCAGCATCTGTTAAATGAGCATTTTATCTGTTAATCCAATTTACAAGTGCACGCATTAGACTCTTGCCAGAATATGATTTTAACCTGTCAGGGGCTTCTTATAAAAATGGTTTACATGAGGAGAGCAGTTATATGAGCAAATAAAAACATCATGATAAATCATTAGCAAACATCTGTTCCATATTTATTGATTATTTCTTACTCAGCCTCAGATGAATGTTGTGTTTGCTTGTATAATGTTCTTTATGACTTCCATTTCATTTTTATTTTCTGCTAGAAATATGCTTGGCTGGCAGCCTGGAGCTTAAACTTTATTGATACCAGAAATATAAAGCATCATAATTTAATATTGTTATAAGAATAGGCCAAACAAAGATTGAACAACATTACACTCTTTCACAACTGTTGCATCCCAGGAGAGATAAGGTCTAAGTCACTTGTAGCTTTCGTGATAGTCACTTTTAAAGAGGCATAATCTTCTGCATAAATACAATCTCCTAACCAAGTTCCAAGGAGACTTATTCTTTATGTTTCTACCACATTTGGCGGGAATAGTTAATGACAGAATTCCTAGTTTCCATTTCAATAATAGAGTTGGAAGAGACACAAGGGCCACCCAGTCCAGCCTTCTGCTATTTAGAAAAATTCAGAACTTTCCCATGTTTCAAAAACAACTTCCACTTTGTAAAATCAAGAAATGCTTTGGGTGGCCTTTGGCTCTTAACTCATATGGCAAAAGGATCTTTATTAGAGGTGCTGTGTTTTGGCCTTATTACTGTATTTTAAATGTGTTTTAAACCATTTCAGCTTTGAGCACTTAAAGTGAGAGCAGCTTTAGGTTGTTATATTATTAATACTGTAATAGGAATAAGAATTAAGTATTAAAGATAATTGATACCCTCCTCTCCTCATGGCTCAAAGTAGATTAAAACACATTATCATAAAATGCATGTGTATGTGTGTGTATATATTTGTGTGTGTATATCTCCACCCCCACCCCCCTCGCAAGCGCAACTGTGGGGACGAGAGACAGGCCCTTCTCTGTGGTGGTCCCTTCGTTGTGGAACTCCCTCCCCGGTGACATTAGGCTGGCCCCATCCCTCCTGGTCTTCAGGAAGAGGTTAAAGACCTCTTTAACAGGCATTTGGAGAATAGGATAATACAGAATCACCCCCAACAACTTGAATAATGACCATGAGAAGGTCGGTGTGTATTCAAACCAAGAATCAGCACTTTATTAAGTTTTAATCAGTGATCTTTTAAAATTTGTTTTATTGCTTTTGTGTGCATTAATTTGTTTATATGTTTTATAGTTTGATATGGTTTGTTTTATGATGTGGCATTGAGTTTGTAAGCCGCTTTGAGTTCCCTGCAGCATGAGAAAAGTGGCATATAAATAAAGTAAACACATACATACATGCATATATGTATACACACATAGGACTAAGGTTAGTCCATCTAACCCAGTATTATTTTCATTAGGAATGGACAAAACACACCACACCAGTTTTACTTGGTGCCCAAGACTATCTCAGCAGCCTTTGTCTACTCACCTGATGCTCCTGGTGGTAAAAAGGTTTATTTTCACCACTTCTGGAGGCTTCTAGGAACTGGATTTGGTAAAAAAATGAAGTATAGCTTACCCCCAAATCCAAATACAGTCTGCTGTATTCAACCATTCACATTCCAAAACTCATTTTACACAAGAGACAGCATTTTATTGTGTCATTGTATATAATAGATTTTGGTATCCATTGAGGGTCCTGGAACCAAGACCTACTGGAAAATGAAACATGAAGCAGAAAAGAAGACACTACAGGTTTGATAGGGAACAGAGACAGAAAGGCCCATTAAAGAACTACCTCCTTGCAATTCTGTTGTTTCACTAGGTAAAAACAGGGTTTCCCTCCCTTAATTTCTCACTTTTTGTCTCCCAGACCTTCATATTTTGAGTGGGGTGGGGGATTTTTAGACCAAACATATCCTGGATCATTTCACTGAAACCTAAACTTGGCCTTTCAGCCTTCCACAGCTGCCTAGCCTGTTCTTCATTGAACAGCAGTGTACAAGGTGCAGGTGCTTACCTACAAAGCCCTAAACGGTTTGGGACCCGCCTACCTGCGTGACCGCATTTCGATATTCGAACCCACACAATCTCTTCGATCTTCTGGAGAGGCCCTGCTCGCTATTCCACCTGCATCACAGGCGCAATTGGTGGGGACAAGGGACAGGGCCTTCTC
This sequence comes from Anolis sagrei ordinatus, assembly GCF_025583915.1. NCBI lineage: Eukaryota > Metazoa > Chordata > Lepidosauria > Squamata > Anolidae > Anolis > Anolis sagrei. The sequence goes on along the minus strand of NW_026847660.1, from coordinate 123,158,627 downwards.
TGTGGTGGCCCCTCGACTCTGGAACTCACTCCCCAAGGATATCAGGCACGCCCCGACGTTGGTAGTCTTTAGGAGGAGTTTGAAAACGTGGCTGTTTCAGTGTGCCTTCCCAGAATAGGAAACTCCAAGCACCTTGTCCCAAATGCACTTTACTAGAGATCTAGGACTGTCTGCACGCCCTACCTATCGCCAAAACATCCATCCATTTTACTCGGTCATGCCCTGCTTTTTAAAATTTTAACCATTACATCCGGCCCTGACATTGGTTTTAATTCCGTTGTGTTGTTATTGTTATGTTTGTTGCTTGAGTTTTATTTACTGCTGTATTGTTGTTTGTCTTGTTTATTGTTGTATTGGACCTTGGCCTGTTGTAAGCTGCACCGAGTCCTTCGGGAGATGCTAGCGGGTTATAAATAAAGGATTATTATTATTATTATTATTATTATTATTATTATTATTATTATTACCAGGTTTCACACAGTGAGCCTGGAGCATTTGCCGGAAGGCCTTCTGTCCAAAATTGCCCTTCACTTGATAGTGAAAAGGCAGTATCTTTAATGAATATGTTCTTTTTGGGAACTGAAAAAGTAGAATGTTCATTTTGATTTGCCCACAAGGTTGCACTGTGCGTTAGACTAGATAATATATAGAAAACTATACATTTTAATTTCTTTTCTACACTAGGATGGCACAGGACAAGTACCTTTCGGCGAAGTTGAAAACTTTCTTACGGGAAGACAAAATTCAGCTCTGGAAACCTCCCTATACAAACAGCAACCAAGAGGCGGGTGAGGAACTGAAGGCAAGTACTTGGAGGCTGCCATATTGTGGCTGCTTTCAATTTCATGCATATTTACTGCTTTCATGTTCTGAACAAATGCCTTTTTTATTGTCCCAGAATCTCGCGGTGCAATATTCAGCCAGGCTAAATTATAATGACAATGAAATAGCAGCCCTTCTGGAAGAAATACGCTGTAAAGCAGTCGAGCGGGGAACGGGAAATGAAGCTTACAAGACGACAGGCGTTGCAACGCTTGAAGTAGCCTTGCCTGCAAGGATGGGTAAAGTAAGCAATTGTTTAATGTTACCTAAAGAAGCGTATTCTAAAATGTGTAGCAATGGTTGTGGGAGTATAATGAGTAATAATATTTCATGCGTACAAAAGAGGCAAATAAGCTGGCAAGAAAGGATTTTCAGTTTTATTTAGGGACGAGGTTGTCTGAGAAGGATCCATTGGGGTTGACTGACTTCCTTTACCTTGAAAGTTCAATGGAAGTGAATTCACATTGGAAAAATAACAAAATATTGTACACCCTTTGGGGAGATGGTAGCGGGTTATAAATAAAGTGTATTATTATTATTATTATTATTATTATTATTATTATTATTATTATTATTATTATCAGGGTGGCCAATTGCGACATTTACACTTGCCTCCAACAGACAAGAGTTCTTTCTTCCACCCTGGACATTCCTCAGATGTATAAACCCCACTTGCCTAGTTTCCAATAGATCTCACAACCTCTGATGATGCCTGCCATAGATGTGGGCAAAACATCAGGAGAGAATGCTTCTGGAATATGGCCATACAGCCCGGAAAACTCACAGCAACCCATTTTGGAATACATTCCCTTTCCTTCTGAATGATAAACTTTTGAATTCCTATGTCATGGCCTTTAAAACGAAACAGTATTTGTGGGACTGGGAGGATACTGTAAACAGTCAATCTCTATATTTCGGACCGATTGTGAGACATGAGGTGGGATGAGGCAGGGAGAAATCCAGAGCAAAATTCAGAGTAGAATGTAGTTAGTGTGGTTAATTTTAATTTAGTATTTATATCTTCCAAACCTTTACAGACACGGAAAAATATGCTGGAGACAAAATTGGTCATCACAGGCAAGGAGCTGAGATCTCAGTAAGTAACTACTGTTTCTCTTTTTGAAGATACTTTGTGTATAGTATACTCAGTTTAGTAATGTTTTCAAATTATACTCAGTAACGCCCTGTAACAGCATATTTTCCAACAACAGCTTTCCATATTCATTGGAGTTAAGAATGAAGGATTCCCATGAAAGTGGGGAAATGCCAAATTAAAAAAACCTGATTTTTTTACCTCTTTAGCAATCTCTAGATTCTATAGCAGAAGTCTGTGGTCAACATCTGATGGAAGCTGACCATATATTGCATTGAAGGTCTTAAATATTCCTATAGAGAACATTTTTATCAAATCCACAAAGATCAAACCTATAAATATAGTGTGTTGATTTTATGTATGTGTGTGTGTATAATATATCTATGTATATGGAGGAGCCCTTGATGGCGCAATGGGTTAAACCTGTGTGCCAGCTGAACTGCTGACCTGAAGGTCAGTGGTTCAAATTTGTGAGACAGGATTTTTTTTTTTTATCGTGTCAGGAGCAACTTGAGAAACTGCAAGTCGCTTCTGGTATGAGAGAATTGGCCGTCTGCAAGGACGTTGCCCAGGGGACGCCCGGATGATTTGATGTTTTTATCATCCTTGTGGGAGGCTTCTCTCATGTCCCTGCATGAGGAGCTGGAGCTGATAGAGGGAGCTCATCCGCCTCTCCCGGATTCGAACCTGCGACCTGTCGGTCTTCAGTCTGCCGGCACAGGGGTTTAACCCACTGCGCCACTGGGGGCTCCAATTTGGAGATGAGCTCCCATCTGTCAGCTCCAGCTTCCCATGTGGACATGAGAGAAGCCTCCCACAGGATGGTAAAACATCTGGGCATCTCCTGGGCAATGTCCTTGTAGACGACCAATTCTCTCACACTAGAAGCGACTTGCAGTTTCTCAAGTCACTCCTGACACAAAAAAATGTATATGGCAAAGTATATGTATTTGTTTGTAGTAGTTTGTTTATATGGAACAAACATGTGGAGCTGAGAGGGACCTCTGACTGGTTGGTTCTGTATTATTGGCCTACATCATTCAAGCTTAAAGAATAACTATTGGAAAAGATCCTGTCTTGTCTTATAATGCCGTGTGCTGCTGCTAGCTTGCAAAATGGCGAGTTATTTCTTCGCCATTGTATTAATAATTGTGCAAAAATAACATGATATACAAAAATGATTCTGAAAATGAAGACATTTATTTCAACAATGTAGGCAGTAAATCTTAAAATTGAACTTTTAGTATCTATTGCTTTACTCCACAGAATAGCACAGACATATGGATTTGAAGAAAATTGTATCAAAGTAATTATAAACAAGAAGCAACTTGATCTAGGTATGTAACACTTGTTTCAAAACTATTTAACTAAACAGTTGTACAGCTGCATTCTGGCTTTATGTTGGGAAATATAATTTTACTTGGCCTATCAATCTCTCTCCCTTTTATAGGGAAGACACTAGAAGAGCAAGGCGTAACACACAACGTCAAGGTCATGGTGCTTGAGCTGAAGCTGAGTGAAGACGAGACCAGAAGGAGAGTTCGCGAAGAGGAAATGCAACGTGAGGAAGAGGCAGCGAAGACAAAAGAAGTGAATAAAAAGATGCAGAGGACAAAAAAGGGATTAGAAATACTGGCAGACAGAAGTAAGTGAAATACTGATAAAATACTGGCAAAAAGGAAGAAAAAGTATGAAAAGGCTTTCTTAAAGATCTGTAGCCTTTGTAAAACAGGGCATTTCTCCTCTTTGCAGAAACACCCTGAGGACTTCAGATATGGGAAAGTTCTGTTAGTGGTGTCTGAGTCCCCTTCTACACAGCTGAATAAAATCCCACATTTTCTGCTTTGAACTGGAATATATGGCAGTGTGGACTCGGATAACCAGTTCAAAGCAGATATTGTGGGATTTTTTGCCTTGATATTTTGGGTTATATGGCTCTGTGGAAAGGCCCTGAGTCCTGTGTGGAAAACTTCTCCTAAATTCAGTCTTAGGAATCAAGTTTGTATCAAATTATTAGTTGTGGTTTACTTTCAAGTAAACCACAATGCATAATAAACATTTATGTCTTTCAAAGAGTCAAGATATGAATAAGCTGCACTAGAAGCCCTGAGTGGGCCTTTTTTCTCCCTTTGCTGGTTAACAGTTACATTAGTGCACTCTTGTTAGGGTCTTCAAAAGGCTTAAAGGTTCTTAGTAAGAGTTACTCAAGTCCAATTTTTAATTCTGTCTTCTAACCAACTTTTTCTGAATTTCTCTTGGTTTAGTTCTTGAATAAGTGTCCAGATGATGAGATACATAGGCAAAATGTATCTCATTTTGAAGCTGTGATTTATAAGGCTGAAGCTGTGATTTATAAGGCTGAAGCTGCCGATATAGTTCTGCCAGAAATTGACAATAGAATTGCACTGGATACTTAAGAGAGGACACTTCCCTTAGCCTCACTAGATCCTCCAGCACAATTCTGTGGTATGCTTCAGTCATCATACAGGGTTCCAAATTATATATGAAAGTCATACTACACAAAGAGTACTGGAACAGATCCATTGCTAATTGATAGCTTACTGTACTGATATGCCAGCAAAGCAGTGCAGTGGCTTGAGAATTTCCAAAGAGGAATATTCAAATTAATGCTTGGTCGTGGAAAACGTCCCACACCAAGCCACCTCTGAAGAAATCTCACCAAGAAAACTGTAAACATCACAATCTATTTGAGGTCACATAACAGCCACAACATCAAAATTGCTTTGTCTTCCTCCTCCTGCATAAAGCATTCAATCTGAACTGAAAACAACCTAGGGCTCTTCCACACTGGCTCTTTATCCCAGGATCTGATCCCAGATTATCTGGCAGTGGGAATCATATAATGCAGTTTAAAGCAGATTCTGGGATAAAGGGCAGTGTGGGAAGGCCCCCCAGTGAAATAGTCTGGTTACATTTGTGCTTGGTTTGTATTTAAAGATTTCAGGTAATGGCCAAGAGTGACATTATTTATTATTATTTACATTTATATTCCACCCTTTTCACCCCGAAAGGGACTCAGGGTGGAACATAGAACACATTTACGACAAACATTTAATGCCATTTATACATTGACAAGATAGTTGTACATAGATAGGCTTTCCCCATCTTCAGCATCTTGGAGGCTTGTGCTCGCTTCTGGCCACTGGGGGGGTAGGGTGCTGTCGCTCCATCTTCCCTGCCGAAGAACTTTGTTCCTCCTTGATCGAATCGCCAGAAATTTTTTTGGCATTTTCTTATGGGTGCCTTAAATACCTCCCCGCTTTTAAGCGGTACCTATTTATCTACTCACATTTTGCTTTTGAATAGCTAGGTAGGCAGAAGCTGGGCTAAAGGCTAGGAGCTTACCCCAACCTGGGCTTCGAACTGTCAACTTTTCGATTGAAAAGATTTACTGTACCTCCTGTGCTAAAGCCCATCCCTTCTTTATTTCCCTGTCTGTTTTGTTTGCTCTTGTTGCAGAGGATTCTATGGATCCGGATAGCGTACCTTACTTGGACATAGCGAACCAGACTGGAAGAACCATAAAAATTCCCCCAGAAGCCAAAAAAGTGAGTGTAAGCTATAAGAGTGACAAGTATGGTTGGGATGATTCATTTTTATTTACAGTCTGGTTAATACTAAAAGGGTAACGTTGGTGAAATCCTCTTCCCTCCTGTGTTTTTGCAGGCTCTTTTGTTAGCTATGGGATATCATGAAAAGGGGAGAGCCCTGCTGAAGAAAAAAGAATACGCCATGGCATTGCCATTCCTGTTAGATGCTGATAAACACTTCTGGTAGGAATCTTGTTTGTTGAAAAACTTCTGATAATCTTATTGTGTTTTATAGAGCAACCTCATTGAGGGCAGTAGTGTGAAAGCAACAAAACTGCCATATGCAATGAAAATGTGCCATAGGATCTATGACAGGCGTGGGCCAACTTTGGCCCTCCAGGTTTTTGGACTCCCAATTCCCACAATTCCTAACAGCTTACCGGCTGTTGGGAATTGTGGGAATTGAAGTCCAAAAACATGGAGGGCCGAAGTTGGCCCATGCCTGAGCTATAACTATGCCCTTAGTGTTGACAACATCACCATTATAGGAAGTAGCTGGGATAATGCTCTCAATAGTCTCGCAGAACAGATTCCATTCACAGTCATGCTGCATTTCCTTTAACACACGAGACCTTGAATGACATGATCAGAGACCCAAATGAATACACACTCACTTTAAGTATTCTTGGTAAAGTAAAGGCAGACAGGAACATAAGGGTTTGGCCACTAATAGTAATACTTCCGGAGTACCTATTTGGGCCAGTTTTTCCATGTTTGGGAAGTGCAGTGAAGGAGGGGGGAAAGGCCAGCACAGTCCATTAAGACAAGACATTCACATCAAGACTATGGAAGTTGAGCTAGAGGTGGGAGATAGTTCAGCAGTCACATGCTTGCCTGGATACTGTCAGCTTAACTGGGTACTTTGTTCCAATATCTTTCATTCTTAGAGTGGAGTTTGTCAAGAGTCCAAAAGCAAGATCCTTGTAAGTGTTCTAAGCCAGGCTGTTTAGTGTTCAGAGTGCTTCCATTTTTGTGCAAAGAGCTTTGCCATCCCCAGACTACCTCCTTGCGGAGTCCATGTATGTACAACATAGAACCAGAGAGAAATAAAATACTGGGTTGTTGTAGGTTTTTTCGGGCTGTATGGCCATGTTCTAGAGGCATTCTCTCCTGACGTTTCGCCTGCATCTATGGCAAGCATCCTCAGAGGTAGTGAGGTCTGTTGGAAATAGGAAAATGGGTTTATATATCTGTGGAATGACCAGGGTGGGACAAAGGACTCTTGTCTGCTGGAGCTAGGTGTGAATGTTTCAACTGACCACCTTGATTAGCATACTGACCTTGCCTGGAGCAAACTTTTGTTGAGAGGTAATTCTTGTTTGTTTCCTCTCTGTTGTTGTGCCGTTGCAGTTTTAGAGTTTTTTACTGGTAGCCAGATTTTGTTCATTTTCATGGTTTCCTCCTTTCTGTTGAAATTGTCCACATGCTTGTGTATTTCAGTGGCTTCTCTGTGTAGTCTGACATGGTTGTGAGAGTGGTCCAGCATTTCTGTGTTCTCAAATAATATGCTGTGTCCAGGTTGGTTCATCAGGTGCTCTGCTATGGCTGACTTCTCTGGTTGAAGTAGTCTGCAGTGCCTTTCATGTTCCTTAACCAGGAGACAAGAGTCCTTTGTCCCACCCTGGTCATTCCACAGATATATAAACCCTTTTTCCTAGTTCCAACAGACCTCACTACCTCTGAGGATGCTTGCCATAGATGCAGGCGAAACATCAGGAGAGAATGCCTCTAGACCATGGCCATATAGCCCGAAAAAACCTACAACAACCAGTGATTCTGGCCATGAAAGCCTTCGACAATACAATAAAATACTGCCTTGCTATTCTTACTCAGCTGAGGTGGTCTGCTTCTGTGTGTGTGTGTGTGTTGGGATGGAGCGAGTTATGCTGTCTGTTGTGAACCGTAGCACTTTATAGTGTTACACTATACCCTCTGATGAAGTGCATAGGGGTTGTCACTGGGAATAGGAATCTTTTTTTAAATTAATTGTGGGTCACCTCTCTCATTGAAGTCAGTGGAAGGGAAATTTATTCAGCCAGATTTGATATTGGTGTAATAGTACACTATTGGTATAACCACAGATGTAACTAGGATCCAGCATGAATTTGCTCAACAGCAAATTCATGCAGCAAATGTTGAGCTACTGAACTTGCTGATGAAAGGTTGGTGGTTCGAATCCAGGGGTGAGCTCCCACTGTTAGCCTCAGCTTCTGCTAACCTATCAGTTCGAAAACATGCAAATATGAGTAGATCAATAGGTACCGCTTCTGTGGGAAGGTAACAGCACTCCATAAAATCATGCCAGCCACATGACCTTGGAAGTGTCTACAGACAACGGCCGCTCTTCAGTTTAGAAATGGAAATGAGCACCACCCCCCAGAGTTGGACACGACTAGACTTAATGTCAGAGGAAACCTTTACCTTTACTGTTAGTGGCTTTCACCTCCTGCTGCCTACTTAGCCCATTCACTTTACACCGTTGGTGTGTTTTTGCTATAAAGAGGTGTTTCCTTAAAATCCAAACAGGCCCATAACCTGAAACTCCTCAATGTCAACCTACTTTCATAGGCACAAGCTAGATTTTCAAGACCAATAATATTTTAGTGTCTATGTTGTGTTCATATGGATTCTATCTATGGTTGGACATGTTTGCAATGAAATTGTTTCTTTTCCTTGTTGCTTTTTAGTGAATGTGGTTCAGAACTCCTGACCACAGTTGATAATTATGCAGTGCTGCAGCTGGACATCGTCTGGGGCTACTTCCACTTAGGACAGCTGGACTGCCTGGACGATGCTGAGAAGAAGCTCCTTGCAGCCCACGATTGCTTCAGAAGGTGCTATGGAGAGAACCACGAAAGGCTGGTTACTATAAAGGTAGGCCAAAGAGATTGTCCTTGCTCTGTGTGTTGTCCTTGACATTTAGGACTTTAAAATCTGAGAAATCTATTGTTAGGAAAACCCACAGAATGGATACAAAATGTGGCAGGTGCGTTTTATTTTGGGGCAGTTGGACTCATTCTCTACTGATCAGATTTCATATCTAGCTATTTTAGATTATTGCTCAAATGCCTGCTTTGTCGTTTCCTGTATGATACTTATATTGAGGTCTATTTTGCAACTGAATTCCATTTGCAACTGCCTCTTCCTATCTAGAGAAAGTAAATGTCATTGCTTCATTTCTTCCAAGAGACCAGAGCAGGGTCAGAGCTTGAATGTTGTTCCATGTATATACCTGATTATCATTTTTGCTTGCTTTTTTACTTTGGGATCCCACCCTTTTCACTTTTTCTCACATGTTCGGGTGCATGTAAGTTTGTAAGCTCTTCAGTAAATAAAACTGTCTTTGTTAGGTCTTTGAATCTGACCCATTTGTAAATACTTTTCTTACCCTTTAGGGAAGTTCCGGGAGAGAAAAGGCTTTATTTCTGAGGCTTTATTTGCTTCAAGGAATAAGTCATTATCATAATGGCAGAGAAAGAGAAGCTGCTGAACATCTTCAGAAGGTATGTTTATATATATTTTTTGGGGAAAAATGGCATTCATAAACTTTTTGAAAGGAAAAAATGATGTCAGATCCTTTTGGCATATGTGAATCTCCATGAACATCTGGAGACCACCTTTTGAAAACCACTAGTCAAGGAAAGGCATGGCCTTGTTAGAAGTCAACCCTTTGAAAAAGTGATATTCACAAGCATTCTTGTAATGGCACACAGCTGTTGAACTGATAAACCATGTCTTTGAACTGCCAGGGACAAAGCCATGCCACTGCACACAAAAAAAAACAACATATACTTAGCTAGCAGAGTTTTAAAATGTTTCTTTGAAGTTGAAGTTGAAATTGCAGTTGCCCAAAACATATACTCTTAGTTTAAAAATAGACACTCAAAGACAAAAGAAAGTCTTGTGCCTTGTTAACTCATAAACATATTGTATTAATTTAGCATACAGGCATATTTCTTATTGAAGTTCAGTTATAGATAGGATGTAATTTCTCTGTGTTGAGAACACAGGGTATAATTCTTAATCAGAATCAGCGCTTAATGTTCCAAGCCTATTATGAAACATGGCAGGTATCTCAATTGTACACAAGAGCACATAGGATCATATTGCATAATTTTCTCCTTCCTAAGGAGTCTATAGCAGACACAGGCAAACTTCAGCCCTTCTGATGTTTTGGACTTCAACTTTCAGAATTCCTAACAGCCGAAATTTGCCGATGCCTAGTCTATAGGCTCCTCCTGCTTCAAGTCCTTGTCTTTCTCTTTGCAGGCTCATGGCTTGTTCCAGGAGCTGTGCATCGACCCAGAAAAGATCAACAGCTTGTTACTTCTGGGTTTCTCTGCTCAGGAAGCTCGTCTTGGTCTCCGTGCCTGTGATGGGAATGTGGATCATGCAGCTAGTCATATTTCCAACAGAAGAGAGGTATAGTGTCATGCTTTACCCATAAGGATGTATTTTTGTATTGTTGGGGGTGAGGCAATGTGTGGAATGTAAGGAAATAATAAATATCACCAATTGCTGTAATGCCACAATTCACAAGAGCCACTTAAAATCAAATAGCTAAAAAACAGCTGGGAACAGCTCATGTGTACAGATCTGGAGGTAGTAATTAACCCCCAAAAGCATTCAGCAAAAAGCGATGTAATGCTTGGTCCCAAAATGAAACTGATGCTAGTATGATTTAGGCCTCTATGGGGAAGGTGTTTCTGTATTTAGGATACTAAAGGAAAGATGTTCTTCTCTTATGTCCCCCCTCAATGAGTGGCTTCCATTAGTGGGACACAAAGGATGATCCCTCCAACATATTTTAGTCCTTGAGCAGCCAGATAATGAGCAAGACCTTCCTTCAAAGAACCAGTTTTCTAAGTCTTTTAGGCCTTTAAAATTATAAGTAGCGCCTTGCATTCAGTCCAGTAATTTCTCAACAGCCTTTAGAAAATCAGCATTACAGTCAACCTTCCACATTGGTAGGTTTAAGTTTTGTAGATTTTGATTACACTATGTAACACAATTTTTGTTCCTGGGTTATAAATGTCATTTCCTTTTTTTTTTCAAATGATTTTTTTTCAAATGATTTTTATTAGTAATTTCACAAGAGAAAATAAAATAACATAACAATGTCTAAAGGGAAAAAAGCAAAAAAGAAAAGTAAATGTAATTTCCTAATAGGTTCTATCATTACAAAAAAATGGGAAAAGTTATTAAACTGCAACACATTTTGCTATGGTTATTCACTGAATATCTCACAGAGTCTCAACCAATTCAACATAGTTTGTGGCAGTCACAAAAACAAAGTTTCTGAAGGATATCAACTACTTTCAAAGCACCACACAATTGAACAGTAAATAACACTTTCAAACCAGGAACCAGGCCTGTAGCGAGGGGGGGGCATTAGGGGTTCAACCCCCCCCCCCCCCGTGAACCCCCCCCCCCGAAGTTTTTTTCTGGCTACGGCCCTGCCAGGAACAGAAAAGTTTTCAAATGTTGCTACATATTGTTATTGGTGCATTAATCATAGAATCATAGAGTTGGAAGAGACGTCGTTGGCCATCTAGTACAATCCCTTTCAGCTAAGAAACAGGAAAATTGCATTCAAAGCACTCCCGACAGGTGGCCATCCAGCCTCTGCTTAAAAGACTCCAAAGAAGGCGCCTCCACCACACTCTGGGGGAAAAGAGTTCCATTGCTGGGCAAACTTGGGCCCTCCAGGAGTTTTGGACTTCAACTCCCACAATTCCTAACAGCCAGTAATTGTGGGGGTTGAAGTCCAAAACACCTGGAGGGCCCAAGCCAGCCTATGCCTAGGATAGATATTTTGAGATCTCAGCTTTCAGTCAACATCTTTGTAAAGAAACATGAATGCCTTTGGTGTCTTACACATGTAAGTTCCCCTACAGAAGCAATTTGTCTTTTTTTGTGAGATGCACAAAATATTACATTCAGTTCAAGGTTTGGAAGCGGAGTTGTGCTTATGGAGCTCTTGTGTTTGCAGGCGTGCATTCCCCACTGATGTTGCTGAAATGAGCACTCCTTCAGTTGCACATTTGATTCTGCATTCAGTTGCATGGTATTGCCATTCAACATGTTGGTCTCCTAGCATAATCTGGAGCACTTCTTTGTCATACTTCTGCAGGAGAAGGCTCAAATAAGGAGGGAAGAGAGAGCTAAAAGGCGAAAGCGGATAGAAGATATAAACTCCTTGAAGAGCATGGGCTATTCGGAGCGAGCTGCTAGAGAAGCCCTTCATCAGGCAAAAGGAGACCTTGAACAAGCTGTTAAGGTAAGTGCTCTTTTGTAATGCTGCATCCATTGGAAACAAAGCTTATTCTTTTTCTCAAAAACTATTATTTTCTTAGGCCTGGCCAGATGATATTTCTGCCTCTTCATATTGCTAAAAATGTCAGCTTGGAGCTCATGAGTCAGATTGTTCTACAATCAAATTTGTTTCTATGCAGTATTTTGAACACTGCAAAGTCTTCCTGCATCAAGATCAGCCAAATAAAACAAACTTATTCCAGCCATAGATGTTCATATAAGGAACAGGGAGTAGTAAAGAGTTCTAGATGGCTTAGCAAAGAGTAGTGACTAACTGAATAGTAGGCTCTAGCACAAGCATGTGCAAACTTTGGCCCTCCAGGTGTTTTGGACTTCAACTCCCACAATTCCTAACGGCCTGTCGGCCGTTAGGAATTGTGGGAGTTTAAGGCGAAAACACCTGGAGGGCCAAAGTTTGTTCATGCCTGCTCTAGCATTTCTAGCTAGTGAGATATGACAAAGCAAAAAATCATAATAATATTATATATATTCTAAGTGGCAACAAAATGATTTTGGAGTTGTGTTGACTAGTTCAGTGGAAACAGTGTCCCAGCGTGTAATAGCTGTGATAAAAAAAACAAATTCCATGTTGGGGGCTGGAAACAAAGCTATAATGATGTTTTATACAGATCTATATCTATACATGCTATCATTTCTCGTCCTAGCTTATGCTTGACAACCCCCAGTTACTTTTGCCAGATGATGATGATCCTGGAGATCAGTTTCATGTCCTTCAGGAAAGTGTTGATCAGGTAAGTCTTGACCGTTGAGTATATTTGGAGAGGAGAGGAGGGGGTTATGCATGCACTCCGTTGCAGCAACTCAGGGCTAACAAGGTATTCAGGCAAAAGAAGATGGAAGGGAGGGAGACAGATAGAGAGAGAGAGAGAGAGAGATAGGAAAAATAGAGAGCTGGGTGATTATTTTATTTATCGTGTCAGAACTGAGAATACAGTTATAATGTAGTAGCTGTTCCCTGCTACGCATTGCTGTGGCCCAGTCTGGTGATCTGGAAAATAAAGTAATTGGTTTCTAATACATGTAATTTCTTTATGCTTGTGGTTAAAAAGTATTTCTTGTTGTTTCTTTGTCATTTCTTGTTGTTTCTTTGTCAGCGGTTTAACCCACTGCTCCACTGGGGACTCCTTATTGAATAAGTTGACACGTAATAACTCCGTTGCTTCTTTGTGTTTTTTGATGGATCCAGATATTGGGTATAGTCCTCTTCTTTCCTGCAGAGAGTCTTTTTTTGATTAAACATTTGTGTGTGCAGAATCTACAGATAGACACAGGGATCAAAGAAGGTTAGGACTTGCATCAGAATGGGTTCCAGAACAAAGTCAACAGGGGAAGCCTTCTGTCTGAAGCGGTTCTCACAATATCACAGGCATGGGCAAACTTCGGCCCTCCAGGTGCAACTCCCACAATTCCTAGCAGCCGCTGTTAGGAATTGTGGGAGTTGAAGTCCAGAACACCTGGAGGGCCGAAGTTTGTCCATGCCTGAACTAGAAGCTTGGTTACAATCTTAGAGGTAGATGTGAGGAAACCACCTTTGAATTTCTGTGTAGTTGTAGAGCTCAGTCAGAAGCCTTAAGCGATTGATCTTTTTCTTCCAGCCGAACTTAGTTCATAGAACTTTTCAGAGGTGAAAATATGGCCCTGATCCACTTGGAGGAAAGGGGAGGGGGGATTTATTTTGTGACCATCTACAACAACCTGTACCTCTTCTTTGCCTTTGTTTTGTGCAGTTGGTGTACATGGGATTTAACCCAGAGATAGCAAAACAAGCTCTGAAAGTATTCAAAGGCAACATTCAGCTGGCTGCACAGACGCTGGCCCATTATGGGGGAGTTCTCCCACCTGATTTGCAGGCCTCTTCAGAGACCACCACTCCGTCGGATGAATCCAGTTCATCCAAAGATTCGCCAACTGACTCTGCAGGTAAAAGAGGAAAAGGGGAGAGTGCTCTCAATGTCCTGTGGGTATACACACTATAATAAGGGTATTAACAAAGCTAAACATGTCTAAAATGGACGATCAATATGATAAAGTATCTGAAAAGTCCTGTGGACTTCAAGAGTGTAGTATATTTAGCTCAGGCATGTGCAAACTTCAGCCCTCCAGGTCGTTTTCTGTTGCTCTAGACTGGAACACAAACCAGTGGGTCCAAGCTAAAGAAAAGCAATTCTACATAAACATTGGGAAGAATATAGCTATTCAGCGGTAGAATAACAATAAGGTGGGAGAGGGTGGGACACTCCTCCTTTGGAGATCTTTAAACTTTTGGAACATGGAAACCTCCAGAACCTTTTGGAGATTTTATGATTTTTGGAAAGGCATGACCTTGTTGGAAATTACAATTTTTTGAAAAATGATGTTATAACCTCTTGGTAAAAGCATGACCTGTTAAGAGTCAACCTTTTTGGAAAATGGCATTCATGCATTCATGCCAGGCAACTAGGTTTCTCAGCTGTTAAACTGATGTACCTAGCTATGTCTTTGAACTGCTAGGGACAAAGACATGCCAATGTAGAAAAACATATATGAGTTTCAGAAGTGGTCCTTGAAGTTGCCCAAAAAACCTCTACTCTCCTTTAAAATATATTTGCCTTTAATTCATGCTCTCAAGAGACAAAAATAAGCAGAGTTCTTTAAAAATAATATAGTTGGTTTACTCACAAACTTAATGTACAGTGTTCCCTTGCTACTTTGCAGTTCGCATATTGCGGACTCGCTGTTTTGTGGGGAAGGAGGAGGGGGAAGTGGAGGAGGAGGGCTTGCTTGCTTTGAGGAAGGGAGAGGGGGAAGAGGAGGAGGGGAGGGGGAGACAGGCTCACGAGTAGGAATCAGCAGGAAGTGTGGTGTGCAAGGGGAGGGGGGCGGGAGGAAGGGAGGGGGGAAAGAGGAGCGTCCCTACTTCACGGATTTTCACTTATTGTGGGTGGTCTTGGAACATAACACCTGCAATAAATAAGGGAACATTCCACATACAGGTACCGTATATTCCGGGGTACAACACGACTGGGGCTATAAGACAACCCCCCAACTTTAAGACACAAAACAGAGAGTTGGGGATATATTCGCCATTTAAGATGACTCCGCTGCTCCGGCCGCTTTCCTCCTTCCTGCCCCCACTCTGCTGCTATGGCATCTCTGCGGGTGAAGAGGTGCTTCTCGCAAGTTCTGGCCAGGAAGAAGGAGAGCGGCCTGACCAGCGCGGGAGGCCCTTTTGCTCAGGCCGCTCTCCTTCTTGGCCAGGCCTTGCGAGAAGAACCTCTTCTCTAGCAAGACAACGTTGTCTCGTGGGAGAAGAGGTGCTTCTCGTGAGGCCTAGCCAGGAAGGAGAGCGGCTTGAGAAGTGCGGGAACAAGGGAGAGGCCTGGGACTGAACAAGGAAGGCAGCCAGGAAGAGAGGAAGGATGGGGAGCCTGCCCGGGAGACCGCCATGAGACAAGACAGCAGAAGAGGAGGTGGAGGAGGAGTAATTTTTGTAATTTTATTATTATTTTAATTTTCTACCCAGCGTACTAGACGACCTCCAAAATTTTATAAGGTTTTACATGCCTAAAAAGTTGTCTAGTATTCCGGAATATACGATACTTTGCTAAACAGTCCAGTTACAAGTAGATTTGAAGTAATTTCTCTGTGTTGATAACACAGGGCATCGTTTTTAGAATCTAGTCCATAGTCAAAAGCTTCCCTCTGTTTTGAGAGTCTAATAGAGTCTCTGTCGAATCTGTAAGTCCAATGGAGTCTAATGGCTTCTGTATAGCATACTGTTGGTACTGAAGTCCAAAACAAAGTGTTACTGCATTGAAGCCTAAACTATACTATTGTTGCTACTGAAATATAAAGGCATCCAAAGTCTAAAATGGAGCCAGATCCCTGAACAAACCCAGATCTGATCACATGGTCTGCAGCCCCTCCCACAACAAAGAGTCAAGGTAATATTGCAAACCAATACACACACTTACAATACAGTAAGCAATTATTTACATAACAAATAACTAGTGGAGGTTTGCGAAGGTTGCTATTTTCAACATCAACAGAGGCTGGATGGATATCTCTTTAAGGAGTGCTCTAGTTGTATATCCCTGCATGGAAGAATGGGATTAGACCAGTTGGCCCTTATGGTTTAAGTAAATTGTTGCATGTGTGAATAAAAGACCTTGTCTGCATTTGTGCACTGCATTTCCTCCTTATCTCTAGGTACGTCTGGAGCTTCAACAGATGAAGACATGGATGCAGAAGTTGTCAACGAAATCCTAGAGGATATTCCAGAACATGAAGAAGATTACTTGGACTTAACTCTGGAAGAGGAAGAAGTTGTCATCAACGAATACCTCTCGTATATTCGAAACCTGCAAATACAGTCCAAGTAGACAGACTCTTAAAGGCTCCGGTCACATTTATCTGCACCAGCATTGTTTCTGCTCTAGTTCAGATATGGTTTAGTTGCATGTAAGTCCCACTGAAACCAATGGGTCAGTTTAGTCCCGATGATCTTGACTTTAGCTGATTTAGTCTAGACTGGAACCTTGGACTTTTAATACTTGGATTCCAAGTATCTCTGATTCTGTCATTTTGCCAAATGCCTTAAGTTCATTCAGTTGCATAATTTTGAAACATTGGTTTGTGTAAAATCTGTTATTATCTGGTTGTTATTTAGAGCAACACTGGAGAATAATGTCAACTGTAGAACAAAAATATTTCCAGACATATTTTTATATAGAGATTCTATATATATATATATTGGTGTGAATCAATCTATTTAAATAGCAGATAATAAAACTCAGTTCACATCCTGTCACAATAACCAGTTTTATTTAAAAGCCGCAAATGGAAATTTCTGCATGGGTTCCTGTTTGAATTAGCATTGATATAGTCTGTTCTGGGAAATACGGGCCCAAGTGTGTTGAGCTGTCAATTTTTGAAAAAGTTTTTCTTTCCATCCTGTCTCTTGTAAATCTGTTGTGCCTGGACTTGGAACATCTCCTGTTTTCAATCTCTGTCTTGCATAATGGAATCACAACCAATAAAAAGGCCAATTTTCATCACATAAATACACGACAGACTTGTTTAAATTGCTTTTTCAGTGTTATTGGTTGGAAGGAGATTTAACAAACATGGCTGACTCCTCTTCATTGTCATAGATCTGTTTAAGTTTCCTTATGCATGCAGCTGTATTGTTTCAAATTATTTTTTAATTGTTTTGCATCAGAGAATGGTTGTGTAAGCAGATTTCCACATGTAACAATAAATAGTAATAAAAATTTATTTGTACCCCACTACCATCTCCCCAAGGGACTCGGTGCGGCTTACATGAGGCCAAGCCACAACACATCAATAAACAAAAGCAATAACAATAATCAATAATCCCTGTTTACCTCTCCGAACGTATTCTCCCCTATGAACCATCAAGATTATTAAGATCGTCTGGAGAGGCCCTGCTCTCGGTCCCACCGGCCTCGCAAGCGCGTCTGGTGGGGACGAGGGACAGGGCCTTCTCGGTGGTGGCCCCTCGACTCTGGAACTCTCTCCCACTGGAGATCAGAACCACCCCTTCTATCCTGACATTTAGGAAACAGGTGAAGACTGGTTATGGAGACAGGCATTCGACGAGTGAGCCAACACCCTGAGATATGGATGGAGGATGATGAGCAACGATTTTAGTGTGACGACTGACCATTATAGTTATTGATTGTAATTGCTGTTTTAATGTTTTACTGTAATATGTATTATGATGTTTTATTGATTGTATGTGATATTATGGTTGGAAACCGGTCTGAGTCCCTCAAGAGAGGTGAGAAGGCCGGTATACAAAACTTTTAAATAAATAAATAATAATAAATACAAAACAGTTAAAATAAACTCAAAACAGAAAATATAAAATAAACAATAACAATATCAAAACATACAGCATTTAAAAAAACCTATGGCCGGGCCAAATGTAATAATTCAAGTTTAAAATTAAAAATGCTGGGTATGGACAAGGTAAGGCAAATTAGGATAGGATTTTCAAGGAAGGATGAGGGTGCACAGACAATCCTAAGTCAATATTAAAGTGTGTTTGAGGACATATTGCTAAGAGTTTTCCTAACAAGTTCACTTGCAGTTGTATATTTCGAATGCTGGATAATTATTGGTGACTTAAGTGTACCATAAGCAGGCACATTAGTAGATATGCACTTGGTATTCAGCAGAAAAGTGATGTGGTGCATGTTTTTTTCTCTCTCGTGTCAGGAGCAACTTGAGAAACTGCAAGTCGCTTCTGGTGTGAGAGAATTGGCTGTCTGCAAGAACGCTGCCCAGGGGACGCCAGGATGTTTTGATGTTTTACTATCCTGTGGAAGACTTCTCTCATGTCCCCACATAGGAAGCTAGAGCTGACAGACGGGAGCTCACCCCACTCCCCAGATTCGAACTGCCAACCTTTAAGTCAGCGGTCCTGCTGGCACAAGGGTTTAACCCATTGCACCACCAGGGGCTCCTATGTGGTGCATGCAACTACATGAGAGTGGAAGTGTACCATGCAAGCATGGTGCAGGATCTTGGCCATTGGCAGACTTTGTTGCAGCGGTAATAACACTTGGATGGATGGCAGCCATAAAGCAATTAGTTTTATTTACATTACTCTAAATCAGTTCTGTTGAAGGATGGAAATCTAGGTCACATCTACTAAATCACATTGAAATGCAAGGCCTGTGAGCCATATCCAGCCTACCATGTCATTTTCTGTGGCCCTCAAGGCTTTCAATGTCAGGGCATCATAGTTACATTTATACCATCTTAGCATTACAAACACCCTTTGAAGCCAACCATAAGGCTCATGCGGCCCTTGGTGAAGATGTGTTTGATACATCTGTCCTAAATTATCCCAACATTACCTCCCCCTCACCCCCCAATCGTGTCAAAATGTACTGAAATGGGAAACCATATAGTTCCAGACTTGTAGTATCTGTTTAAAAGCTTCCAAAGTAGGAGCCTCCACCACACTCCAGGGCAGAGAGGAGACATGATGAGGACAATGTATAAATATGTGAGCGGAAGTCATAGGGAGGAGGGAGCAAGCTTGTTTTCTGCTGCCCTGGAGACTAGGACGCAATGGAACAATGGCTTCAAACTACAAGAAAGGCGATTCCATCTGAATATTAGGAAGAACTTCCTGACTATGAGAGCTGTTCAGCAGTGGAACTCTCTACCCTGGAGTGTGATGGAGGCTCCTTCTTTGGAGGCTTTTAAACAGAGGCTGGATGGCCATCTGTCAGGGGTGCTTTGAATGCAATATTCCTGCTTCTTGGAAGGGGGTTGGACTGGATGGCCCATGAGGTCTCTTCCAACTCTATGATTCTATGATTCATTTTGTTAGTTTTGGAGTTCAACATGGACAAATGTAAGATACTCCACAGTGTTCCTAGTTATCCACTGCGGTTCGGTTACGGGATCCTGTGTAGATGCCAAAATCTGTGGATGCTCATGTCCCATTACATGCAGTGGCGTATGAAAATGGCAACCCTTCTATAAAACGGTAAAATCAAAGTTTTTAGAACTGTTTTTCTTAATATTTGCAAGTCTGACTGTAATCCACATTCAGTGGCTCTTAGGAAAAAAACTAACAAATGCCTTCCCTACTTTTTTGTAATTTCCCTTCATAGGGACAAATTTCTCTCACTTCATGTTGTCTCACCCCTGTTTGTAACTATGAATCTTTCGTGGGACTACCTGTACTTCCGACTGCATTGTTCATTTTGGAGACATCGTGGTATCCATTCTGAGGTTTGCTGGATAGAACCGAAGCTGTTTTGAACGGGAGGATTAAGTGTGTAAGGGACACTGGATATCTAGACATATTTCTAGATAACACAACCAGCAATTATGCCATCTTCATGCCTCAGAGCACTACAATGCACTTCAATGCAGTCTGAGCCCTGCCACATGCACAATGGAGGAGCATCTTACAGCGACAGCAGAGGCTCTCCCAAGTGGCCAGCTTCTAGTCAAAGAAAATATAGTATAATGTCAAATTTTTAACTTTTGTTTGTGTTCTTTTAAAAATACATTATAACTACCCTCATTTCTCTTCTGACACGATAAATAAAATAGTGCCTCAGGAGGATTCTGGACTGTGTGTACATAGCTTTTGTATGGCTTAGTAGGTGGAGATTTATTTCTTATTTATTTACAGTATTTATTACGGATTACAGTGCACATATACATGGCAAACATGCAATGCCATTTAGACATACAACATATATAGACAGACAGAGACAATTTAACATTCCATCGTTTTCGGCTTCATGAGGGTATGCTCATGAAGCCACAGGGGGAGCTGCTGCTTCACCGTCCACTTGTGACACCGAGTCCTTTGATGGAACACTTCCTCATTCTTCTGCATACTGCTGGAAGGTGTTATGGCATCGTAAATAAGTTAAATTAGCCTCCCCGCATAAAGCCGTACCTATATTTCCTATTTGACAGATGCAACTGTCTTTCAGGCTGCATAGGTCAACAGCTAGCTAGACGATTAATGATTGGGAGCTTACTCCAACCGGGCTGGCTTTAAACTCATGACCTCTCGGTCAATGGTGATTTAATGCAGCTGGCTACTAACTAGCTGCACCACAGCCCAATCCATACATTGCTTTTCATACACAAACCATACCCTAATTCAACCATGGCAGATTGGTTTGATGAAATAAACATGGACTGACTTGTGAACTACGCTTGTCATATCCATGTGACTCACTTTCAGCCTAAAATCTCTCAAACTACTTCCTGCAACAAGTTGCTTGTGTAAACTGGCCTTCGCCCTTTTTGATAATCAGTCAGTGAATTCCTTCCTATAGTACGAATGTATGCACACCAGATAGTACAGGTTATTCATTAAGTTTTGCCTGGATGATCCGTAGTAGGAACCATAACCATCAGGATCCATTGATAAAAATGCAGCCTGCTATATATGGCCAAGATAATGCAATCAGTTGAGTAGACTTGCCTTGGATACGCCCAATGTTTCTCCTATCATGTTCCCAAATATGTATGTCCGCACTATTACAAGAAAGCCTTACACAATGGACCATATCAGTTTTATATTAGCCATAATGATCAAATTTCACATTTTAAAAAAATGAGCTACAATGACTGTCTCTGATTCAATAACATTTACATGGATATTCCCATGAACAAGATTTTATGAAGACTCCCCAAACTCAAATCAATCTGGCCACTAGATGGTGCCCAGTACCTTTTGGAAATGTTCATCTTATGTGACACTGAAATGCATTGCAACTCCTGGTAACACTCAGTAACCAAGTCTGAGCTGAACCTAAGTTGCTAAAAAAGCTTAGTTCAGGATAGGAGAGACAACTAGTTATGGAAGCATTGTGTGTCCAAAGGATGGACTAAACAAGTTTGTCTTCAGGGGAAGCCTAATAATGTTTGAACCTGGCCAAAACCATGTGCATGTACATGAGTAAAGGTTTCCCCTTGACATTAAGTCTAGTCGTATCCAAGTCTGGGGGGTGTTGTTCATCTCCATTTCTAAGCCAAAGAGCTGGCATTGTCCGTAGACACCTCCAAGGCCATGTGGCCAGCATGACTGCATGGAGCGCCGTTACCTTCCCTCCAGAGCGGAACCTATTGATCTACTCACATTTGCATGTTTTCGATCTGCTAGGTTGGCAGAAGCTGGGGCTAACAGCGGGAGCTCACCCCTTTCCCCGCATTGGAACTGCCCCAACCTTTCAGTCAACAAGTTCAGCAGCTCAGCAGTTTAACCTGCTGCGCCACCGGATGCTCTGCACATGATTATATTCTTGTAATTATTCCAGAGACGGCAACAGCAAATGTAATCGAGGGCAAATTGGAAATTGTGTCCTATATCTTTAGGTCTGATACTGTGATATGGCCTAAGAGCTAATCAATAACATTTACTAATACTTTTTTTGTCGTGTCAGGAGCAACTTGAGAAACTGCAAGTCGCTTCTGGTGTGAGAGAATTGGCCGTCTGCAAGGACGTTGCCCAGGGGACACCCGGATGTTTTGATGTTTTGCCATCCTTGTGGGAGGCTTCTCTCATGTCCCCACATGGAGAGCTGGAGCTGATAGAGGGTGCTCATCTGCCTCTCCCCGGATTCGAACCTGCGACCTGTCGGTCTACAATCCTGCCAGCACAGGGGTTTAACCCACTGCGCCACTGGGGGCTCCTTACTAATACTTACTATATCTTTAGGATGCCCAGATATCGTAGAGGAAAATCCTGAACATATAGTTTAAAGGTATAAGAAGAATGTCACCATGTGTGGCATGCAATCTTAAGAATGAAAAGTTTCAGAATTTCTTACTTCCTGAGCATAGGTAGAAGATGTCAACAAGAGCAGGTGTCCTGCTCAACAATCACAATCATGTAAAACTGATCAGATTGTGATTAGCTGTCCCAGATTGTTTCTTGTCTGGAGTTCCCCTGTCTTTGAGAGTTGTTTTTTATTTACTGTTATGATTTTAGAGGGTTTTTTTTTAATACCGGCAGCGAGATTTTGTTCATTTTTATGGTTTCTTCCTTTTTGTTGAAATTGTCCACATGCTTGTGGATTTCAGTGGCTTCTCTGTGTAGCCTGACATGGTGGTTGTCAGAGTGGTCCAGCATTTCTGCGTTCTCAAATAATATGCTATGTCCTTTTCTGCCTCAAGATGCTTTACATACAGCATTAGGACTTTTCTACTGCAGTTAGATAACTTTCTTGTTTATCTGAGATTTATTTTTTAAAAAAACCATATGTATTTTCTCTCCCATTTCCTACCATAAGTTCATATATGTCCCTAGCTGTGCTGCACTCTATTCTGGTGTAATGGTGTAACATTAGAAAATGCTGATCATTTCCGCTACCTTGGCAGCCACATCTCCACCAAAGTCAACATCGACACCAAAATACAACACCGCCTGAGCTTTGCGAATGCAGCATTTTTCCGAATGAAGCAGAGAGTGTTTGAGGACCAGGACATCCGTAGGGATACCAAGGTGCTTGTCTATAAAGCTATTGTCCTCCCAACCCTGCTATATGCCTGCGAGACATGGACTGTCTACAGACGTCACATGCAACTCCTGGAACGATTCCATCAGTGCTGCCTCCGGAAAATCCTACAAATCTCTTGGGAAGACAAGCGGACAAATGTCAGCGTGCTGGAAGAAGCAAAGACCACCAGCATCGAAGCAATGGTCCTCCACCATCAACTCTGCTGGACCGGCCATGTTGTCCGGATGCCCGACCACCGTCTCCCAAAGCAGTTGCTCTACTCCGAACTCAAGAACGGAAAACAGAATGTTGGTGGACAGGAAAAGAGATTTAAAGATGGGCTCAAAGCCAACCTTAAAAACTCTGGCATAGACACTGAGAACTGGGAAGCCCTGGCCCTTAAGCGCTCTAGCTGGAGGTCAACTGTGACCAGTAGTGCTGCAGAATTTGAAGAGGCATGAATGGAGGGTGAAAGAGAGAAATGTGCCAAGAGAAATGTTGTCAAGCCAACCCTAACCGAGACCGCCTCCCACCTGGAAACCAATGCCCTCACTGTGGGAGAAGATGCAGGTCAAGAATAGGGCTCCACAGACACCTACGAACCCACCCCCAGGACACCAAATTTGGAGGACCATCATCCTTGGACTACGAGGGATTGCCTAAGTAAGTAAGCACTCCATTCTGTTATAGATATCAAATATTCCTACACTTCAATTGGCACAATTGTTGACATCTCAATCTGTATCCAACCCATTATAAGGATGACTAAGATACCCTGACATGCTACATAATCTACCTGTTACCGCCTAGCTTTTCTTCTCAAAGAAGACTTCACACTTAAAAGTTGCAGCAGCAGCAGGCTGTCTTTATCCAATTCTGATGAATCGTCAGATTGGTGAGTCCTACGAAGGCTAATTAGTGTGGAAGCCCCCCCCCCCCCCCCCCCCCCCCGCGCTCCTTCCACGGATGTTGACAGGAGCCCAAAAGCTGCCACTCCAGCTGGAAAGAATTGTGCAAGTCTTTGCAATTTGCACAGCAAGAGGAATTGGCAGAAGCGTGAGAATGTTGTAATCTGCTCAGGAACAGGAAGGCAAATAAAAGAGGCATTCATTCCACCCCAAACAAGGAGGGAGAGAAATTGGCTGGAAGTCTCAGAAGCATCCCATTAGCACACACTCCCCACCGTCCCTGCGTTACAAGGCTCAAGCGATTGAGGTTGACCAAACTAACCCATAGTGGTTTTTACGTTGGTCTCTCTACTTCAAGGCATCACCCATCATCCTTGCTTGATTATAGGTGCAGAAATTAAAGAAATGAGTGGAATACAGTAGGTGCGTAAATACAAGGAATGAGTTGCAAGATATTTCTATCTTCTTGTGCAGGGTGGAGATCTTGAGGTGCTCCAGATGTTTTTGGACTGCAATCCAATCCAGACATATTCATTTATTAAGTTTTCATTTATTAGATTTATCCTCCCAAGGTTTTGCACACAGGATGACTTGAGATCAATAAATAAAATATCCAAACAAAATATGATGTGTAAAGTGTTCCCTCACTTATCGCGGATGTTCTGTTCAAGGACCACCCAAGATAAGTTATTTATTTTTATTTGTCGTGTCAGGGCAACCAGTCAATTGTATTACATTTCTAACAGAACAAAACAAACAAACAGACAAAATACAAAATTTGCGAGTTTGGTAGTTGATTAAATGTCCTCCGACCAGTATCTGGCCACTTGGAGTCCCTCTGGTGTTGCTGCAAGGAGGTCCTCCACCATGCATGTGGCAGGGCTCAGGGTGCACCGCAGCAGGTGGTCAGCGGTTTGCTCCTCTCCACACCCTCATGTCATGGATTCCACCCTGCGGCCCCATTTCCCGAGGTTGGCTGTGCATCTCGCGGCGCCAGAGCGCAGTCTATTCAGCGCCTTCCAAGTCGCCCAGTCTTCTCTGTGCCCAGGGCGGAGTCCCCCACCTGGCACCAGCCACCGGCTGAGGCCCTGGGCCTGAGCCCGCCACCCCTGGACTCCCGCCCGCCAAGGTGCCCCAGTGAGTGTCTCTGCAGACCCTAGAAAACTACCCCTAGATTTAAATCACCGACGTGCTGGCCAACACCCAAACAGGGGATGAGCCGGAGATGTCCCCGCCCCGGTCCCCCCACCCCACAAAAGTAAAAATCCACAAAGTAGGGATACTCTGTGGCATCCTCCTCCTTGCCAGCTCTGCTGCTCCCCATCTCAGAGGTCCCTTCCTTGCCAGGCTGAGGACCCAAGCCTGGCACCCAGCCTGCTGAGGAAGGAGCGGGGAGGCCCTCTTTGGTGGCAGCCTCCTCCTCCTTGCTGCCTCTGCTGCTCCCCGCCTTGGAGGCCCCTTCCTCACCAGGTTGGGCACAGCGAGTCCGCAATAAGCAAACCACAAAGTAGCAAGGGAACACTGTAATAGTTTGAATCTTGGGGTGAGTCCCAACTAGAGAAAAATCAATTGGGATTATACTGTGACTTTACTCTCCGTATAAACTCTAATAGACTAATATGATTCAAGACAATATGATGCTTCATTCTTGTTGCCAACTGGCTGTTCCTCATAACTGAATACCTGTTTCAGAGGAGCTATCCAACCTGGAAACAGGTTTGTTGAGTGTTCTGGGAAGGCTAAGATGTGTAACAATGCCTTGTTTTCTCCAAAAAATGCAGACAGACAGATGGACGGATAGACAGATAGTATGGAGGAATGAAAATAATGCATAGTTCACGTCGGTCTTTACCAATCCATACACTGTCTTGCTAGAGAAAAGATATGCCACGCAGATGATCTGTAAAGAACAAGGTGTTTACTAAGTTCTTGTGGGTTTTTTCGGGCTATATGTCCATGTTCTAGAGGCATTTCTCCTGACGTTTTGCCTGCATCTATGGCAAGCATCCTCAGAGGTGATGCTTGCATCCTCACCTCACCTCTGAGGATGCTTGCCATAGATGCAGGCGAAACGTCAGGAGAAATGCCTCTAGAACATGGCCATATCGCCCGAAAAAACCCACAAGAACTTAGTGATTCCAGCCATGAAAGCCTTCGACAATACAAGGTGTTTACTCTTTCTTATGCAGAACAACATATATACAGTCAGATGAACAGCTGCATTGATTCACACAATGTCCTTTGAGAGAGATTCAAATGGTCCTTGGGTGTCCATGTGAAACATCTTCCACGAAGGTAGGACCCTCCTACCTTTGTGGCCGTATTTCCTTCTGTGAATCTGCCCAACCCCTCCTATCTTCTGGGGAGGCTCTCCTCTTGCTTCCTCCTCCATTGCAAGCACGACTTGTGGGGATGAGGGAGAGGGCCTTCTTTGTGGTGGCCTCTCAGCTTTGGAATTCGCTACCGGGGAAAATTAGGCAAGCGCCCACCCTGGCAGCCTTCAGGAAGAGCCTAAAAACCTGGCTGTTTTGATGTACCTTTGAGGAATGAATACAATCCCCACACCATGACAATATGCCGGTCAATGCACTTTATCTCATCCTTTCGTGATATTCACCCCATTTCTTGTTCCCATCTGAAATCCCCCACCAAGCACACTACTCTATTCATCCATCTCACCCAGGGTTCCTCTATTTTTATATCTTTAATTCTACCCCTTTTAACTTGGCCCAGCCCGTCGTACACATTTTTGTTATTTTATTTCATTTCCTGTATCTGATTTTGTATTAACTTGTTTTGTTTATATTTCATTTGATGTTATTATTTGCTGTATTTTATTTTGATCAGTTTGTAATTGTTGGGCTTGGCCTCTTGTTAGCCGCCCCGAGTCCCCGTTGGAGAGATTGTGGTGGGGTATAAATAAAGTATTGTTGTTGTTGTTGTTGTTGTTATTATAATTATTATATTATTATTATTATTATTATTATTATTATTATTATTATTATTATTATTCCAGCAGTTCAGAAGCAGAAATCCAAACTGTCCTGGTAAGCTCCCTGCACAGCAAAACCCAGTGCAATGAGGAAAACAGTGTCCTGAGATGGTTTTTAAGCAACTTTTAATGTGAATATAAGTGATTTTAATGTTTGTATATATTTATGGTTTTATGTCCCGGCATTGAATGTTTCCCATATATATGTTGTGTTCTGCCCTGAGTCCCCTGCCAGGTGAGAAGGGCAAAATCTAAATGTTTTAAATAAATAAATAAACCAACAAACATGTAACAGTTGCCAAAACTCCCAGGTTCAGTTAGCCTCTTGGGCGTGGCCCAACCAATCAGCTTCGTGCTTTGCATTTTCAGTTAACACACTCACCAACTGATTTTTACATGCTCCAACAGATAGATAGATAGACAGATAGACAGATAGATGACAGACACACTTTTGTCTCTTGGTGATGGCAATTAGGCTCCATTTCAGTTGCCACTTGAATTAGTATTGGAAGGGAGCAATGCTTCATTATGGGCTGTGATCTATTATTCTGGAACAGAGGGCAGGAGGGTGACGTCTCCTAATAAGGACCCTTCTGACGATCCCTTTGAAAGAAAACCATGATGAATAGAGAATAAGAGGGAGAGAAAAGTCGCTTGTGTAGCCCAACAGCAGCTAGGTCATACTGCGTACAGTTCTCTTTCAAAGCACCATTTCCTGTACTCATTAATTACTACGGCTTATGAAATGAGGACAACGAGGCAGTACTGTATATTGTTTTAAAAACAAAACTAGGCAGCCTGGCATACACCTGACCAGTTACCCATTCAGGAAAAAGAGAGATCTGTAACAGTTCAAAATATTCAGTACCTGGACAGTCGCAATAATCCTTGCAACAGCCCTGTAGAGTAAGTCACTATTGCAACTATTCCTCTATATTGGGGAATCACCCAGTACTCCAGATGTTTTTGGATTGCAGTTCCCATCAGCCCTAGGCCCAATGGTGAGGAATGCTGGGATCTGTAGTCCAACAACATCTGGTGAGTTGTATTTCTCAATGTTGCTACAGACTGAGACTGAAGACAAAAGGAAAGTAGCTCATTTATGGCCACCTTGTGCTACTTTGCTATTTTAAAAATGCATTTCAACCTCATTTCTAGCCTTATGTCAATGCACAATGTTCAGTGACTTTCAAGTCAACTTTTTATTCCTTCCAGTTCTCGTATGTTAAAAAGGATCAGCGCTGATGGAATTGTTTGAATCCTTTTTGCGTGTGTTCTGCACCCCAGTTTGGTCTCTGATTTGATCCTGCACTACGTTGATGTTTGTTGTCATTGACTGGAGGTCAAATGGCTTTCCTCCTGAGTAGACACATATGGGATTATACTGTGTAAAGCACAAATAAATAAGGCAGAGACACGATGGTGTTTAAAATCCAAATAAACACATAATAAATTAACCATTTGACGTGATATTTAAATCTGTGGATGTACAAGTAGAGTTAGCCATTCATATGTATATGGGTTCAACTTCAGTGGATTCGTTTATTTGCAGATTTGATTTAATATGCTCTCTTTAGGAATCTTGAGATCCTCCAACATGACTTTATGGACAACTTCTAGCAAAAGGTGTCCACAGGAGGGTTTTACTGGGTTGTTGTAGGTTTTTCAGGCTGTATGGCCATGTTCTAGAAGCATTCTCTCTTGATGTTTCACCTACTTCTGTGGCAAGCATTGTCAGAGGTTGTGAAGTTGTATTTCTCCTGACGTTTCGCCTGCATCTGTGGCAAGCATCCTCAGAGGTTGTGCAGGTGAAACATCAGGAGAGAATGCTTCTAGAACATGGCCATACAGCCCGAGAGACCTACAACAACCCAGTGATTCCGGCCTTTGACAATACAGGAGAGTTTTAGTTTGCAATAAATTGTGGAGTTTGCAGGAAACTCCAGAATATCTTGGAGTTTCACTATTATCTGGGCAGCGAGACTGGGGGAAAATAATATTATAATATTAACACTTTATTTATATTTTGCCCTATCTCCCCAAGAGGTCTCAGGCCGGCTCACATTACACATACACAACAAACATTCAATGCCGTTTGAACAGACAGGGCAGAAACAGACAGAAAGGAAGTATGTTGTGTCGACGTCCAGCTTTTGGAGGTTGTGCTCAAATCCAACCACAGGGAAGTGCTGTCCCTCCATTCTCTGGTGAAGAGCCATCAGGACTTCCTCCTTCCTTTTGGTCACTGGGCATTTTCTGATCTTTTTCTTTTATGTTGTCGTAAAATATCTCCACTTTTTCATAATAGCTAATTTCTCTGTTTACAGCTCTAAGATGTTTTTGAACTGCTTAGGTAAACAGTGAGCTGGGCTGACAGTCGGCTGCTCACACCAACCTGGAGCTTTGAACTGGCAACCTTTCAGTTGGTAGATCTTATCGCTGCTGGTGATTTACCAGCTCTGCTATAGCCCGGCCCAGAAAGGGTGACTGGGTGTTGATGGTGACTATTGATTGCAGAGGAACCGCTTGTTTGTTTATTTGCACACTTACTTGTATCCAGACTGTGCAGAAACCAGCATCACCATGCATTGTGACTCAATTCAATGTCATCTCCAAAACCAAGTCTTTTTTTATTCAACATTTCATGGACAACACCTGGGTTACAGTATATTACCAAGAAAGCCACCAAATGAAAATACACAGAACAGTTAAAGTATTCATTTTCAATTACATGCCATGCTACCGCAACGTTCACAACAGTTCCATATTTATGGCTCAGTGGTTATCTAAAAAAAATGTTAGAAGAGAAGAGAGAAGACGTTCATCCCGAGATCAAGAAGATTCACTATCCAAGGAACAAATGCTTTCCAAAGCCTCAAAGCACTAATAGGCAAGTGCTCCTAAGACCTTGGAAAAGTTGCTTTTGGGGAGTACAACCTTCTCAAATCCATACCCAACATGATCAGTGGCCATTTTACCAGGGGCATGCCAGAATCCGTACTCCAAAATACCCAAATTTTCCAAAGCACCGCTCTCTGTTTGCATCCTACAATCTCACCTCCAAGACCAAATAGATGCAGGATATTTTGGTGCCGTTTGGTCCTTCCTTTGCACATTCTGGAGAGTGCAATACTTCTCTCTGCTGAAAGGATTCATGTCTCCTGCCTGCCTGCCAAGAAACCTACCCACATCTCTCCCATTTCTGAAATAACTTAATGCAAATCCCATTCCATCATGAATCCTATGGAGATTAGCTCACGTATCTCTCAGCCACCCCCAAAACACCCCCTCTACCTTCCATCCATCCATCCATAACGGAAGACCAAAATCCACCCACCCTTTCCTTTCAAAAGCAAGGATGTCCACTAAGGATGGCTAGAATAGGCATGGGTAAACTTCGGCCCTCCAGGTGTTTTGGACTTCAACTCCCACAATTCCTAACAGCCTACCGGCTGTTAGGAATTATGGGAGTTGAAGTCCAAAACACCCGGAGGGCCGAAGTTTGCCCATGACTGGTTTAGAAGAATGAAAAGGGAGGGTTAGATAGCTCAGCCTTTGAAAGGCAGCATCAACAGATGTCTGATATGAAGAAATCAGGGGACTTCTTATATCTATCGAATAATAACAGTATTGCACATTTCAATTTCCTGACAAAAGAGCCCTTTATCTTTGCCTAGTGAAAGCCATTCTACTTTTGTATTGTCAAAGGCTTTCATGGCCAGAATCACTGGGTTGTTGTGAATTTTCTGGACTGTATGTCCATGTTCCGAAGGCATTCTCTCCTCATTTTGCCCACATCTATGGCAGGCATCCTCAGAGGTTGTGAGGTCTGTTGGAAACTAGGAAAACGGGGTTTATATATGAGGGTTGAATAAAAAGTAATGCCTCCACCTTCCTAACTCCTCAACAGATGGCATTACTGGTATGCAACAGGCACTGGCTTGTTCAGTAGACTCTCCTCTACAGTTCCATTTTGGCAGGAAGCCTTAGCATTGAACAGTTGTGTTGTTAAAGTGCGAATTATGGAACCCTGCACAGATGGTCCGTCAATGCGACTTATGCAATGTGCAGTCGCAGTCATTGAATTCTTGACAGCAGAAGGTGTCACCTCAGCATCTTTAAACTTATTCACCCAGTGACGCACAGTACTCCCATCAACACAATCACCATAAACAGCTTGTATTCTCTGATGAATCTTCTTTGGGGTGACACCTTCTGCTGTCAAGAATTCAATGACTGCACGCTGCTTGTCTCATTGACCGACCGTCTGCAAATGGTTCCATACTTCGCACTTTAGCAACACAACCGTTCAATGCTAAAGCTTCCTGGCAAAATGGAACTTTAGAGGAGAGTCTACTGAACAAGCCAGTGCCTGCCGCATCCCAGTACTGCCATCTGTTGAGTTACGAAGGTGGAGGCATTACTTTTCATTCAACCCTTGTATCTGGAATGTCCAGGGTGGGAGAAATAACTCGTGTCTGCTTGAGGCAGGTGTGAATGCTGCAATTGGTCAACTTGATTAGCATTTAATGGCTTAGCAGTTTCAAGGTTTGGCTTCATACTGCCTGGGGGAATCCTTTGTTGGAAGGTGATTAGCTAGCCCAGATTGTTTCTTATCTGGAATGCCCCAGTTTTATGTGTTCTTTATTTACAGTCCTGATTTTAGAGTTTTCTAAATACTGGTGGACAGATGTTTCATTTTCATGGTTTTTTCCTTTCAGTTGAAATTGTCCACATGCTTGTGGATTTCAATGGCTTCTCTGTGTAGTCTGACATGGTGGTTGTGAAAGTGGTCCAGCATTTCTGTGTTCTCAAATAATATGCTGTGTCCAGGTTGGTTCATCAGGTGCTCTGCTGTGGCTGACTTCTCTGGTTGAAGCAGTCTGCAGTGCCTTTCATGTTCCTCGATTCGTGTCTGGGCAATGCTGCTGCGCTTGGTGGTCCCTATGTAGACTTGTCCACAGCTGCATGGTATACAGCAGACTCCTGCAAAGGTGAGAGGGATCCTCTCACCTCTGAATTCCAGACAAGAAACAATCAGGGACAGCTAATCACCACCCAACAAAGGATTCGTCCAAGCAGTACTAAGCCAGATTTTGAAACTGCTAGGCCATTAAGTGCTCATCAAGGTGGCCAATTGCAACATTCACCCATACCTCAAACAGACAAGAGTTCTTTCTCCAACCCTGGACATTCCACAGATATATAAAGCTCGCTGTCTAGTTTCCTACAGACCTCACAAACCTTGAGTATGCCTGCCATAGATGGAGGCGAAACATCAGGAGAGAATGCTTCTGGAACATGGCCATACAGCCTGGAAATCTCACAACAACCCATTCTGCTTTTGCTACCGGATATGTCCAGCTGTGCTCATCAATTGGCGGAGGCTCTTTAGACATGCTTCATGCTCACTTCAGCTCATTTTAATAGCAAGGTGGAGATATGTTTGTACAAACGGATGGACAGAGCAAGGTGTCTGCTCCTTCCTCTGCATATTCCCTCCCAGGCTACAGGTTGTTAATTGTCTCGCGCAGCGCCAGGACATTTATGCAATGATTTGGTGACTAGCCACGTTTACTGTACTTCTAAACCTCATTTCCCTCTGACCTTACTGTCTCCAACTCTCCTTCCATCCATGTGCGCCACATATAAACCTGAAATTCTAGATAATGCTTCATGCCTTGATGAAATGACCTATAGTCAACTCAAGCAGCTGCTAAAATGAGATCTTCGCAGTGCCACGGGACTCTTTGTTGTTTTGTCCTAGAGTAACCCCACTGAGAGCTTCAAACACACCTTCCTCGATTCAGGCCAATCTCTTGGGAGGGGAAATTAACCCCAGGATATCAAGCAAAGAGACATTTAATTGGGAATTTCTAACCTGAAAAGCAACTTTCGCTGGGCACATCCCGTGAGAGTGAAATGTGCAATGGAAAGAAGGAAATGCATGCCCATAAAAAGGACCAGAAGATTCTTTGCTGACTGTAGGAGATTCCACCTGAACATGAGGAAGAACTTCCTAACTGTGAGAGCTGTTCAGCAGTGGAACTCTCTGCTCCGGAGTGTGGTGGAGGCTCCTTCTTTGGAGGCTTTAAACAGAGGCTGGATGGCCATCTGTCAGGGATGCTTTGAATTCGATTTTCCTGCTTCTTGGCAGAAAGGGGTTGGACTAGTTGGTCCATGAGGTCTCTTCCAACTCTATGATTCTATCTCTAGGCCTGTCAGGACCTAAACATCTCAGGAGGCATCGAATACTTCTACAAAGGTTATGGATGGACACTGTATGAATTAACACTGTCATTGGAAATATTTCTGCAGAGTTGGCTTGATTGCTTCTGTAACTCCCTCGACAGAGGTAGCTTTGCAAAGGATGGATTGGCAGCTATGGTTCCTCCTTGCAGCGACAACGTATTTTGCACCCAGATCATGCTTATATCGATTTTGAAAAGTCTGGATATCAATCTTCATGCACTTTAGTATGCTGCGTTTGGCACATCAGGATTGATGTCCTTGTTCTTTTTCATGTTATTCAGTACACCCTCACATCCCCAGAAGTGCCATCTACAACTTCATTTATTCACATCCAATAGGATATTGTTGGAGCATGTAAGAAATCAGTTAGTGTGTGTGTCTGTCAACTGTAAAATAAGATGAATGAAGCAGACTGGCTGGAAAACTAGCTGAGCCTGGGACTTTTACATACTGTTACATTTTTCAGGCTTGAGCTTTGCATGTGCTTGCAGAGAAGCAGATAGTAGGCTTGGGCAATCCATGGTTCTAAATGGTTCTAAAGTACTTACAAAACTAAAGTTCTGGTGGTGAAAATTTCAGAATTCTAACAAAACTCTCAACATTTCATTATAAATGGCAGTTCCTAATTGGTTCTGTCATAAAAATCACCAATAATGAAATAATAATTAAATTTTGAAAGTTTTGTTAGAGTTCTGAAATTTTCACCACCAGAACTTTAGTTTTGTAAGTACTTTAGAACCATTTAGAACCATGGATTGCCCAAGCCTAGCAGATAGAGATACAGAAAGACAGTTTGAAGTGTACTGTCGAAGGCTTTCATGGCTGGAATCACTGGGTTGTTGTAGGTTTTTTGGGCTATATGGCCATGGTCTAGAGGCATTCTCTCCTGACGTTTCGCCTGCATCTATGGCAAGCACCTCTGAGGATGCTTGCCATAGATGCAGGCGAAACGTCAGGAGAGAATGCCTCTAGAACATGGCCATATAGCCCGAAAACACCTACAACAACCCAGTGATTCCGGCCATGAAAGCCTTCGACAAGACAAGAGTTCTTTCTCCCACCCTGGACATTATTCCACAGATATATAAACCCAATTTTCCTAGTTTCCAAACAGACCTTACAACCTCTGAGGGTGTCTGCCATAAATGAAGGCAAAACGTCAGGAGAGAATGCTTCTAGAACATGTCCATACAGCCCGGAAAACTCACAACAACCCAGACAACATTTTTGTTTACCAATATATCACTCAAGCACCACATCATGTTCCCCAGGCCCCACAGACAAACACATTTTCCCATCTCCGCACCTACATATCCATTTCTCCTCTCCTTCCTCTGCTTCTTCCAGTGGTACTGGATTTACAAACCCAGATGCTACATTAGCTTAAAATGCACTGCACACATTCAGAGAAATCTTGTAGCAGTGCGTAGGATGTCCAGGGAGGACCCTGTGGGCAACGAAACATGGTATGGCTGTTGTATAAGAAAGCAGCGTTTCAAAAGGCTCTTGAGATTTGAATGCTTTCAAGAGCATGAAATATTTCTGGCTGTAATTTGCTTGCAAATGGCAAGAATAATACTATTCCGTCAGCAGTTGTGGATTTTACAACAGCCCAATACTACTTGTGACTTTTTTTTTTCCTGTCAGGAGCGACTTGAGAAATTGCAAGTCACTTCTGGTGTGAGAGAATTGGTTGTACTGGGGATTTTGGTAAATTGCATACTCTTTTGATATTACACATAGATTGTTTTGTGTTTGTGCTGATACCCTACAAGTACTCTGGGATATTGTATAGTGAGAGAATTGGTTGTCTGCAAGGATGTTGCCCAGGGAATGCCCGGATGTTTTGATGTTTTACCATCCTTGTTGGAGGCTTCTCTCATGTCCCCACATAGGGAGCTGGAGCTGACAGAGGGAGCTCATTCGTGGTCTCCTTGGATTCGAAACTCCAACCTGTTGGTCTTCAGTTCTGCTGGCACAAGGGTTTAACCCATTGCACCACTGGGGATTCCTTGTGACTGACTTGCCATAATTGGAAACGTCACTGTTTGGATTGCAATTCCAAAATCCACAGCTGTTCAGAGATTCTGGGAGCTGCAATCTAAAATTTTCTCAGCTCCAACAGTTGCTTGGCAGTGCCAGGCAAGCAGCAAACATAGGAATTTAAATTAAGTTTCCTGGTAGGCTTATCCTATTAATATCTACATGAGTTCTGCAGGTGAGACGAGGCCTTTCGAGAGCCAATGTGGAGTAATGGTTTCAGCATTGGACCAAGACCCTAGAAACCAGGGTTCACATTCCCATTCAGCCATGGAAATTTAATGAGTGACTTTGGGCAAGTCTCTCTCTGCCTCAGAACAATGCAAAGGCAAACCCCCTTGGAACACATATTGCCAAGAAAAACCCACAGTAGGATTGCCATGAGTTGGAAACGATTTGTAGAAGTCACAGATTGTTCCAGCACAGTCTCCGCAGTAAACAGAAGGTTTCATAATCTCTCCCACTCTTGTCCATCTATCATACAAGTTCGACCGCCTCCTGCTCCCCTCCGTTTTCCTGGTGCACTATGCATCCCACTTTGTTGTTGAAGAGGCGGGAGAGGGTCCCTTTCTGAGAGCGCCTGCCCTGGATGGATCTCTCCTTGAAGCGCCGCTTGTTCCGCTTGTAGATCTGCCGAACGTCCCAGATCCTGAGCGTGCCATCGTGGGAAGCTGTGTACAATAATTCATTGTGAATCTGGAACAACAGGGCCATGCTTAGGACAGCTTAGCCACCACAACCATTGCAGCACAACGCAGAAGCAAACAAGCAGCTTTTATTGCAAAAATGCAAGGCATGCAATTTGTAGAGCAGCCCCCCCCCCCCCCTTTGTATGCACAAACCCAGAGATCTCTTTCCCTGGATATCTTTGCAAAGAAGCTGAAAATCTGTACATCTAGTGGATGCTCTAGTAGGCATTCCTACATTAAGTGTTGTTGTTGTTGTACTCTAGTTGGAGATCCTGTATTAAATGTTGTTGCTGTTATACTCTAGTTGGAGATCTTGCGTTAAGTGTTGTTGTGGTTGTGGTTGTTATTATTGTTATTATTCTACTCTAGTTGAAGATCTTGTATTAAATGTCGCTGTTGTTATACTCTAGTTCAGTGGTTCTCAACCTTCCTAATGCCACGACCCCTGAATACAGTTCCTCATGTTGTGGTGACCCCCAACCATAACATTATTTTCGTTGCTACTTCATAACTGTAATTTTGCTACTGTTATGAATCATAATGTAAATATCTGATATGCAGGATGTATTTTCATTCACTGGACCAAATTTGGCACAAATACCCAATACGCCCAAATTTGGACACTGGTGGGGCTGGGGAGGATGGATTTTGCCATTTGGGAGTTGTAGTTGCTTGGATCAAAGACCATTCTGAACTCCACCAGTGATGGAATTGAACCAAACTTGACACACAGAACTCCCATGACAAGCAGAAAATACCGGAAGGGTTTGTTGGGCATTGACCTTGAGTTGTGGAGTTGTAGTTCACCTACATCCAGAGAGCACTGTGGACTCAAACAATGACGGATCTGGACTAAACTTGCCATTGATACTCAATATGCCCAAATGCAGAGTTTGAGGGAAATAGACCTTGACATTTGGGAGTTGTAGTTGCTGGGAATCATTGTTCACCTACAACCAAAGAGCATTGTGAACCCCACCAATGATAGAATTGGTCTAAACTTCCCACACATAACTCCCATGACCAACAGAAGATACTGTGTTTTCTGATTGTCTTTGGCGACCCCTCTGACACCCCTTTGTGACCCCCCCCAGGGGTCCTGACCCCCAGGTTGAGAAACACTGCTCTAGTTGGTGATTTTATTAACACTATGTATCAAACTTTTAAAAAAATTACATCTGTTCCTGAATTGAAAGTGCTACGTTACGTATTTCCTGTGTAATTGTGCAGTACTTACTTTGAAAGTAGTTGTTATACTCCAGAAACGTCATTTTTGAGGGTAGTACTATTATTTTATTCCATCTAGGCACTTGGTTTGTAATTTTCCTTAATGGAAATATGCCATTTTTAGTCTTTCAATGTGCAAACCGCAACAAAGTTTTTGCAGTTTAACAAACCTATTCCATGTTTTTATGATAGAACCAATTAGGAAGGATTTATGCTTTTATTGCGGAGGATTTATGCTTTTATTGTTTTTACTGTTTATGGAATTTTATGTATGTTATATGCTTTTAACTGTTTTTATATTATTGTGGCATCGAATTGTAAACCGCCCTGAGTCGCTCTCTGGCTGAGAAGAGCAGTATAGAAGTATAGTAAATAAATAAATAATAAATAGGAAATGGCATTTATAACCCAGGCACAAAAATTGTGTTAGGTTTCTGCTGACATTAAGTCCAGTCATGTTCAACCGGGGGTTGGTGCTCATCTCCATTTCTAAGCCAACAAGCCAGCGTTGTCCATAGACACCTCCAAGGTCATGTGGCCAGCACAGAACTCCCATGACCAACAGAAAATGCTGGAAGGGTTTGGTGGGCATTGACCTTGAGTTTTGGAGTTGTAGTTCACCTACATCCAGAGAGCACTGTAGACTCAAACAATGATGGATCTGGACCAAACTTGCATGAATACTCAATATGCCCAAATGTGAACACTAGTGGAGTTTGGGGAAAATAGACCTTGACATTTGGGAGTTGTAGTTGCTGGGATTTATAGTTCACCTACAATCAAGAAGCATTCTGAACTCCACCAATGATAGTATTAGGCCAAACTTCCCACACAGAACTCCCATGACCATCAGAAAATACTGTTTTTTCTGATGGTCTTTGGTGACCCCTCTGATGTCCCTTTGCGACCCCTCCTCACCAGGGGTCCAGACCCCAAAGTTGAGAAACACTGTCATAGAGTCTCAACCAATTAAATACAGTTTGTGGCAGCCACAAAAACAAAGTTTCTGGAATATAACACCTACTTTCAAAATAAGTACTGCACAGTTAAACAGGAAATAACATTAGGTTCTTGTGGGTTTTTTCGGGCTATAGGGCCATGTTCTAGAGGCATTTCTCCTGACGTTTCGCCTGTATCTAGGGCAAGCATCCTCAGAGGTAGTGAGGTCTGTTGGAAATAGGACAATGGGTTTATATATCTGTGGAATGGCTGGGGTGGGGCAAAGAGCTCTTCTCTGCTGGAGCTAGGTGTGAATGTTTCAACGGATCACCTTCATTAGCATTTGAAGGCCTGGCTGAGCCTGGGGGAATCTTTTGTTGAGAGGTGTTAAGATGTGCCTGGTTGTTTCCTCTCTGCTGTTTTGCTGTTGTAATTTTAGAGTTTTTTTAATACTGGTAGCCAGATTTCGTTCATTTTCATGGTCTCTTCCTTTCTGTTGAAATTGTCCACATGTTTGTGGATTTTAACATTTTCAAACAGGAACAGAAACATTTTGATTTTTGTACATAATGTAATATTTCTCCACTTATATCTGAAAAAATTCTTCATATCAGCCTAGTAGTGTAGACTGTCAAGGTTTCAGCACCGAAATCATGTTCCAAAGCTTAAGCTCGGGTTATATTAAGCCCTCTGACCGTTCCAAACACTTAGCCTCAAATATGATACAAATCTAGGAATTTCAAGCTTAAACAGAGCTGCTCTGTGCAGGCTAACAAGGAGGAGGAGGAGGAGGAGAATAGCCACCCATGGAGAGAAGATTACCATATTATGGGGGCTTTCACAGGGATTCCATTCCTTCCTTCATCCACCGTTCCTCACGAGAAGCCCCCCTACACAATTCCTCTTAAAGCAAACCAGCCTGGGCTCTTTCAGCTTCTCTTCCAAGAGACTAATGAATGCATGGCCCACGCACAGATCCTACTCGAGATGACTTCACTCCACGCTCAGTACGAGGAGAGCCGAGGCGTCCCTTTTACCGAGACATGACTGGCTGTCAAGACGCCCACAGTGTTTTCAGGGGGAAGGGATGTGTTCATGCGGAGCCAAAGGCAGCACGCAACACAACCATGACAGATCCCATTTATTCTCCCAAGTTCAAAGCAACGAGAGACAGGGAACAACAGAAAACCCAGAAGGAACCAAGCAGACACCCTACCTGAGCGTTAGAAAGGAACTGATACGCTACAGATCTAAGAATCCCTTAGACAACATTGGGGATAAATTCACTAGCCAGGTGGGTTGAAACGATTCTGATAATTGTAATAAAGTAAAGGTTTCTCCTGAGTAGTTGTGTCCAATTTTGAGGGGTGGTGCTCATTTCCATTTCTAAGCCAAAGAGTCGGCATTGTCCACAGACACCTCCAAGGTCATGTGGCTGGCATGACTGCATGGAGTGCTGTTACCTTCCTGTTGAAGCAGTACCTATTGATCTACTCACATTTGCATGTTTTCGAACTGCTAGGTTGGCAGAAGCTGGGCCTCACAGCGGAAGCTCACTCTGCTCCCCGGATTCGAACCGCTGACCTTTCGGTCAGCAAGTTCAGCAGCTCAATGATTTAACCCATTGTGTCACCAGGGACTCCTGATAGTTGTAATACACAAACCTCCCCCCCCCCACACCCCAAATATGAATAGTACTCAGAACTAGTCACAGTGCCATTTAATTGCATGCAAATGTGTAAGACAGAAATAGTGATCATGACCTCCATAGAGCTTCAAGCATTCTTCACCACTAGTTATACTGGCTGATAGTTGATGGGAGCTGCAATCCAACAACTAATGGAGGACCTTATGGTTTTCATCTCTAGTGTGTAGGATTGCACCCTGGAAATAAAAAATCCAGGAAACTATAGACCAGTACTGGGAAAAATATTAGAACAAAGTCTATAGGAGTCTATCTGGAAGTATCTTGACATAGTAATCAGCAAGAACCAGCATGGGTTTGGCAAGAACAAATCAGGGTCACTGGTTCAGATTAGAATTGGTCCTAATTCCATACCCACCCCAAAGTGTGAGGCTGCTCTAGAGTTTATGTAATGTGGGATAAAACTGGGTTAAACCACATTTTACCCAGTGTGATGTACTGGAAGACCTTAGATCAGGATGGGTAAACCCAGGCCCAGGGGCAGGATGCGGCACCTTGGGCTCTGTCCTCAGACCCTCCTCTCTCACACCATCCTATCCTTCCTTCCTTCTCTTTATTTCGTCTTTCCGTCCTTCCCTTCCTTCCTTCCTTCCTTC
>NW_026847660.1:123108155-123118326 GCF_025583915.1 Anolis sagrei ordinatus | reverse complement strand
AGCATAAGCTTCCTGGGAGTGTAATGGAGTCTCCTTCTCTGGAGGCTTTTCTGCAGAGGCTGTCTATCAGGAGTGCTTTGATTGTGCCTTCCTACATGGCAGGGGGGTTGGACTGAATGGCCCTTGGGGGTCTCTTCCAACTCTAGGATTCTATATCAAGAGTAGGCAATATGGGGTCTCATGGATCCACTTTTTCTCTCCTGTCCACCATCTCATCCTGACCAAGGCCAACCCTTTTGGGATCCAAACGTTTCCCATCTTTCCTCCACTTTCTGCCTCCGAAAGAGAAGAGAAAGGGGAGGAAAGGGCAGGGAGGGGATTTGGGGAGAACCCCCTCCGTCTTGGCTTGCCCACCCACCCTGCTTCGGTATACCATGAGACCCCTAAGTTACAAAGTTTACCCATGCCTGTCTTAGATAAAATTTGGACATCCAGGAATGACTTCTGGTCAAATCAGAGTTTGGGGCCAGTGTAGAGAAGTCCTAATATTCTATGACTCTATCAGTGTTGAAATGTTATTTTAAGGTATACTATTATATCTGTTTCTTTGGTGACGCAGAAAGGCGATAACGTGAAAGCGGACAAAGTCTTTTCCTTAGAACCCATACGGAAACCAACCACTTCACCACAACTGCAATGAATCCATGATCAAAGGGGGCTCCTTCAGAAAGTACTTATAATAATACAGCTTATATTCAGCCATTCTTGCCCTATGGAGTTGTAGCCAAGTGCTTCCCTTCTGCAAATGATGAAATCCCCAAAAGCTGGCAACTCACCTGGATGCAGTTGATCACCAGTTTGTGCCCTCGAAAAACTCTTTGCAGGATGCCGGTCTTTGTATTAAAAGCTCGAGCGCAAGCATCCCCGCTTCCTGTAAACACTGTAAAAAAATAGAAAAAAAGATGTTGGATTTTACTCACAAAAAAAACCCAAATTATGCTCACTTAGTAAGCATAATTTGCATCCAACTCAACATCATTTTGAATCCAAAGGATCTACCAGGCAGCTAACCAAAATAAGATACACAATATACAAGAGAAAAGAACAATTAACGTGTGCTCTGTTGGAACATTAAGACCACGAACATTTAAAAGAGTATTGCCAGGAAAATCAGGGAAAAAACTGAAAGAAAGAAAAGGGACATTCTGGGAGTTTGGGTCCACACAAGTATCATTTCCAAACTCTGATTTGGATGCAAAGTACTTTGTAAACTACAGCTTAAATTGGTACCATCCAGAGTGCAATCTGGAATATAATTCTCATTAAAAACTGCTCTACATCTTGAGCACATGATAATATATACTGAAAGAAAACTGAAAGAGGAATATTGTAAATTAGGAATATTGTAAATTAGGAATATTGTAAATTAGGTAAGATTGATGGCTCCTCCAGGATCTGCAATGAAATCCATGGGAGCTAAACACTGAAAGTATGGCTAGGATATCCAACCCACAACTCTCTGTCCCAAGATATTAATTTATTTACAGTATTTATATTCCACCCTTCTCATCCCGCAGGGGACTCAGAGCAGATTACAATGTACATATACATAGCAAACATTCACAGACACACAACATATATAGACAGACATACAGAGGCTATTTAACATTCCAGCTTTTTCATGAGGCTATTCTGGCCACCAGGGGAGCTGTCGCTTCACCGTCCATTTGTGACACTGATGAAGTACTTCCTCATTCTTTGCATGTTTGCTGGAGATTTTTATGGTGTTGTAAATTAGTCTCCCCACATCAGCGGTACCTAAATTTCCTACTTAACAGATGCAACTGTCTTTCATGCTGCAAAGGTCGACAGCAAGCTACACAAATTGGTCGGAAGCTCACTCCAACTCGGGCTGGCTTTGAACTCATAACCTTTTGGTTAGTAGTGATCTTAATTCAGTTGACTCCCAGCCAGCTGCGTTACAGATAGGAAACATCCAGATGGCAGTCCAAAATTTTGAA
This sequence comes from Anolis sagrei ordinatus, assembly GCF_025583915.1. Lineage (NCBI taxonomy): Eukaryota > Metazoa > Chordata > Lepidosauria > Squamata > Anolidae > Anolis > Anolis sagrei. The sequence goes on along the minus strand of NW_026847660.1, from coordinate 123,116,365 downwards.
CTTCAACTGCACAGACAATGGTCAGGGATTATGAAAGTGTAACACAAAACACAAAACATCTGGACAGCATTGTTTACCTTATCATCCCGTCCCCTGCACAACATGTGGATTTAATAATAATAATAACAATAATAATATACTTTATTTATATTTCGCTCTATCTCCCCGAGGGGACTCAGAGCGGATTACAGAATATATATATGGAAAAAACTCAATGTCATTATATAATTAACAACAAATACAGACGGTACACAGACAGAGGTAAATGTTGGGGTTCAGCCTGAGTTTGAACTTGAACCTGATTCTCTGTTTGTTCCTCCTGATGCTAATGAAAGTATATTTACTGATGCTAGTGGAAATGTACCTTTTGATGCCAATGCTCCTGAAATCAGTGAGGAAGAAACTGCTGTAGGTTTGGAAAATGCCAATGTTCCTGAAATTAGTGAGGAAGGAACTTCTGTAGATTTGGAAAATGAAAGTACCAGTGTTCCTGAGAATGTTTCAGAGGGAGACCTTGAACTTTCCCTCCCTTCTGCACCTGTTAACTGTAATGACAACAGAAGGGGCCAAATTTGGGAAGACAGAAGTAAAACACTCAGTTTGCGTCGATCCTCCCGAATTCAAGAATTAAAAACATTGGCTTCAAAACAGAAGGGCGGTTCACGGAACCAATTCTTGAGTTTTAATTGCAATACGCCGGGCTGATTGTCTCAGTTCAGGCATCGTTTCAGAATTGATGAAGACCTTGGCAGTTCTCCCGGTTCCCTGGCCATACTTTGGGAAGATTTCTAGGACATCAAGTACGGTTAGTGGATTGCTAACAGATTCCAGTATTTCCCAGTGAGGCTTTTGGTTTTGCTTTGTCCATTTAAATTCATGTTTGCTGATTTTGCTGTGGCTTTTGACTTGCATTTTTCCTTTATTTTGTAACCATTTTTCTTCAATAAAAAAGGATTGTTTTTCACAGCCAAGTGTGGTAGATAGTTATCTTAGGGCCTCGTTCCCTGCTCTGGATTGCAACAGTAAAGGTAAAGGCTTCCCTCTTTTCATCTCCAGCATCTGGAGGCTGTGCTCAATTCTGGCCATGAGGAGGTGCTCCTGCTCCAATTTCCATGCCAAGAAGCCTGTTGTCCATGGGCGCCTTCTTAATCAAATTGCCGGCATGTCTGCATGGATGCCTTCTAGCTCCCCGCCAAAGCGGTACCTAGTGATCTACTCACATTTTTGTTTTTGAACTGCTAAATTGGCAGAAGCTAGGGCTAACGGCGGGAGCTCACCCCAACCCACGACTTTGAACTGCCAACCTTCCAGGCGGCAAATATTTCTGCAGCTGGCAGTTTAACCCGCTGTGCTAACGTGGGTTAAACAAATCTTATACTGTATTACAAATTAGGAATCCCATAAATATCCACTTGGATTTAAACTCTGTTTAATTTAGTAGGACTTCTTTGTGCATTTATATGTGCCTTCAAGTCGCCTGTTGATTTATGGAGAACCTGTGCATTTTTCATAGATTTTTAAAGCAAACACTACTCAGGAGAATGTATTGTCGAAGGCTTTCATGGCCAGAATCACTGGGTTGTTGTAGGTTTTTTCGGGCTATATGGCCATGTTCTAGAGGCATTCTCTTCTGACATTTCACCTGCATCTATGGCAAGCATCCTCAGAGGTAGAGGACCTCACTACCTCTGAGGATGCTTGCCATAGATGCAGGCGAAACGTCAGGAGAAAACGCCTCTAGACCATGGCCATATAGCCTAAAAAAACCTACAACAACCCAATACTCAGGAGATTTTGCCAGTCCCTTCCTCTGAAATATAGCCTAAAGAGAACACGATATTCATTGGCATTCCCCTACCCAAGTACTCATTGAGGTCCCATCTAACACTGCCGTACAATCCAGTTTTTGAATCCAGATTATCTGCTTTGAGCTGGATTATATGGAAGTGTAGATCCCACCTAAGGCTGACCTTGCGTAGTTTGCAAGATCAGACAGGATCTGAGACCGTTTGAGGTATTTGCGTCTTTCAGTGGGACTTAATCCCTGTGAAATGAATTCAGAATAGCAGAAAGACCACACCAAATTGGGAGGGATAGCCAATACTCCAGAGGACAGGAGCAGAATTCATAACGATCTTGACAGATTAGAGAGATGGGCCAAAACTAACAAAACGAAGTTCAATAGTGACAAATGCAAGATACTCCACTTTGGCAGAAAAAATGAAATGCAAAGATACAGAATGGGGGACAATGCCTGGCTCGAGAGCAGTATGTGTGAAAAAGATCTTGGAGTCCTGTGGACAACAAGTTAAACATGAGCCAACAATATGATGTGGCGGCAAAAAAAGCCAATGGGATTTTGGCCTGCATCAATAGGAGCATAGTGTCTAGATCTAGGGAAGTAATGCTACCCCTCTATTCTGCTTTGGTTAGACCACACCTGGAATATTGTGTCCAATTCTGGGCACCACAATTCAAGAGAGATATTGACAAGCTGGACTGGACTGGACTGACCTTGAGGGAGCTGGGGGTGGTAACGGCCGACAGGGAGCTCTGGCGTGGGCTGGTCCATGAGGTCACGAAGAGTCGGAGACGACTGAACGAATGAACAACTATTGACAAGCTGGAATGTGTCCAGAGGAGGGCGACTAAAATGATCAAGGGTCTGGAGAACAAGCCCTATGAGGAGCGGCTTAAGGAGCTGGGCATATTTAGCCTGAAGAAGAGAAGGCTGAGAGGAGATATGATAGCCATGTATAAATATGTGAGAGGAAGCCACAGGGAGGAGGGAGCAAGCTTGTTTTCTGCTTCCTTGGAGACTAGAACGCGGAACAATGGCTTCAAACTACAAGAGAGGAGATTCCATCTGAACATGAGGAAGAACTTCCTGACTGTGAGAGCCGTTCAGCAGTGGAACTCTCTGCCCCGGAGTGTGGTGGAGGCTCCTTCTTTGGAAGCTTTTAAACAGAGGCTGGATGGCCATCTGACAGGGGTGATTTGAATGCAATATTCCTGATTCTTGGCAGAATGAGGTTGGACTGGATGGCCCATGAGGTCTCTTCCAACTCTTTGATTCTGTGATTCTATATAACCACACAACTCTGTACAATACGAACTTGTAGAGCAAATATACCACAGGGATGTAACATAACCAATGAATCAGCACTTAGCAAGCAAGACAGTATCTTTTCTTCCAACCACAATTTTAATTGTTTGAGTAACAGAGCAAGTCATCTTTAAACTTAACCTCTTTTGCAAAGGGATATTTTTTATGTGGAATGTGCTGTTCTTTTTCGTTCGGTGACACAGGTCATTGTGTGCTTTGAAAAGGTTACAGTCTCCACCAAGGATTATAGGCCTCTCTGGCAAACATAACCGAGAAACCTAAAAGGGAAAAACATTGTTAAACTCGCTGTCTCTGCCACCATTATTGCTTTCCAAAGATATGAAATGGTGTCGTGACCATTAGATGTAGTGCTGCCGTATTATTCCAAGCGCTGGTGCCAATACACCAATTAATTTGCTTCTATCTTCAGATCTGGGTGTGGAAACTGAGTCGTCCAGTCGGCCCAGACAAAAGCCAATGACCAAAAAACCAACAAACAAGTTTTCGTGTCTACCCAATACTCAGAACATTGCAATTACGCTTTGTGTGTTTTCCTAATATATGTATGAAAATGGGAGATGATTTAGAATGGAGAAATGTCAAGTGAGCTAAGGTTAAGTGCTCACACAAAGCTGCACCTTCTCATACACCACTATTTTAGAAGTGCAGAGAAATGAGTGCCATGGAATGGGTTGAGATGGCTTACAGTTCTGGACTACTGGAAGCAAAGGGTCTTCTAACACTTGTGAGAGATGGGACAATGGGGAGGTGGAAAATGCCTGTAGTTATCGCTCTCTCTATCATCCTTTGATCCAAGCATGTAGCGGGGGGGGGGGGGGGGGGGTTCAGCCCCCCCCCCCCTGAAATTCTCAGGGTGGCGTGAAAGGCATTGCAGACTACTTCAACCAGAGAAGTCAGCCATAGCAGAGCACCTGATGACCAACCTGGACACAGCATATTATTTGAGAACACAGAAGTGCTGGACCACTCTCACAACCACCATGTCAGACTACACAGAGAAGCCATTGAAATCCACAAGCATGTGGACAATTTCAACAGAAAGGAAGAAACCATGAAAATGAACAAAATCTGGCTACCAGTATTAAAAAACTCCAAAATTACAACAGCAAAACAACAGAGGGGAAACAAACAGGCACATAAAATCACTCTCAACAAAAGATTCCCCCCAGGCGCTTCCAAGCCATTGAATGCTAATCAAGGTGATCAACTGAAACATTCACAGCTAGCCCCAGCAGACAAAATTCTCTCCTGGCGTTTCGCCTGCATCTATGGCAAGCATCCTCAGAGGTAGTGAGGTCTGTTGGAACTAGGAAAGGTTTATATATCTGTGGAATGACCAGGGTGGGACAAAGGACTCTTGTCTGCTGGAGCTAGGTGTGAATGTTTCAACTGATCACCTTGATTAGCATCTAAAATTACAACAGCACAACAACAGAGAGGAAACAAACAAGGACATCTAATCACCTCTCAACAAAAGTTTGCTCCAGGCACTGCCAGGCAATCAAATGCTAATCAAGGTGATCAGTTGAAACATTCACACCTAGCTCCAGCAGACAAGAGTCCTTTGTCCCACCCTGGTCATTCCACAGATATATAAACCCATTTTTCCTAGTTCCAACAGACCTCGCTACCTCTGAGGATGCTTGCCATAGATGCAGGCGAAACGTCAGGAGAAAAATTGCCTCCAGAACATGGCCATATAGCCCAGAAAAACCTACAACAACCCATTATTTAAACTGTTATGTTTATTCATATCATGATCTGATCATCATGCTCAATATGCATGGGGGTATTGGGATAATGATACAAAAGGTTTGCTAGGGTAGATCCTCAGCCCCCCCCCTTTAATCAAACTAACCCACCCCCCACCCCCCGAATCACACTCAGCACCCCCGAATCAAAATCCTGGCTACGGGCCTGCTTTGGTCTATGCATTGGAGACTTTTGCTTCCTTCTTCTCTATTTATTTATTTAAAACGTTTATATCCCGATCTTCTCTACCTCAGACTGGCTGACAGCAAGGTTTCAATGCTAACAGTAAAAATCTAAAACATCATATATCAACAGTAAATTAACAAATACATATAAGATAAATTACATAAAAGGCGTTCGCAAGGATAAAAACATGTCCAACTCAGTCCGTATATTCAGTCCGTATATTGAGGTCAATAACTTTGGTCGATTACCAGTCTCAACCATCATTCTGCAAAGGACTCGTTCCATACCCAGGTTTCCACTAGCTTCCTAAAGGTCAGGAGGGAGGGGGCAGATCTAATTTCATTCAGGAGGGAATTCCATAGCCGGAGGGCCACCACAGAAAAGGCCTTGTCTCTTGTTCCCACCAGGCGCGACGGAGGGCCTGATTCTGGCAGCCCAAGAACAAGCTGTTAGAACAAATGCCTTCAAAGCCAGAGTTGACCGTCTCCTTTTTCAGAGTTCCATTTGTGAGCCACAGCCATGTTTTTTCTTTATCGATTTGGCTCTCAATTTTTCCCAGGAACTGTCCATGGAGAGCCTTCTTTTGCCAGTTTTCTCTTCTGCTCTGCATTGTATTTTTTTATGGTATTCACTCTTTGTCTTTTTGCACTTTAAGCAGTTTACTACTATTGACTTCTCTCAATGGTGGTTCTTGACTGCCTTTCACATAATATGCCAGCGCATGTTTCTCTTCTTCTACCATTTGTTTCCCTTGCAGAAGCCCTCTCTTTGCCTCCTGATTTTCTGGGCAGGTCAAATCTGTCGGCATCACTACGCAGGTGTAATGAGTAGTGGATTGTCATCCGTTTTCTTGTTTTTTTGTCCAGATCATCCAGCTCTGCCTGTGTCCAGTTCACAATTCCAGCAGTGTATCTAATGATGGGGATGGCCCAGGGGTTGAGAGCCTTGATTGTATTTCCGTCATTTAATTTGCTCTTCAAAACCTTTCTGACTCTTTGGATATATTCTTTGCTGACCACATTTTTCACATGCCCATGCTTGATAGTGTCCAACTGTAGTGTGCCCAGATATTTATAGGCATTATTATTATTATTATTATTATTATTATTATTATTATTATTATTATTATTATGTTTATGTTTATGTTTATGTTTATTTATACAAACATAAACATAAACATAATAATAAATAATAATAAATAATAATAATATAGTGGCTGTCCTGGAATAGAGCTCAGACAAATAGTATAAAGGTAGGTTCTTGTGAGTTTTTTCGGGCTATATGGCCATGTTCTAGAGGCATTTTCTCCTGATGTTTTGCCTGCATCTATGGCAAGCATCCTCAGAGGTAGTGAGGTCTGTTGGAATTAGGAAATGGGTTTATATATCTGTGGAATGACCAGGGTGAGACAAAGAGCTCTTCTCTGCTGGAGCTAGGTGTGAATGTTTCAACTGACCACCTTGAGTAGCATTTGATGGCCTGGCTGAGCCTGGGGGAATCTTTTGTTGAGTATAAAGGTAATTTTATACAACATTTTTTAATAATTTTATTGGCGCCCCCGGTAGCACAGTGGGTTAAACCCCTGTGCTGGCAGGACTGAAGACCGACAGGTTGCAGGTTCGAATCCGGGGAGAGGCGGATGAGCTCCCTCTATCAGCTCCAGCTCCTCATGCGGGGACATGAGAGAAGCCTCCCACGAGGATGATAAAAACATCAAAATCATCCGGGCATCCCCTGGGCAACGTCCTTGCAGACGGCCAATTCACCAGAAGCGACTTGCAGTTTCTCAAGTCACTCCTGACATGACCAAAATAATTTTATTAGATATAATGGGGAATGGGACCCAAGTCTAAACACAAAGTTTGTGTACACTGAACCATCAAAAGCAAAAGTGTCATTACCTCTGCCATCTATATAGAATATTTGGGAGTATTTCAGACTTCAGATTTCCAGAAAAGGGACGTTCAACTTGTCACATATCAAAGATCCATTTCATAGGTTTGCTCTGTTTGTTGTTTTTCCTTTGAACACAGGGAGAATTTGACCTCTAAGCAACATGATAAGAGGAAGCAAAACAAGAAAGGATCTTGGGAGAACTTACATATCCCAGCATGGTACTTCAAAGTACTAACGCTGTGCTTGTGAGCCTTGTAGGTTCGGATTCGCTCCCCAGTATCTGCCAACCAGCATTTCACTGTCCTGTCGGCGCTCCCTGAATACAAACATCGATTCACCAGCTAAGAGGGAAAAGAGGAGAAACAAGTACTTTCATGAGAGAGGTCTTTGGGAGCCATAGACATCTTCAAACCAAGCGGAAAAGAAGACATAAATAACATTAATTATCATATGATTATAAAGTTGGAAGAGACCACAAGAGCCATCCAGTTCAACCCGGACTGGGTTGTGGCACACTTAGTTAGTATCCAGCTGCATTAAATCACTACTGACTGAGAGGTTATGAGTTTGAAGCCAGCCTGAGACGGAGTGAGCTCCTGACTATTAATAGTCTAGATTGCTGTCGACCTATGCAGCCCGAAAGACAGTTGCATCTGTCAAGTAGAAAATTTAGGTACTGCTTTATGCATGGAGGAAAATTTAACTAATTTATGATGCCATAAAACCTCCCAGCAGTGTGCAGAAGAATGAGGAAGTACTCCATCAAGGACTCGGTGTCACAAGTGGATGGTGAAGCAGCAACTCCCCACTGTGGCCGGAACTGAGCATGCCCGAGGAAGAAGCCCTGGCGGAAGCGCGGAAGTGTCTTGGTGGCTGTCTCCCCACTCCTTGCCGGCGCCCCTTTGGCTAGGCTCCGGGAAGGATGAGGCTGTTCACCAGCCACACACACGCCTCCCTCGCAGCCCGCCACCTCCGCCAACCAGGGTGATGCTTCTGGCTTCCGGGAAGCACGTAACCGTCACTTGACATCACTGTCAAGGGGATCCTGGCTTGCCCCCTGCCCTCCTCCCCAAAGCAGCACAAGAGCCATTGTTCCACTCTGTGCAACTGAAGTCAGTAGAAGCATCTACGCTGGGCCACGACCACCAAATCTGTGTGGGGCTCCTCACAGGTAACGGGTATACAGTGTTCCCTCTACTTGTATATTTTAAATTCATATTTACGGTTCGCAGAAAGCGAACCGTGAAGT
>NW_026847660.1:123002238-123104753 GCF_025583915.1 Anolis sagrei ordinatus | reverse complement strand
CAAGATGACCACTCTTTGTGGCCATACACAATACTCTGAGTCAATGAACTTAACGAGAAACAATTTCCAAACTATAAGGGCTGCTACAAAAGTCTAAAAAGCTATATGTTTCATTTCAAAGATTCTACATCATCACTTTCTCCCACCAATTAGTGTTTTAAAATTAATTTCCCTCTGCAAAAAACATGTGTGGATTCCACAAACCCATGGGTTACCTTCCTCATTTGCAAATGCTCAATGTGTTGCGGATTCCCCATGCCCGCCCCTCTCGATCCCCCAAGAAGGAGCGCATTCCTCCAGAAGTGATCCATTATTTTATATTTCTTAAAAAATGCTCCACGCAACCTCCCACAACATCCATTTGGCTAATGGAATGGAAAAACAAGGGCAGCCTTGGCTTTCAAGGTATCCTATATCATGAGCCACATACCAAGCAAGTTGCAGGATAGCTTATACACGATCTTGGCTTTATTTACGTCAAGATAAAATAAAGTGGTCAATCAAAGCAAAATGTGCTTTTAATTCTTTTCATTAGAAGAACTGGCATGTCTTTATAAGAGCAGTGATTAATTTTTCCCATTTTTTCCATAATTAGGAAGGACAAAGGAGGAGGTAAGATAGGGTGGAACCCTTTTGGACCGCAATTCCCCCCCCCCCCCCCCCCCCCCAAAGCATCCAAAAGTCATTAAATGGCTGTGTGTGTGTGTTTTTTTAACAACTGGGGAGACACAATTCCCAATTATAATGTGTCTGCGACTTGAAGAAGCAGCAATGGCTTTGTTGCTGTGTTTTTCTTGGCTGGCTTCGGGAAAGGCTTTGTTCACTCTGGCTAATTTCCCGACAAGAGCGGCTGTTGGAGAAAAGCACAGCGCATCACGGAAAGAGGAGACTACAATTGGACTTGGACTTGTTTTTTTTTTTTAAGTGACACATTCATGTTAACATCATTTACAGTCAGGGTGAGCACGTGTATTCATAATCTATTACTAGCAGGGTTTTTTAAAAAAGAAGATAAAATGGACCAAACTCCCGCAAAACGAACTTTTAAAATATCTTTTGAAATAACAAATGTCTTGTTCGTGTCAGAACATCATACACGATTAACACTCCAGATGCCAATAAAGGCTATGGTACTGCCCTCCAAAATGAGATACACAGAAATGCTGGACTGCTCTAACAACTGCCATGTCAGACTACACAGAGAAGCCATTGAAATCCACAAGCAAAATTCAATAATTTTTATACATTATTGAAAAATGTATAAAAATACAAGCAAGCCACCCCTCCCTGATCCTGGACAATTTCAACAGAAAGGAAAAAACCATGAAAATGAACAAAATTTGGCTACCAGTGAAGTCGAACATGATCCCCCCCCCACCATAAAAGATAGTAACTTATAGTTTTGCTAAGGACAAGGACACCAGACTGGATAATAAGGGTTAAGCCTTGGTCAATTTGCCAAGACACTAACAACAAGGATCCTTCCCATGTTAGATAGTGTGTACATTTAATCAAGGTTTTATGCCCTAGGTTTCATATATAGCAGAAGGTAGCACATTTATTACTGAGAAACCACCTCCCTTTACACTTATGTGCTCTCTTGAACTTCTGTGGGACTCTGGTGTGAGGGATAAGTGGGTATGTTTTCTATAACATGATTTCTATATCATGTTATAACACCAGAGGCACTCCAAGTGGCCAGCTACTGGTCAAAGGACATTTAATCAACTACCAAGCTTGCAAATTCTGTGTTTTGTCTGTCTGTTTGTTTATTTTTGTTAAAAATGTAATACAAATGTCTGGTTGCTGATTACACGATAAATAAATAAATTTCTATATTTCTATATTCCTCCCTGTGTATCTGATCTTTTCCTGACCCTTTTGCCCAATTCCCCTTTATTGAAAAATGTATAAAAATAGAAGGAAGCCACCCCTCCCTGATCTTGGAAAGGAGGAAATCTTCAGTTGAAAAGACCCTTATCAAAAGACATTATTTGCATGGACAATAACAAAGGATCGTAACCTCTGGCCTCGGAGTTGGCCCCCCAGAGGAAGCGGTCACTTGGCATTTATGACCATATCTCAATAGGACAAAGGAAGCCTTCGGAAAGCCACACTTTGTCCTAATCTGTTACTGATTCAACTTTTCATCCACTGAACCACTGCCCAGATTCCCTCATTGTTTCTATATCTCAGCACTGGAAAAATCCGGATATTGGCAGGCTTGCCAGACATCAACGTTTATTGCATTCAATCAAAGACAATAGGAATGGCTGGCTTGCAGGCCCCAGGACTCGCTGGCCGCTTGGACATTTTCTACTTCCATAATCCTCTCAAGAATCCATTGTTTCCCTCTCTCCTGATTCATCAGGATGCTGAGGCGGCAGAAGCCCAGCGATTGGCCCAGGCGCTCAGGAGGAGGCCAAGCCTCCTCCCAGCTGTAGAGCACCAGCCAATCATCGTCAAGCGGCAGAGGGGCGGAGAATGGGAGATTCAAACCTGGCAGCTCTATTTTATGTATAAAAAGGCCTTTATTTTTGTACACTGTATGCTTAGCTTGGTGAAATATTGCTGCTCTGCATCCTTTTCAGCTGAATAGCAATAAAATCATCTCGGTGGTGCTTCCTTCAACTTTGGTGAGATTTCTTTTTGGAACTTAGGAAAAACCTTTTAATTTGGGCTTCTCCGTGCTCCCCATTGTAGCGAGCCCTCTTTGGTGGGTCCACAGGGTCTCTCCTACAAGGCCAGACCCTTTTAAATTCCTCTATGATTTCACCAGGATAAAAAATCCCTAAAATCACAACAGTAAATAAAGAACAACACTCAAAAACAGGGGAATTCCAGACAAGAAACAATCAGGGACAACTAATCACCCCTCAACAACGGATTCCCCCTGGCAGTAAGAAGTCAGACCTTGAAACTACCAGGCCATTAAATGCTACTCAAGGTGGCCAGTTGCAACTTTCACACCTACCTCTAACAGACAAGAGTTCTTTCTCCCACCCTGGACATTCAGATATATAAACTCCATTTTCCCAGTTTCTAATGGACCTTACAACCTCTGAGGATGCCTGTCATAGATGCAGGTGAAACATCAGGAGAGAATGCTTCTGGAACATGGCCATATAGCCCAAAAAACTTACAACAACCCTAGCGATTCCAGCCATGAAAACCTTCGACAATATGGTTTACAGACAGTTAGTCCCACACTCTATTCTACTCTGTTTCAGGTTGTTCTCTGCTGCTTCAGAGGATGGACTAGGACTAATAATTTCCAATTACAGAAAATTCCTACTGGCTGTTAGGAATTGTAGGAGTTAAAGTCCAAAACACCTGGAGGGATGAAGTTTGCCCATGCCTGGCTTGGACCTAAAACTTACAGAATCCAACGGCTGGGACAGCCTGTTGGCTGTAGGATTCTAGAGTTAAGATCCCAAACAACACATACCCCAAGCTGTTTGGTATAAACATAATTATCGACCCCTCACCTCTAGGCAAATGACGGACCCTTGGTGCTCTTTGAACACTCTCAGCTGCTCGCCAGTCACGATGTTCCACGTCCGAACGGTGTAGTCAGTGCTGCCGGAAAAGAGCTCCCGGTTTGGAGCATCAAGTATCAGGCACAAGACGGCCCCAGTGTGTCCCAGTAGGGTCTGGTGGCAGCGCCCACTGGACACCCACCAGACTTTCACAGTGCAGTCCGTGCTCCCCGTCACAAGGAAGTCCTTGCTCAGCGTCTCCTCCTCCAGTTCTTCCTCTTCTGAGTCTTCAAGAACATCTTTGGAGGAGTAAAGAGCCAACGTCAGGACGCAGTTCCGGTGGCCCCGAAATTCCTGGATGGGCTTCTCCTTCTCTACGCTCCAGCAACGCGCCGTCCTGTCATAAGAGCCGCTGAACAGGTAGTCTTTGGAAACCAGGATCCTGTTTGAATTAAAAAGAAACCCACATATTTATTTATTATTTATTTATATACGACACTAGCCATCCCTTGCCACACGCTGCTTTGGCCCAGTCTGTGTATATGTGATTTGTGTGTGTATATGTGTGTGTATATATTTGTGTATATGTGGTTTTGCACATGCGTTTTATTGTATTGTTTGTTTTTTGGCTTTTTAAGTCTCTTCTGCTGTGTTTTTCAGTGTTTTTATGAGTGATGGTCACTTGTTGGCCTGAGAGGTGTATTGTGTCTAAATTTAGTGTCAATTCATCCAGTGGTTTTTGAGTTATGTTAATCCCACAAACGAACATTACATTTTTATTTATATAGATTTATATCCCGCCCTTCTCACCTCAAAGGGGACTCAGAGAGCCTTACAAGTTATATGTACATACAATATATTATGTTATTAGCATAGTACAATATTAGTATTATATATTACTATATTGTACTATGCCACTATACTGTAATATTAATAGTTCCGTCCTCTGCTGCTTAGCGTTAGGGTTGGGGTTGAGGTTAGAGTTAGTATTTAAGATTTAGGATAAGGGTTAGGGTTGGGATTAGGATTTAGGGTAAGGGTTAGGGTTGGGGTTAGAGATAGAGTTTAGGGTAAAGGTTAGGGTTGGGGTTAGAGTTAGTGTTCAGGGTTTAGGGTAAGGGTTGGGGTTAGGGTTTAGGGTTGGGGTTAGAGTTAGGGTTTAGGGTAAAGGTTAGGGTTGGGGTTGGAGTTAGTGTTTAGTGTTTAGGGTAAGGGTTGGGGTTAGGGTTTAGGGTTTAGGTTGGGTTAGGGTTGGCGTTAGGGTTTAGGGTAAGGGTTAGGGTTTCGGGTTATAGTTAGGGTAAGGGTTAGGGTTTCGGGTTATAGTTAGGGTTTAGGGTTCAGGGTAATGGTAAGGGTTGGGGTTGGAGTTAGAGTTAGAGTTTAGGGTTGGGGTTAGAGTTAGGGTTTAGGGTTCAGGGTAATGGTAAGGGTTGGGGTTAGAGTTAGAGTTTAGGGTTGGGGTTAGAGTTAGTATTTAAGGTTTAGGATTAGGGTTAGGGTAAGGGTTAGGGTTGGGGTTAGAGTTTGGGGTAAAGGTTAGGGTCGGGCTTAGAGTTAGTGTTTAGCGTTTAGGGTAAGGGTTGAAGTTACAGTTAGAGTTTAGGGTTGGTGTTAGGGTTTAGGGTTTAGGGTAAGGTTTAGGGTTATAGTTAGGGTTAGGGTTTTAGGGTAAGGGTTAGGGTTGGGGATAGAGTTAGTATTTAAGGTTTAGGATAAGGGTTAGGGTTGGGGTTAGAGTTAGGGTTTAGTGTTTGGGGTAAAGGTTAGGGCTGGGCTTAGTGTTTAGGGTTTAGGGTAAAGGTTGAGGTTACAGTTAGAGTTTAGGGTTGGGGTTAGAGTTAGGATTTAGGGTAAAGGTTAGGGTTGGTGTTAGGGTTTAGGGTAAGGGCTAGGGTTTAGAGTTAGGGTTTAGCGTTCAGGGTAAGGGTAGGGTTTAGGGTTAGGGTTTAGGGTTAGTGTTTTACCATAAAAGGAGTCTTACATTCCTTCTATATTATCTGTTTCCAGTCTGGCCTACATTACCTCAGTCGCTCACTCCACCCCCTGTCTCGGTCACGTGTTCTGTTCTGCATTGCACAAACAGTGTTGCCAAAGGAGCGAAGCAGAAACAGCATAACACTTGGAACTTCTGGACCCAGTTATCATACTATTACCGGGTTGACTTCTAACAAGGTCATGCTTTTCTGGACTAGTGGTTTTCAAAAGATGGTCTCCACATGTTCATGGAGTTTCACATTTGCCAAACAGATGTGACATCATTTTTACCTTTCCAATAAGGTTATGGTGCAGTTATTTCCAATACATTATGGGGGGGGGGGGGGGATCAGGCCTGCCCTGAAGTCTGAACCCTGCACCTAGATATATATAGATAGATATTTGCAAATGCTTTGTGTCATAATCACATGGAGAATGATCAAAGAACATCTAGAAGACGTAAAGACATGCTTTATCACGGCATTCCAATTCCAATTGTGATAGCCAATTGCTGCCGATAAATTAGCTTTAAGAGGAATTTACGAGCGACTATAATGTGGCAGTGGTCATCTATATCTATATGGCAGGAGATGCCAAGAAAATATCACTTATTCCTCTGTCATAAAGTGTGCATTTAATACAAAAAGGTTTGGCTTTAAGCGTCTCTGGAGTCAATCAACAACAAGGCAGAATCCCAACTCTACACAAAGCCTTAACAGAATCCTTTTACGACCAAGAAATATTCCTAACACAGTGCTTTTTAAATCTCTTTATCACGTGCATCTGTTACCCATTGAGCTGTGCTAACACACACACACAGCGACACCCCCCTGGAATTTCCTTCCCAGCCATGGATTTGCTTCAGTTCCTCCTTGCTTCCCTGCTGGTCTCTTGTCCCCAAAATACGGCTGCGTCAGCTTTGCTCCTAAGATAACTAACTAATCCTGGAGCCAACTCATAACACACATTTATGACAATTCCTCTGAGCAGCACAAACACAGGAGGAGACCTGTTAGGAGCAACAAAGAAAAATAAATACGTAGTAGAGAAGTTTGGGAAGAAATCAGACTGGGATCCGTCTACAGACCACTGAGTGCAACACCTACCTGTTCACAATGGAGGTGTGTCCTCTGTAAACAGCCAAGCATTGGCCGGTCATCACATCCCACTTTCTGATCGTATGATCGGCACTACAAGTGAAGGCGACTTCATTTTCTAAATGACAAGCGGTGATATAGCTTTCATGCCCTAGGAATAACAGAAGAGAACTAGAAAAGATCAGCATGAATACAGAATTATGAACAGAAAGAGGTTAGGTTTTCCCCTGACATTAAGTGTAGTCGTGTCCGACTCTGGGGGTTGGTGCTCATCTCCATTTCTAATCCTAAGAGCCCGCGTTGTCCATAGACACCTCCAAGGTCATGTGGCCAGCATGACTGCATGGAGGGCCGTTACCTTCCCACCAGGGTGGTACCTATTGATCTACTCACATTTGCATGATTTCAAACTGCTAAGTTGGCAGAAACTGGGACTAACAACAGGAGCTCACACCACTCCACGAATTCGAACCTGCGACCTTTCGGTAAGCAAGTTTAACAGCTCAGCTGAGCCCCCAGCACCACTGGGGGCTCCTTATGAACGGAAAGAACACATACACAAAAAAGGTTAAGCTGGAACTATGTTGTTGCCACACACACACACACACTTACACACACACACACACACGGTGTACTTTTTTGGCCATTCATTCTCTGGCTCTATTTATTTATTTATTTACCCTATTTATACCCCGCCGTTCTCAACCCCGAAGGGGACTCAAGATGGTTTACATATTGGCAATTATTCAATGCCTTCAAGTGACAAACAATTCTAATGACAATTACATTAAAATTAATATTAAAAATTAAAATTAATACATATTAAACATTTTACACCAACCACAATCGTAGTCCAGGACTGTTCCAATAGTCATTGCACATATTCCATATCTAGTTATTGCAATGCAGCTATTCTCCGAAGGCTTAACCCAAAGCAACAATTTCACTTTCCTTCTGGAGGCCAGGAGGGAAGGGGCTGATCTAATGTCACTGGAGAAGGAGTTCCACAGCCGAGAAGCCACCACTGAGAAGGCCCTGTCTCTCGTCCCCACCAATCATGCCTGCAAAGAAGTTAGGCCGAGAGCAGGGCCTCCCCAGACGATCTTAAGCTGCAAGGTGGACTATAGGGGGAGACATATTATCTGGAGTACAGCCACTGGATTAGCTGCATTTGCCCAAGTGTTTACACAGCATTCAACAATTGATTTAATGGATTGGAACCCATTGCAACACTGCATTTCAAAGCTCAAACACTAATAATATAATTCAATGCATCCCAATGAATACAATTACTCAATGGCTTCTCTGTGTAGACACGCATCAAGGAACATGAAAGGCACTGCAAACTACTCCAACCAGAGAAATCAGCCATAGCAGAGCACCTGATGAACCAACCTGGGCACAGCATATTATTTGAGAACACAGAAGTGCTGGACCACTCTCACAACCACCATGTCAGACTACACAGAGAAGCCATTGAAATCCACAAGCATGTGGACAATTTCAACAGAAAGGAAGAAACCATGAAAATGAACAAAATCTGGCTACCAGTATTAAAAAACTCAAAAATACAACAGCAAAACTACAGAGGGGAAACAAACAGGCACATAAAATCACTCTCAGCAAAAGATTCCCCCTAGGCACTTCCAAGCCATTGAATGCTAATCAAGGTGATCAGCTGAAACATTCACACCTAGCCCCAGTGATTATATGTCCATTGTCTCACCCTGGTCATTCCACAGATATATAAACCCATTTTTCCTACTTCCAACAGACCTCACTACCTCTGAGGATGCTTGCCATAGATGCAGGCGAAACGTCAGGAGAAAAATTGCCTCCAGAACATGGCCATAAATTATTATTTCTTTATAAAGCCCAATAATTTGCAACTTCATTGTTCTGTTCTCTGTAGCGCAGTTCTAGGGTCTTAAATCAATTTGAGGCCAAATCTGTTGGAATGGTACTTAAAAGCATTATGTCTCATTCGGAGTATGAAAACAATCTGAGTCAGCAATCAAAACGTTTGCATCTAGCCAATGGGGTGTGTGTGTGTGTGTGTATTTATCCAGCTGCAGAAAAAGAAAGCATCAAGTTGAATAGTCCCTCAAATGGACTGAGATATCAAGAAAAGTCCAGGAAAGCTTTTAAAACGGCATGTTGGGTAAAAAGAACGAAAAGCACGCGGAAGAGGTCTTGCAGTATATGGGACTAAGGCCCCTTCTACACTGTCCTTATATCCCAGAATCTGATCCCAGGTTACTGCTTTGAACTGGATTATCTGAGGCCCCTTCCACACAGCTGAATAAAATCCCACCTTTTCTGCTTTGAACTGGGATATATGGCAGTGTGGACTCAGATAACTCAGTTCAAAGCAGATATTGTGGGATTTTCTGCTTTGACATTCTGAGTTATATGGCTCTGCGGAAGGGCCCTGAGACTCTACTGCCATATAATCTGGGATAAGAAGATAATCTGGGATCAGATCCTGGAACAGAAGTGGTGTATTTCATGGGCTGAAGTTCATGCCATCAAACTCACCCAAATATACAAGAAAAACAAGAAAAGAGCTGCTGACTATTGCAAACAAAAGGTAAAAAAAGAAAAGGCACAATTTGCTCAAAACTGGAACCAAAGCATTGAGAACAATTAATTAAATTCCATTTTTAAAAATATCAGAACGTATGAATAACTTTTCTCAATGAAGCAGAATGGTATCGTGGTTTCAGCATTGGATGATGACCCTGGAGAACAAGGTTGAAAGTGAACTTGGCCAAGTCACACTCTCTCAGATTCTGAAAATTACGAAAGGCAAACTTCTGAACAAGTCTTGCCAAGAAAACACTGTAATAGGTGTCGGAGCATGTAAAACTTACTTAGTGAGTGTGTTAACTGAAAAATGCAAAGCATAAAGCTGATTGGTTGGGACACACCCGAGAGGCTAGCTGAGCCTGGGAGTTTTGGCAACAGTTACATGTTTAGGTTTCCTGTGCAGGAGCTTTAACAAGAAAGTTGGTATATTCTGCTTCTGGGCTGCTAGAAGAAGATCCTTCACATGGACACCTAAGGACCATTTGAATCTCTCTCAAAGGACATTGTGCTGGCACGGCTGTGCCAGGAAATTTGATTCTTTTTCTTGCACTGTTAGTTTGCATGAATCTATTTGGGCCATGCATTTTGCAATAGGGTAGCTTTCCCCTGGTTGCAGTCATAGGGCCGACAACCTATCAATCATCATTAGAGCCTTTAGATCTGCCTCTTTCCCAGGTTTGGAGGGAAAAGGGGACTTTAGTTCAGTCTCACAGTTTGGAGCCTTACAGCATGACGTGTGGGCTTTTCTCTGTCCCACCTGCAAAAAGCTTCACCTCTACAGCTTTGCTGGGGTTAAAGAAACAGATCTACAGCCAGCTTTTGCTGGGGGAAAAGGAAAACCTCTACAGCTTTGCTGGGGAGTAAAGTTCCAGTTCCACAGCCTTTGCTGGGGGAATACAGCCAGCTTTGCTGGAAAATAAAGGAATGATTCCACAGTCTTCGTGGGGCAAATCTACAGGACACCAGCTTGGCAGATCTACAGCAACCATTGCAAGGTAAGGGACCACTCGAGCTATCCATAACGCAGCTTGGAGCCGGGAGTTGGGGCCTCACGCCAACAGGGTAAAGAAAGATTGCCCAAGGAAGGGTCAGAAGGTTTCCCTAAAGAAGAACAGTTTATCAAGCAGTTGCCTGTTCCTTGGTGGCAGATCGAGAAAGCTTTCTAAGATTATAAAGCATTTAATTCATTTGTTTGAAGATCTATGCCTTAATAAAGAACTTTGTTGAACTTATTTTGAGCCTCTACAGAACTTTGTGTTGGGAAACCTATGGGACCCTTTAGCTGAGGCACCCTGGCGTCCCATTGGGCATACAGAAAGCACGTCCTGTAAACAGACATTGTCATAGGCCCAGCGTGCGACAGCACAGGCATAGTGTGAGTCAATGCAACTGTTCACATGACTGTATATAGGTTGCTCTGAATAACAAAAATACCTTATTCTTTACTTATCTGTGTGGCATACATTTTCTCTAGCAAGACAAGTGTGGATTGGTAAAGACCTGAACTATGTGTGATTTTTCATTCTGCCACAATAGGGTCACCATAAGTTGGAAATGGCTTGGATGAACACAACTATCATAGCAATATAAGTTCAATACCATTTGACCAGAGTTTGGAATGACCTGTATCCCAGAGTCAGGTTTGTTGCAAAGTGTATATTGCCCATACCTTGAAAATGGGCCCGGCATTGGCTATCGGCTGTGCTCCAAAGCCTCGCTGTGCCATCTTCACTGCCCGTCAGGAGCCACTGCCCATCTGGACTGAGGCTGAGCCAGTTGATGCCGCCTTGGTGCTCAGTGCAAACTTTCAGGGCTGAACTGCTGCTC
The DNA here is from genome assembly GCF_025583915.1 of Anolis sagrei ordinatus. Taxonomy (NCBI): domain Eukaryota; kingdom Metazoa; phylum Chordata; class Lepidosauria; order Squamata; family Anolidae; genus Anolis; species Anolis sagrei. Next base: position 123,093,784 of record NW_026847660.1, on the reverse strand, counting down.
CCCATTCTGCAGGTCCCAACATGAGGCAAATGCTGCGGATACGGAGGCTCATGCGCTCCAAGCCTCACAAGGCATGGGAACAGAGCTTGCAAGTCTGGGCTGCATCAAGTCATTCAGCTGTCATCTTTGATGCAGACAGGGTGGGTTGTCTCTACAAAAACAGGAAAGAGGGTCATCAAGGGCATAGTCAGATCTCTGTTTCCACAGGTTCAGACAATTATGGTTCAGAAATATTAGGAAAAAGAAAACTATGGTAATGAACAATCTGATACAAACCAGGCATGGGCAAACTTGGGCCCTCCAGATGTTTTGGACTTCAACTCCCACAATTCCTAACAGCTGTTAGGAATTGTGGGAGTCGAAGTCCAAAACACCTGGAGGGCCCAAGTTTGCCCAAGTTTGCCATAGACATACCTTGCTGTAGGTTCCCAACATTTCACAGATCTCCAGACTCTCCTCAGCACACTTTTGAGTTTTCCCCCATTTTATATAATGCATGGCATTTTACAACACTATTGGATATAATAGGATTTTAGCACCCACTTATTTTTGTTTTCAACAAGGGTCCTCATACCAAACCCTAGCCGATACTGCTGTATTACAGTGTCCACCTGATCCATCACTAAGCTTTTCAAAAACCTGTCACTTCTTACAAGGACATCATATGAAATGTTATGATATAACAATACAAGAGATTGACCTTCAAAGACAACCAAAGTGTCATTCGCTAAGTTGAATGTACTAAAAGACACGAAGCTGACCTTCAGTAGCCTCCCACCATTTCAGAGATCCTCAGGCTTTCTCATTTGAGTTGTTCACCATTTTATATAAGGAACACAATGTTACACTGTATACAATGGGACTTGAGCATCTATGGGTATTGTTATCCACATGGGGTCCTTGAACCAAACCTCAGTGGATAGTGAGGACCCATTGCATTACATTATCCATGAAGGCTATCAAAACATGTAGCTTCTTACAAGCCTGCAGAAGAGAAGGCTGAGAAGAAAAATGATGAGGGCTATGTATAAATATGTGAGGGGAAGTCAGAGGGAGCAAGCTTGCTGTCTGCTGCCCTGGAGACTAGGACATGTCATTTGGGAGTTGTAGTTGCTGTGATTTATAGTTCACCTACAGTCAAAGAGCACTGTGGATGCAAACAATGATGGATCTGGACCAAACTTGACATGTATACTCAATATGCCCAAATGTGAACAGTGGTGGAGTTTGGGGAAAATAGACCTTGAAATTTGGGAGTTGTAATTGTTGGGATTTATAGTTCACCTACAATCAGGGCACTCTGAACTCCACTAATGATGGAATTGAATTAAACTTGGCACACAGAACTCCCAAGACCAACAGAAAATACTGGAAGGGTTTGGTGGGCATTGTCCTTGAGTTTTGGAGTTGTAGTTCACCTACATCCAGGGAGCACTGTGGACTCAAACAATGATATATCTGGACATAACTTGGCACGGATAGTCAATATGACCAAATGTGAACACTGGTGGAATTTGGGGGAAATAGACCTTGACATTTGGGAGTTGTACTTGCTGGGATTTATAGTTCGCCTACAATCAAAGAGCATTCTGAACCGCACTGACAATAGAATTGGGCCAAGCTTGGCACACAGAACCCTCATGACCAACAGAAAATACTGTGTTTTCTAATGGTCTTTGGTGACCCCTATGACACCCCCTCACGACCCCCCCCCCAGGGGTCCCGAATCCCAGGTTGAGAAACGCTGACTTAAGGTAAAGCAAACTATTTCCGCTCTTGCCCATGTATGCCCAATGAAGAACAGGCACTCTGAACAGTTGTGGCAAATAAAATTGGATTATGTGACCAGAATAGAAATTGAAAATGTTATGCATATCTGCAGTCCATGTCTGCTTCATAAAAGAACAGGGGGACATCCAGGTTTTGCGCACATTTGTAATTCCTGGGCTAAGTCTATCATAAGAGCAGTTGAAGAAAGGTCAAAGATACTGCAAATATGTGAGCTATGAAAGGACAGCGATGGTTGATGCTAGGAAATGCCACTGTGGAAGCACACAGGCAACAGCAGACTGCGTTACATGGCAGTGCAGATGTGCTTTACTTCTTCTTTCTGGTTGGAGGAAAGCAGACCCCCCTCGGCCCCCTTCAGACAATAGAGGCCCAGCCCCCCCCCCCCCCCCCGCTTCCTTTCCGACAGGAACCAGGGGAGACAAATGTAGCTCCCCTTTTGTTGCTTTGCTCCTTGTAACAATAAACTTGGACATGGACTTCCCTGGGGGGTCCTCAGTCTCCCCGCCGCCGCTCCCCCAGCTGAACTTGCAAAAGTTACTTTTATAGCCCCCAAAATGGTCAATTGGGGGAGGAGAGGGATTACAGCTGCTGAGGACCCTCCGAAGAGTTTTACAAACTATTCTTCTTTCTTCTCTCTCTCTTTTCATATTTTCCCCTTTCTTTTCTCCTTTATCTCTCATCTTTCTTTTCTTCCTTTCTTTCTCTCTCTTCTTTCCTTTCGTTATCTCCCTTTCTATTCCTGATTCCCGCTTCCTCTCTCTTCCCCTTTCTATCTTTTCCTTCCTTCTTTCCTTTCTCTTCCTCTCTTGTTTTCATTTCTTTCTTTCCCTCTCTCTCTCTCTTCCTCCTTTCCCTCCTTCCTTTTTTTCTCTCCTTTCCTTCCTCTCCTTCTTTCACTTCCCCTTTCTCTCTTTCCTTCCTTCTTTTCTTTCTCTTTACTCTCTTTTCTTTCTTTTCCTTCCTTCCTTTCTCCTTCCTCCTTCCTTCCTTCCTTCCTTCCTTCCTTCCTTCCTCTCCCTCTCTATTCGTCCTTCCTTTCTTTCCTTTTCCTTTTCCTCCCTTTCATTCCTTCTTTCCTTTCTCTTCCTCTCTTGTTTTCTTTCTCTCTGTCTTCCTTCTCTCCTTCCTTCCTTACTCTCCCTCTCTATTCATACTTCCTTCCTTTTGCTTCCCTTTTCTCTATTTTCCTTCCTTCTTTCTTTTCTCTTCCTATCTTGTTTTCTTTTCTTTCTTTCTGTCTTCCTTCCTTCCTCACCCTTTCTATCTGTCCTTCCTCCCCTTCCTTTTCTCTCTTCCTTCCTTCTTCCTTTCTCTTCCTTTCTTGTTTTCTTTTATTACTCCCCCTCTTTCTCTTCCTTCTTTATCTCCTTCCTTCCTTCCTCTCCCTCTCTATCCTTCCTTCCTTTCTTTTTCTTTTCTTCCTTCCTTCCTTCCTTCCTTCCTTCCTTCCTTCCTTCCTTCCTTCCTTCCTTTCTTTCTTTCTCTCCTTCTTTCCTTCTTCTTCATCTGTATCCCTCTTCCTTCCTTCCTTTCTCTTCCTTTCTCCCTCTTTCCTTCCTTCCTTCCTTCCTTCCTTCCTTCCTTCCTTCCTTTTCCTTCCTTCCTTCCTTCCTTCCTTCCTTCCTTCCTTCCTATCTCACCTTCCTTCCTTCTTTTCTCTCTCCTCTCTCTCTCTCTCGTTGAATCTACACTGCCATGTAGTCCAGTTTCAGAATGCATATTAATCTGCATTCTGAAACTGGATAATACGGCAGTGTAGATACAGCCTCTCTCTCTGGGTGCATCTATATTGTAGAATGAATGCCATTTGACCCCACTAACACCCACAACTCAGTGTCATGGAATCTTGGAAGTTATAGTTTGGTGAGTCACCACCACTTTTTGGGAGTGAAGGTGAAAGCCCTTGTAAAACTACAACTTCCTTGATTCCATAGCCTTGAGTCATGGCAGTTCAAGTGATGTCAAGCTTCATTCATTCAACAGTGTTGATGCTCTCTCTCTCTCTCTCTCTCTTTCTCTCTCTTACAACCACATTGACACCCTCCTGTGAGGAATGCGTGAATGTACAGGAATGAGTTACATCGAATACGTAATTTGTGACTTTGCAGAAATCATTACTTGCACATCTATTATTCAATATGAAATGTGTTTGCTTAGCCTTCAAATAATCACTATAGTTACTATATGATGAAAATGGGTGCCTTCATTTTTGGGGATCATCATGAACTAACACATAAACACCCAATTTATGCTGCTTCCACTGCATTCCAAGAAGCATTCAGTGATGGCACAACAATGCTCTTACCAAACTATCCAACGATGCCTTCTTTTAGAGTGGGCATGTGCAAACTTCAGCCCTCCAGATGTTTTGGATTTCAACTCCCACAATTAGAAATTGTGGGAGTTGAAGTCCAAAACACCTGGAGGGCCGAAGTTTGCCCATGCCTGTTTTAGAGTCTTTTTCTAACAATAAATAAGTGGGCCCCATGCTGTGCCATTGGCCATCCATATGCATGGATTCTGGATCCACTGATTTTGGATCCATGGAGTCCACCATCCATGGCTTGATTTTTTAAAATTATTATAAGCAAACCTTTATGGTGCCATTTTATATACAGGACACTATATTACTACGCCATTGTATACATATAATACAGTGGTTCCCAACCTATGGACCACCAGTGGTCCACAAGAACTAAAATGTGGTCCGTGGCCTCATCATTACTACACTGTTGCAACAAGAGCGACTGGGCTCGCAAAGCCTTCTTATACTGCCGAGGCTAATGAAATATGTTTTTCTGTGGGCAAGCATATGGTGACTACTGGATGGCATGTGTTCTGAATCAAAAACTAGAGCTCATGTGGTCTATCCAATGCAATTTTCTGAATCAGCACCCCAAATGACCAAAACAAATCTAAAGTTGACCAAAAATTGATTTGTAATCCTTTTGGGAATAATACTGGAGAGTGGTCCCTGATCAAAGTGTTCCCTGGTCAAGTGGTCCCTAGTCAAAGTGTTCCCTGGTCAAGTGGGCATTGATCAAGTGGTCTCTGGTCAAAGTGGTCCCTAGTCAAGTGGTCCCTGGTCAAAGAGGTCCCTGGTTAAAGAGGTCCCTGGTCAAAGCGGTCCCTGGTCAAAGAGGTCCCTAGTCAAAGTGTTCCCTGATCAAGTGGGCCTTGATCAAGTGGTCTCTGGTCAAAGTGGTCCCTGGTCAAAGTGTTCCCTAGTCAAAGTGTTCCCTGGTCAAGTGGACCAAGTGGTCTCTGGTCAAAGTGGTCACTAGTCAAATGGTTCCTGGTCAAAGAGGTCCCTGGTTAAAGAGGTCCCTGGTCAAAGAGGTCCCTGGTCAAAGAGGTCTCTAGTCAAAGTGTTCTCTAGTCAAAGTGTTCCRTGGTCAAGTGGGCCTTGATCAAGTGGTCTCTGGTCAAAGTGGTCTCTAGTCAAGTGGTCCCTGGTCAAAGAGGTCCCTAGTCAAAGTGGTCCCTGGTCAAAAGAGACTGGGAACCACAGATATAACAGGTCTTGTGTATCCACAAATTTTAGTATCCACTAGAGTACAGGAACAAAACCCCTAGTGGATATCAAGGCTCCATTGTATTCACGAGGACCCAAAGTCATGATACAAAGATATGAACTAGATGTGTGTTATGATCCCATAAGTCAATGTATAATGCAAACAAAACTTGCAAGAATGCAGTTATACAGCCCTTTATCTTGTTTGGCTCAATGCTACAGTGGACATGCACCCCATGTTTTCTTATTATAGCTAAATGAACAGAATCAAATTCTACCAATTAGGAGGAGAGAGAAATGTAAACTCATACTAATCAATGGAACAGGAGCCGGACATACAGATAGGTCCCTTGCACCATTTGGGTAAGTGCTTCTTTCCCTGCTGGGAATGAGCCAATATCCCCAAAGATTGTCTTTGAGTATAGAGATGTGGAGCAGGGAACTATAAATTATGGAGGAATTCAGGACATTTTGGGCACATCTCCACTGTAGAATCAATGCAGTTTGACACTTTTAACTGCTAGGGTTCAAGGCAATGGAATCATGGGGGTTGTAGCTTTACAAGGTCTCTGTGAAGAATCCCCAAAAATTGTCTTTGAGTATAAAGATGTGGAGCAGGGAACTATAAATCCTGGAAGAATTCAGGCCATTGTGGGCACATGTCCACAGTAGAGTCAATGAGGTTTGACACCACTTTAACTGCCTGAGGTCAATGCAATGGAATCATGGGTGCTATAGTTTTACAAGGTCTCTGTGAAGAATCCCCCAAAATTTTCTTTGAGTATAAAGATGTGGACCAGGTAACTATACATTCTGGAGGAATTCAGGCCATTCTGGGCACATCTCCACTGTAGAGTCAATGCAGTTTGACACCACTTTAACTGACTGAGGTCAATGCACTTAAATTGTGAGTGTTGCAGTTTTACAAGGTCTTTGTGAAGAAGTGCTAGTGCCTCATCAAACTACAACTCTCAGGATTCCATAGTATTGAATCATGGCAGTTAAAGTGGCGTGAAAGTGCATTAATTCTTCAGTATGGATGTATCCAAGGACTCCACACACACACACATCTTCCCATGTCTCTCAAGCAGGGAACAATTTCCATGTTTCCTCTTAAACAATCTCTCAGATTTCAAAACTGTAGAATACACAGGCACATCTGGGTTTCACTTACTTCATTTCGAACCCAAATCCCAAGGGATGATGATCTTCTATCCATCGCTCCCAACGTGTGATGGAGGCACATGTCCTTGGAGAGCAGCGCACGCCGCACACTCCTTCCACCTTTCAAAGGAGCCTCTGGAAAGTTTTGCCTCTTTAAAGCCAAACTTTGCTCCAAAACTCAGCACAAAAAAACAAAAGTGCAAGGCTTTGCCCTGTGGGCTCAAGGCCCTTCTTCACATTGTTGCAGGGAGCAAGAAAAGACAAGAAAACTCCTGAAGGATACAACCTTATGAGAGGAAACTGCAAAAAATCACTTCCAGGCAGAACTCATTTCCTTCCATGAGAAGAAGCAAGGAAAAGCAACAAGGGTCGAGAGAAGAGGGGGCATTCTCTGGTTAATTCATGCCTTTAGGTCTTCAGAAGTCAGAAATGTCCCCACTTTCTGGATCTTCACTTTCTCCAGCATGTCTTTTTTTCTGCATCCTTGGAAGAAGATGCTGAGGTTCCTCTGGAGCCTGAGCTGAGTACAATTCATTGTGCAAACAATTGCAGCATTTTGAAGAAAAGCTGGATGTTAAAAGGTCTTCCTGTTTGGAGAGCCTGGCTGCCTTTTGTCTCCTTTTCCTGCCCTCTTGCCTTGTTCTGTAAAGGAGAGCGCAAATCCCAGCCAGAACCCCAAACCTCTCCCCTTCTCCTCCTTACCCAGTTCTTCCCCCAAACTTTTATTTTCGCTGTTTCTTAGATCAATACAGTTGTGCAAAGCATAACTTCTTGGTCTGTTCAGGCTCTGCGGGGGATCAAATACCACTCCTCAGATTTCTCCACGGTCCTAAAGAAAGCGGAATTAAATAGCCAGAAGAAGAAGAAAAAACGGCTATGATTCAAACAGCTCAGCGAGAGATTCCTGGAAGTGCAAGAAAAGTTCATGGTTCAGTGACAACCCAAGTCTTTTTGGCTGGTTGAGATAAGCTTTCCACATACAAAAGCAAACCAGACTGGCGATTGAATGTTACTTCAACATGACTAATGGGTCCGTGTGTTTTGTTAAACTAAGCAGCTGAAAAAGTGGGATCTGAGAAGATAAATCAGGACTGTCCTCCTCAAATTGGGAAACTTGGAGGTCATGGTTGCATGTGCCTTCGAGACATTTCTGACTCTGTAGATCTAAAGTGAACCTGGTCATGCGTTTTCCTGGAAAGATTTACCCAAAGGGAGTTTGCCCTTGCTTTCCTCTGAGGCTAAGGCCACAACTGCACTAACCATTTAAAGCAGTTTTGAACTGGAATAAAAGAAAGTAGTTTCGCTGTGCAGATGATCTGATCTCTTTTTGCAATAGAGTTACAAGCTGGGTAGATGCAGGGAACGCCGTGGATGGAGTGTATTGGAATTCAGTAAGGCCTTCCTTCAACAAGGTCCCCCATGACCTTCTGGCAAACAAACTAGTCAAAAGTGGATTAGGCAAACTATGGTTAGGTGGATCTGCAATTGGTTAAGTGAATGAACCCAAAGGGTGATTCTCCCCAATGCTTCCTCTTCATCCTGGAAAGAAGTGATGAGTGGAGTGCCATCAGCAGGGCTCCATCCTGGGCCCAGTCCTGTTCAACACCTTTATTAATGACTTTTTAGAAGGCATGGTAATCAAGTTTGCAGACGGGACCAAATTGGAAGGAACAGCCAATACTCCAGAATACAGGAGCGGAATTCAAACTGATCTTCACAGATTGGAAAGATGATTGGCCAAAACTAACAAAATGAAGTTCAACATGGACAAATGCAAGATACTCCACTTAGGCAGAAAAAAATGAAATTCAAAGAGACAGAATGGGGAATGATGCCTGGCTCGAGAGAAATACGTATGCATAAGATCTTGAAGTCAGGATGGACAAGTTAAACATGAGACAACAATGCAATGCAGCCACTAAAAAAGCCAATAGCATTCTAGTGTCTAGATCCAGGTAAGTCATGCTACCCCTCTATTCTGTCTTGGTCAGATGATCACACCTGGAATCACATTGTGTCCAATTCCGGGCACGGCAATTGAAGGGAGATGTAGACTCTAAGCTGGAATGTGTCCAGAGAAGGGTGTCTCAAATGATTAAAGGTCTGGAGAGCAAGCCCTATGAGGAACGACTTAAAGAGTTGGGCATGTTTAGCCTGCAGAAGAGAAGGCTGAGGGGAGACATGATGAGAGCCATGGATAAATATGTGAGGGGAGGTCATAGAGAGGAGGAAGCAACTTGTTTTCTGCTGCCCTGGAGACTAGGGCACGATGGAACAATGGCTTCAAACTACAGGAAAGGAGATTCCACCTAAACATTAGGAAGAACTTCCTAACTGTGAGGTGATGGAACTCTCTGACCCAGAGTGTGGTAGAGGCTCCTTCTTTAGAGGCTTTGAAACAGAGGCTGGATGGCCATCTGTCAGGGATGCCTTGAATGCAATTTTCCTGCTTCTTGGCAGAATGGGGTTGGACTGGGTGGCCCACCAGATCTCTTCCAACTCTATGATTCTATGATTCCATAATAAATCCTCAAAGTAGTTTGATGACACAAATCACAAAGCACTAAGGCACACCAAGGGCTTTCTTTCATGCACTTTTGTGGGAGTTTGTTTTCTGGCGATTATACTTTGAAGCTAGCTTTGAATTGCATTAAATGGTCAATGTAGATTGGACCTGTTCTGTGGTTTTATGGCAATGGAGGAATTGGGGATGTTTTTCACCTCCCCTTGCCGCAATGTGCTTGTGCAGAGTACCTCTTCCTTAACCGGTTTCCACATGCAACGGGGTTTATACTTTGGTGAACTGATGTGCATTAAAGGCACTGTTCTGGAGTATCCCCTGATGTTGCTTTGCTCAGTTTAATGTGTGTTGCGAAACACATTTGCTGTGTTTGATACATTCTCAGACTTAGCATGGATACACGAAGCTGTAGATAATAGAGAAACCTATTGTTTTCAATGGAGCCAATAATAGAAACCAAGAAAAAGATGCAGGTTTTGTCAGAAGTGAAGAAAAGACTTGCCTACAGAGCAGTGTTTCTCAACCTTCCTAATGCCATGACCCCCCCCCCCCTTAATATAGTTCTTCATGTTGTGGTGACCCCCAACCATAAAATTATTTTCATTGCTACTTCACAACTGTATTTTTGCTATTGTTATGAATCGTAATGTAAATATCTGATATGCAGGGTGTATTTGATACAAATATGTAATATGCCCAAATTTTAATACTGGTGGGGTTGGGGAGGGGGGGATAATTGATTTTGTCATTTGAGAGTTGTAGTTTCTGGGATTTATAGTTAACCTACAATGAAAGAGCATACTGAATTCCACTAACGATGGAATTGAACCAAATTTGGCACACAGAACTCCCATGACCAACAGAAAATACTGGAAGGGTTTGGTGGGCATTGACCTTGAGTTTTGGAGTTGTAGTTCACCTACAACCAGAGAACACTGTGATGGACTCAAACAATGATAGATCTGAACCAAACTTGGCACTAATACTCAATATGCCCAAATGTGAACCCTGGTGGAGTTTGGATAGACCTTGACATTTGGGAGTTGTAGTTGCTGGGATTTATAGTTAACCTACAATGAAAGAGCATACTGAACGATGGAATTGAACCAAATGTGGCACACAGATCTCCCATGACCAGCAGAAAATACTGTGTTTGGTGGGCATTGACCTTGAGTTTTGGAGTTGTAGTTCACCTACGTCCAGAGAGCACTGTAGACTCAAACAATGATGGATCTGGACCAAACTTGGCATGGATACTCAATATGCCCAAATGTGAACACTGGTGGAGTTTGGGGGGGGGGGGGGAATAGACCTTGACATTTGGGAGTTGTAGTTGCTGGGATTTATAGTTCACCTACAATCAAAGAGTATTCTGAACCCGAGCGACAATAGAATTGGGCCAAACTTCCCACATGGAACCCTCATGTCCAACAGAAAATACTGTGTCTTCTGATGGTCTTTGGTGACCCCTCTCCTCACGACCCCCCCCCCAGGGGTCCTGACCCCCAGGTTGAGAAATGCTGCTATAGAGCAACTAGAGACAGAAGGAACCCAGTAAAGCAGGCATGGGCAAATTCGGCGCTCCAGGTGTTTGGGACTTCAACTCCCACAATTCCTAATAGCCTGTTATTGTAAACACAACTGTTAGCTGAATGAATATATTTACAATTCCAAATCATTACATTTGGTGTTGTACAGAACTTCTCTGTGTTATGTATATTTTTCTCTGAGACTGGCTAATTCATACATATAAATCAAGATTTCACATGGCAAGAATCAGTCCCTGAACATGCATTTGGGAATCAGCCCAAAGATTCCTATCTCTGTGGGTGGGCAAAACCTAGCGAAAGAAACGTGGGCAGCTGCTTTTCTATGAAGTACAGTCCAATTGTTCTGGACCAAACCTGTTTATTAATCTACCAGCGGCTTCTTCCTGCTTTATTCTGCAGGAGCCTCGGGGAAGCTGGAGGGCCATGGAAACATGGCAGCCAAAGGACTCCCAGCTGGGCCTCATTTGAGGTCAGGAAGGCAGATGCAAGCAGAGAGTCTGGAGAGTCGGGTCACACCATAATATCAAGTTTGCAGACAAGTTGTATCGTATTGCGGTCCAACATGGCCAGGACAAACAACTGAGACTTTTAACACCAATCTGATCTATTCCGCTGTGTCCAGTTATTGTTTTCAGATCTGATCAGGGGGATTAAAAGGCTTAATATTTCAGTTACAACTTTTTTTTTTTTGCACTTGCATCATCAAGTAGTGAGAAGTTCCAGGGAATGCCTGGCTGAGTGTTGGTTTCGTTGGGAGAGATTGATTGCTCAATTTAAATCTGGCATGGGCAAACTTTGTCCCTCCCTCCAGGTGTTTTGGACTTCAACTCCCACAATTCCTAACAGTCTACTGGCTGTTAGGAATTGTGGGAGTTGAAGTCCAAAACACCTGGAGGGAGGGACAAAGTTTGCCCATGCCTGGGTTGTCTCTTTCTTCAACAGCTATAACACAGAAGTGTTATATGAAGTTTAAAGGAGCTCCCAGTGGTGCAACAGTTTAAACCGCTGAGTTGCTGAACTGGCTGACTGAAAGGTTGATGGCTTGAATCCAGCTAACGGAGTGAACTCTTGCTGTTAGCCCCAGCTTCTGCCAAACTTGCAGATCGAAGACATGCAAATGTGAGTAGACCAATAGGTACCGCTTCTGCTGGAAGGTAACGGCGCTCCATGCAGTCATGCTGGCCACATGACCTTGGAGGTGTCTATGGACAACGCCGGCTCTTCGGCTTAGAAATGGAGATGAGCACCAACCCCAGAGTCGGACTCAACTAGTGTGCTGTCGCACGCTGGGCCTGTGCATAAGACTGTAAACAGGACATAAATTCCATGTGCCCAACGGGACGCCGGGGCTGCCTCAGATTAAAGGCCCTTGGATTTCCTTAAAACAGAGTCTTTAGATTGCTTAAAGGTTCAACAATGTTCTTTATTAATGAAAACAAACAGGTACTTTAAAGCTTTCTTAACAGTCTATTGGCTCTTTCAATCTTGTCCACAGGGAACAGGCACTATCTTCATGACTGGTATTTTAATTAATGGGGAAATCCTTAACTTCTAATCTGGGCAGTCTGTCTTTGCCTCTGTTGGCGTGGAGCCCCTACACCTGGTACCAACTGCTTCTGGCTTCCGCGAGAGACCCTTACCAAGCAGAGCTTTGTAGACTTCCAGGGAAAAAGGAGTTCAGGTTTCAGTGATGGCTGACTGAAGTCCCTCAGCAAAGGAGCTGTAAGGCTGTATGATCCTCAGCCAAGCTGTGGGCTGTATATCTCCCCGGCCAAGCCGTAGAAGACGAAGCTTTCTACAGGAGCTCTTGGTATTATGTCCTGCATGGAAAGCTTCTCTGTGTGGACTGAACTCAAACAGGCTCCTATTCCCTCCAAAAACCCAAAGGGGGTGGGATCAGGTAACCCAACTATAATTGACAGGTGGATTGCCCTATGATTGCAGCCAAAAGAAGCCACCTATCTGCAGAGTCCCTGAAACTTAGGACTATAACAAACATTAAATGCAAAGCAAACAAAATTGGAGCTCCTGGCACAGCTGTACCTGCACAACTAGACTTAACGTCAAGGGGAAGCCTTTACCTTTATATGAAGTTTGGGTGGAAGAAACATTACCTTGGTGAACCCAGCTTCCCTTTAACTTGGCTAACAAGCACCCAGACTTCTACAGCAAGCAAGCTTCAATTGCAGTTGGATTGAAATAAAAGCAAGGGCTAAAAAAAAAAGCAAACAAAACCCCAAACAAAAACAAAAACGGCATTTGATCCTGCATTGTTTTGTTTTCAAGAAGCAAAAGATTTTTGGACAACACTACTATTTACATTTAACTACAAAAAATAAATAAATGCCCAACTTTTTTAACAAGAGAAGGGATGAAACTTCTGTTTTATGGGGCCAAGTCCAAAAGCAGTGAGAACTGCGGTGGGGTCCAATGAATAACAAAGGCACTCTTGTTCTTTCTGGCAAGGGTAAGCCACGTTGCCCAAAGGCTCAGGAACCAGGCTCAAGTCCATTCTGAATCACATGAAAAACAGCCGGAAGTCTTGCCACACAAATCAACTTTCCTAGAAGATCAGCCCTCCACTGCTTTCTAGCTCTAGCCAATGAAAGCCAAATGTATCTTTAGTTATGGAAGGTTTTATCTTTCACAGTACTGTACTGTATAGGTCAGGGATGAGATTGTAGGTTCTGGTAGATCCTATAGCAGGCATGGGGAAACTTTCTAACTTGGGGGCCGCATACTAGAACTCCTTGCTAGGAGGACTGGCTGCCCGGTGATGGATGGATGGAGGAAGAAGAAGGAGAAGGAGAGGGAGAAGGAAGGAGAGGGAAGGAAGGAAGGAAGAAGAAAGAAAGAAGGAAGGTAGGAAGGAAAGACGGATGGTAGGAAGGAGAGAAGGAAGGAAGGAAGGAGAGAAAGATGGATGGATGGATGGATGGAAGGAAGGAAGGAAGGAAGGAAGGAAGGAAGGAAGGAGAGAAGGAAAAGGGAGAGAGGGAAGGAGAAAGGAAAGAAGGAAGGACAAAAGAGAAGGAAGGATGAAACAGTGGAAGGGACGGATGTATGGAAGGAAGGAAGGAAGGAAGGAAGGAAGGAAGGAAGGGAGGAAAGAGCAAAGAAAGGAAGGACGGAGGAGAAAAAGGGAGAGAGGGAAGGAGGGAGGAAAGAAGGAAGGACAAAAGAGAAGGAAGGATGAAACAGTGGAAGGGACGGATGTATGGAAGGAAGGAAGGAAGGAAGGAAGGAAGGAAGGAAGGAAAGAGCAAAGAAAGGAAGGACGGAGGAGAAAAAGGGAGAGAGGGAAGGAGGGAGGAAAGAAGGAAGGACAAAAGAGAGGGAAGGATGAAACAGTGGAAGGGACGTATGGAAGGAAGGAAGGAAAGGAGGGAGGAAAAAGAAAGGAAGGAGATGGATGGATGGATGGATGGAAGGAAGGAAGGAAGGAAGGAAGGAAGGAAGGAAGGAAGGGAAGGATAAAGGAAAGAGAGAAGGAAAGAAAAACAAAAGGGAGGGAGGGAAGGAGAAAGAGGGAGAGAGGGGGGAAAGAGGAAAGGAGGAAAGGACAAAAGGGTGGAAGGGACTTTGCTTACTGTGGAGCAAAGTTAGATTAAGGGTTAAAAACTTCAACAGAAGACACTGTGAGTCACAAAAACTGTCAGCAATGAATTTGGTTGAGTAGGTTTTTTCCCCATGTAGATACGGCCTTCTAGGCAATTAACCAGCCTATTGCCAAATCTTGCATATTTTGTGCAATACATTCCAAAGGGATAACTCTTAAGAACAAGCCAAAGGATGTCGATGTCAAACAATGATCTAAACTGGTCTTGCTTGACATTGGTTTTGCTTGTCCTAGAGCAGTGGTTCTCAACCTTCCTAATGCCACGACCCTTTAATCCAGGTCCTGATGTTGTGGTGACCCCCAATCATAACATTATTTTTGTTGCTACTTCATAACTGTAATTTTGCTTCTGTTATGAATGGTAATGTAAATATCTGATATGCAGGATGTATTTTCATTCACTGGACCAAATTTGGCACAAATACCCGATACACCCAAATTTGAATACTGGTAGGGTTGGGAGGGGGGTTGATTTTGTCATTTGGGAGTTGTAGTTACTGGGATGTATAGTTAACCTACAATAAAAGAGCATACTGAACTCCACTAATGATGGAACTGAACCAAACTTCGACCCACAGAACTCCCAGGACCAACAGAAAACACTGGAAGAGTTTGGTGGGTACTGACCTTAAGTTTGGGAGTTGTAGTCCACCTCCATCCAGAGAGCACTGTGGACTCAAGCAATGATAGATCTGGACCAAACTTGGCACAAATACTCAATATGCCCAAATGTGAACACTGGGGCAGTTTGGAGAAAACAGACTTGATATTTGGGAGTTGTAGTTGCTGAGATTTATAGTTCACCAACAATCAAAGAGCATTCTGAACCCCACCAAAGATAGAATTGGGCCAAATTTCCCACACAGAACCCTCATGACTGACAAAATACTTTTTTTTCTCATGGTCTGTCACCCCCTTGCGACCCCCCCAGGGGTCCTGACCCCCAGGTTTAGAAACACTGCCCTATTGCTTGATTTTGCACCCCAAACAGGATGCAGATGGGGAAGTGAGAACCAGTATTTTATAGTGGTTTTAGTGTCCAACTATGACTCTGGAGACAAGGATTCAAATAGATGATTAGCCATGGAAACCCACTGGTGGAGTTTGGGGGAAATGGACCTTGACATTTGGGAGTTGTAGTTGCTGGGATTTATAGTTAACTTACAATCAAAGGGCATTCTGAACCCCACCAATGATAGAATTGGGCCAAATTTCCCATACAGAACCTCCATGACCAACAAAATACTTTTTTTTCTCATGGTCTTTGGTGACCCCTCATGACCTCCATCGTGACCTCCCCCCCCCCAGGGGTCCCGACCCTATTGTAGAGAAAAATGGGGGAGCACAGTTCCTAGAGAAAAATGGGGAAGTAGGATTCACCTGCAGTTGGCCATTCGAGTCACTAAAAACAATCTTCTTTTGACAAGTAAATTTCCAAATTCTAAATGGATTCTAAAAGGTGGTCTTCAACCCATTTGGGAGTGCTGTTGGCCTTGTTCCTTCCGCTTGAGAAGTGGAGTGAAATTAAAGAAATCCCCAGTTTGGGCACAGGCAGATGGCTCTTATTAACATCCTTGTCAGTTTTGGAAAAGCCAGAAATCAGAAACTCGCCCTCTGACTTCGAAATCCCCGAGCCTCATCCCTGCGGCTTGAGCCAAGAAATGAAAGTGGCGCTCAGATATTGTAACATTTATGCGTATGGGATCGCATTCTGGAATCCAACTCGTAAGCATTAAGAGGTTTTTCATTTTGCCAAATATATGTTAAGAGTATACTTTCAAATGCAAATCTTTACGTCATAGCCAGGCTGTCTCCACGCTGTTTATGTTAACAGGGGATCATTGTTCATCTGGAAAGGAAGGTGGTCTTTTCAAAAGAGTTAATGATTTTTACATTTGGGTAACAAACCCAACTGAAGCAAGAGCTTCTTTGAACCACAAGCTCAAAAACACTTTAATTCGCTCTATAAACTATCTTGTGCCATTTAAACAGTTTGGTCTAGATATAATCTTCACGATTCCAAGGGAATCCAAAGAAAATCCATCTCCAGACTTTGCATGTATATGCAGTGCCCTGGATAATTGTTTTGGTGTGGCTGTACCAGGAGCTCCAAATTTATTTGCTTTGTATTAAAGGTTTACTTGCAGCCCTGGATTTCAGGGACTCTGCAGATAGATGGCTTCATTTGGTTGCAGTCATAGGGCAAGTCACCTGTCCATCATCATTAAGTTTGGTTCCGCCCCTTGCTTAGGGCAATTGGGAAAGGAAGGGAGCCATTTTTTAGTTAGTCTCAGCAAGGAAAGCTAATGTACAGGATGTGTGCAAGCTTCCCCTGTACAAAAGCTTCAACCCTCAAGAATTTCCGGGGGAGAACAGTCTTCAGAGTCTCCAAAGACTTTCCAGGGAAACAGCCCTAAAGACCAAAGAACTCCAGCTGGAGAACATTTAAGCCTTTACTGGTAAGTCCACTCGGCGTTCGAGAAGCAGTTCGACCCAGTAGTGGAGCCCAGTAAGGGTTAGATTACAGTCAGCCTGGGAGAAGTTAAAAAGGGGGCTTTCCTTTAAAGTAAAGAAGAAGTTATTGAAGACAGTTGCCTGTCCTTTGTGGGCAAGTTTAGGAAGCTACCAGTTGCATAAAAGCTTGGAATCATTTGTTTATCTTTACTGAAGACAAGAGAAGTTTCTCTTTGATTGTTCATTAATAAAAGACTTTGTTGTAGTTCACAAGCCATCTAAAGATCATTTGTGGTGGAAAACCTCTGAGAACTTCTCTTTGGGCCCCCTGGCTTCCCGCTGGGCAAAGGTTGCACGTCCTGTTCTAAAGGAAATTCTTTACAGGCCCAGCGCGCGACAGAACAATAATAGCAGACACTATTGAAATGAACAACTTCCAGCCCAGGAATACCATAAAGTTGTGGTGGAAGACCTAGAAAATGGCTGCAGAGTATATATTTGGTCAAATGTGGATACATGAATTGTGGATGCCGGTTCTACGGATATAGAATTGCACTATATTACAGCCTCTGCTAAGGCAGTGTTTCTCAACCTTCCTAATGCTGTGACCCCAGCCATAAAATTATTTTTCGTTGCTACTTCATAACTGTAATTTTGCTGCTGGTATGAATCATAATGTAAATATCTGATATGCAGGATGTGTTTTCATTCACTGGACCAAATTTGGCACAAATACCCGAAACACCCAAATTTGGTGGAGTTTGGGGAATATTGATTTTGTCATTTGGGAGTTGTAGTTGCTGGGATTTATAGTTCACCTACAATCAAAGAACACTCTGAACTCCACCAACTATGAACCAATCTTGGCACACAGAACTCCCATGACCAACAGCAAATTCTGGAAGGGTATGGTGGGCATTGACCTTGAATATTGGACTTGTAGTTCGCCTACATCCAGAGAACACTGTGGACGGAAACAATGATGGATCTGGCCCAAACTTGCACAAATACTCAATATGCCCAAATGTGAACACTGGTGTAGTTTGGGGAAAATAGACCTTGACATTTGGGAGTTTTTAGTTCACCTACAATCAAAGAGCATTCTGAAAGCAATAGAATTGAGCCAAACGTCTCACACAGAACTCCCATGACCAACAGAAAATACTGTATTGTTGAAGGCTTTCATGGCCGGAATCACTGGGTTGTGGTTTTTTCCGGCTGTATGGCCATGGTCTAGGCATTCTCTCCCATTTTCCTAGTTCCAACAGACCTCACTACCTCTAAGAATGCTTGCCATAGATGCAGGCGAAACGTCAGGAGAGAATGCCTCTAGAACATGGCCATATAGCCCAAAAAACCTACAACAACCCATAAAATACTGTGTTTTCTGATGGTCTTTGGCAACCTCTCTGACACTCCCTTGCAACTCCCCATGGAAGTCCCGACCCCCAGGTTAAGAAATGCTGTGCTAAGGGTTAGTTTAGATGACTTTTGAAATCCCAAATCAGTTATTCTATCAGCTTCATGGAGATACAGCTTCATGGACAAGTACCTGTTGGGTGCAGTTAGTAATGGGAAAATATATTGGGATTGCTGTTGTTGGTGTTGTTGTTACAACCCCACTTTTCTCTCTAGATCCAGGTCCAAAGAATCATATTGAAAAATTAGCAGTATAGCAGATTTGGTATTAGTCCAGGAAAAGGTTGGATGGTGTTTGGTCTCCAAGAACAGGACTAGAATCCATAGACCTGCTGCATATACTTCACTGTCGCTTTCCCTTACTCTTTTCTCTCCATCTGTTCAACCAAAATACCAGTCCCAACACCAACATATATGGAAGAGAGCAAAACATTGTTTGCAAAGGCGAAGAAGGAATAAAGCTAAATCCTTTGTGGACAATGCGAAATAATCCTTCCCTTCTCCTGCGTAGAGCTGTGTGCTTAGCTGATTCATAGACATCTGTTTCCATTCATCCCAGACTTCATGCCCTGACACTGCTAGATTCCTTTCCAGCAGAGCCTATGAGGCCAAAGTAGTGGTTTTCCCTGCTAAATATGGTCTGTGTGTGCCCCCCCTCCCTTTATACCCAAGATGACAAGGTCTGATGAAGATGGATGGATGTGGGAAGTAACCCTTTGAGAACTTCCTTTCGGCCTTGGGGTTTTGCAGACAGGCTTCCAGCTCAACTTACACAGTGCAATCAGTGGTTTTGCTCTGGCGAAGAGAGAGCGCATCCACACACGGTTCTCCTCCAAAGGAAACAAGAATCGCTGCGATTGTCTGACCACGCAGACGCAGCCCCTTCCAGACAGTCTTTCCCCCACTTCTACATACAAATAACAGGGCCCATCAAAATAATATTCTCGGTCTCTTGGTTTTTAAGCCTGTTCCTGGGGTTATTTGGGGCACTGATTCAGAAAATTGCATTGGATAGACCCCATCAGCTCTAGTTTCTTAGATGTGGTTATCATGGTTTCTTATGGTTGAGCAGATGAAATGGTAGGTAGCATATGTTCTGGATCTCAAAAACTAGAGCTAATAGTGAGAAACAGGCACAATTTTGAGTTGTTGTATGTTTTTCAGGCTGTGTGGCCATGTTCAAAACCTACAACAACCCAATGATTCCAGCCATGAAAGCCTTCGTCAATACACGGCACCATTCTTTTTAATCAGCAGGTCAAGCATACTCAGAATTGAGTTATTGTAAGTATTTTGGGCTGTATGGCCATGTTCCAGAAGCATTCTCTCCTGACATTTCCCCTGCCTCTATGGCAGGCATCCTCAGAGGTTGTGAGGATACCTGCCATAGATGCAGGCAAAACATCAGGAGAGAATGTGTTCTGGTACAGCTGTACCAAGAGCTCCAATTTTGTTTGCTTTGCATTGAATGTTTGTTTGCAGTCCTAAGTTTCAGGGACTCTGTAGATAGATGGCTTCTTTTGGCTGCAGTCATAGGGCAAGCCACCTGCCCATCATCATTAAGTTTTGGTCCCGCCCCTTGCTCAGGGCAATTGGGAAGGGAAGGGAGCCATTTTTAGTTAGTCTCAGCAAGGAAAGCTATGTACAGGAAGTGTGTAAAACTTCCCCTGTACAAAACCTTCACCCTTTAAGAATTTCCAGGAAAACAGCCCTAAAGGCCAAAGAACTCCAGCTGGAGAACATCTACTGACTTGCTGGTAGGTCCACTCGGCGTTCGAGATGCAGTTTGACCCGGTAGCGGAGCCCAAATCAGTAAGGGTTAGATTACAGTCAGCCTGGGAGAAATTAAAAGGGGGGATTTTCCTTTAAAGAAGAAGTTATTGAAGACAGTTGCCTGTCCTTCGTGGGCAAGATTAGGAATTCACCAGTTGCCTAAAAGCTTGGAATCATTTGCTTAACTTTACTGAAGACAAGAGAAGTTTCCGTTTGATTGTTCATTAATAAAAGACTTTGTTGTACTTCTCAAGCCATCTAAAGACTGTTTGTGGTGGAAACCTCTGAGAACTTCTCTTTAGGCCCCCTGGCTTCCTGTTGGGCAAAGGTTGCACGTCCTGTTTTTAAAGACAATTATTTACAGGCCCAGCACGCGACAGAACAGAATGCTTCTGGTACATGGCCATACAGCCCAAAAAACTTACAGCAACCCTGTAATTCTGCCAATGTGTGTTGGCCAATGTAATCAAAACCAGCTTTGCCCAACCCATTGCTCTCTGGTTGTGTTGGTCTACAACTCCCACTGTCCTGACTGGCATAAACACATGGCAGCACTGATGGAAGTTGTAGTCCAGGACTGAGTATGGGTTTGGGAAGGATGACATTCACACAAGCATAGGGAAAGCAGGATGGGAGAAGTTAGGGTCTTTGGCTTTGTGTGGATCTGTCTTGTCTGATACCATTTGACTCATCTTCTTGGGCAATGTTGTGTCATTAAGTGCTAGATACAACCTCCATCAATGAGGCCATGTAATACTGCAAAACACCTGAGAAGTATTTTTCAGGTGTTTTAGAGTTCAGCACCAAGGATTTCCCATCTTTTGGGAGTTGAAATCCTAAACATCTGACCAAACATTGATTACCACAACTGCAAAAGTGTCCTGTCATATCCATAACTAGAAGTAGAGAAGCCACACGGCCTGGAGATAAAACGTTTATTTCAACTCATTCAACACTCTTGCTCCCACACACTGGATTTATACCTAATACATTGTTTATCTTGCAATGTACTTTGTCATCGACAGACAGACAAGAGAGAGAGAAAGATAATGAGCATACTTGGCTGTATTTGGACTGTCCTGGAGTGTTGTGTTGTGGGGAAAATGTCAATGAGCCCAAGGGTGGAAGAGTTTATATTTCAGACACTAATTGTATGAGCCATCGTGGTCACTAGCCGTAGAACGAGGGACCTTTTTGAGTTGTTGTCCAAAAAAGTAACTTCACAGCTTTGCGTGAATTCCTGCACTTCATAATTGACTACAATGCTGCTACTGCTTTTGTTGCTGTTGCGTGCCTTAAAAGTTGTTTCTTTTGCCTTTCTCTGAGGCTAAGAGAGTTGACTTGCCCAAGGTCCCTGACTGAATAGAGATTTTAACCCGGGCCTCCCCAAGTCCAGGACTGAATAGAATGAATATATGTTGTCAAAGGCTTTCATGGCCAGAATCACTGGGTTGCTGTGAGTTTTCCGGGCTTTATTGCCATGTTCCAGAAGCATTCTCTCCTGACGTTTCACCTTCATCTATGGCAAACATCCTCAGAGGTTGTGAGGTCTGAGTGGAAACTAAGACAAGTGGGGTTTATATATCTGTTGAATAATGTCCAGGGTGGAAGCAGCCAGGCTTTGAAGCTTCAAGGTCATTCAGTGCTAATGTCATTCAGTGCTAATCAAGGTGACCAATTACACCATTCACACTTACCTCCAACAGACAAAGAGACATTCCACAGATATATAAACCTCACTTGCCTAGTTTCCAACAGACTTCACAACCTCTCAGGATGCCTGCCATAGATGTGGGTGAAATGTCAGGAGTGAATGCTTCTGGAACATGGCCATACAACCCAGAAAACTCACAGCAACGAATATAGTTTGACAGCACTTTTACTCTCATGGCTCCATGCACTGAGCCATGAAAGTTGCAGTTATGCATGGTCCAGAGCCTTCTCTGCCAAAAAAGCTGATCTCTCACCAAACTACAACTCCCATGATTCCATTGCATGCAGTTAAAGTGGTGTCAAACTACATTAATTCTACAGTGTGACAATCAAACAATATTCTACTGCTTCTAACTTTAGTAAAACAGGAGTTGCATCTCACCCAGAGAGAAAAAATCCTTCTAAGCATGAACCAAAGATTTAACCAGCGTGCATTATTTTGTAGGAATGTGGCAATAAAAAGGATGGCTCTCTAGATCAAAATGACTTCTCTGAACAAAATTAAGTAATGATTACAAAACCTGGCACTGAAAAAAATATGTGTACTTAATACCTTGCAACTTGGACCTCCCTTCCCCCAAGGTATAATATATCTTTACATCTGAAAGCAGTGTGCCTATTTAGGATTCCTGTCATGCAGCGGTGTACTCCTCCAGGAAACTATGCGGCTCTGTATCACACGCTCCAAATTTTCCATTTTTCCAAATGTGTTCCACGAGGACTTAGCAGACTTGGCATTTACTGGGATGCTTTTGACATGGGGTGTTACCCAGACTTGGGGTTTTAAAAAGAAGGTTGGTTGTACTTCTGCAACCCCAAGACTGGAAAAGCTCATTTTGGGGGTGGAGAGTCCTACTCCATAACCATCATGGCCAGTTGGAGTTCTCCCCTTTTCCTCAAATCACTGTCTGATTTCAAGGAGACGTGTTGTTACTTCAGTCCCTCTGAATCTTAACATCTGAGCTTATATCACTACGTGGGGCCCCCGGTGGTGCAGTGGGTTAAACCCCTGTGGCCGGCAGGACTGAAGATCGACAGGTCACAGGTTCGAATTCGGGGAGAGGCGGATGAGCTCCCCCTATCAGCTCCAGCTCCTCATGCGGGGACATGAGAGAAGCCTCCCACAAGGATGATAAAAACATCAAAATCATCCAGGCGTCCCCTGGGCAACGTCCTTGCAGACGGCCAATTCTCTCACACCAGGAGTCACTCCTGACACGATTAAAAAAAAATCACGACTCTTCTCCATATCCTTTGCTTGTTGCTAATTGTTTGAAAGGATGTCACACTGAGGAAGGGGCAAGCTTGTTTACTGCTGCTCCGGACACACCAAGACACAATGGAGCAATGGATTCAAACTGCAGGAAAAGAGATTCCGCCTAAACATTAGAAATAATTTCCTAATGGTGAGAGCTGTTCAGCAGTGGAATATGCTATCTGGGGCTCTGGTGGAGTCTCCTTCATGTCTCGTCTCAGCCTTCTCTTCTGAAGGCTAAATATGCCCACTCTTTAAGCTGTTCCTTATAGGCCTTGATGTCATGGCCTATGGTTGGTACAGTAAACAATTCATTCCTAAGTCATATGTGTGACCTGATAGGTTTGAGGGACACCAATATTGCTAAGGTCCGAAAGAGTAGAAAACTGTATGGTTGCTTTTCCAACTGAGACATTTCATTGCTACCCGAAAACTATATGTGAAAACCTCAGGCGAAGAGCCCAGAAATAGCATTAAATGCTTGGAAGATCCACCTCTTATTCCCCTTTGGGAATTGTAAAGTTCTGAGCCAAAGTACAGCCTGAGGTTTTCCATTTTGTTATTTAACTGTCAGGAAAGGGGAGAAGATGAGCACATGCAAAGGATCTTATAAAGAAAATAAGAGAGAGGCGCAGTATTCTCTCGGCGAGAGGGATTTGCCTCCAGCGACCTGGGTACAGTTTCATAAACAATATTCATAAATGTGAATTGCCCTGTTTATAGTCGAATGCAGGGGTCCACACACTTTTTAAACAGAGGGCCAGGTCACAGTCCCTCAAACTGTTGGAGGGCCGGGTTATAATTTGAAAAAAAAAATGAATAAATGCCTATGCACACTGCACATATCTTATACACAACAAGCCTCAGGCCACTTCCTTAAGCGGCAGAGGGGGGAATGGAAAGGATCTGAGGCTGTTAGGGATTGTGGGAATTGAAGTCCAAAACACCTGGAGGGCTGAAGATTGCCCATGCCTGCTTCATAATATATGCCCTCAATATATTGACATGCTGGAATGTGTCCAGAGGAGGGCGACTAAAATGATCAAGGGTCTGGAAAACAAGCCCTATGAGGAGCGGCTTAAGGAGCTGGGCATGTTTAGCCTGAAGAAGAGAAGGCTGAGAGGAGATATGATAGCCATGTATAAATATGTGAGAGGAAGCCACAGGGAGGAGGGAGCAAGCTTGTTTTCTGGCTCCCTGGAGACTAGGACGCGGAACAATGGCTTCAAACTACAAGAGAGGAGATTCCATCTGAACATGAGGAAGAACTTCCTGACTGTGAGAGCCGTTCAGCAGTGGAACTCTCTGCCCCGGAGTGTGGTGGAGGCTCCTTCTTTGGAAGCTTTTAAACAGGGGCTGGATGGCCATCTGTCAGGGGTGATTTGAATGCAACATTCCTGCTTCTTGGCAGGGGGTTGGACTGGATGGCCCATGAGGTCTCTTCCAACTCTTTGATTCTATGATTCTGTGATTCTATGTGTAGATATTTGTAGATCCCGTACAGTCCCTGTTTCCATGGGAGATGCAATTCTGGACTTTCTGTGGATATGCCAAACTGTGGATAATAACAAACCCTCTTGATATGAAGGACTTCTATTCCTGGTGCATCATCAAATTACAACTCCCAGGATTCTACAGCATTCATGTGCTGTCGCACCTGGGGGCTATAACTCTTAATGTGAGAGGCATGGACGTGGCATCTTTCCCCAGGGGATTGCTTCTTGCCCTCCTATAGGAAACTGGAACTCCCAAAGACCAAAACACAACAGTTAACTCGAAATGGTATTTATTGTTCACAATGAGTTATCTTTCTCAGGCATAAGCTTGATGTTTCAACAGGGATAAAGGAAATATATTTTACAATCTCTGAAGTCCAAGGAGTTTGTAGCTGAGAAGCTTTTCCTGTTTCCTCTTTCCTCAATGGCTGTGAATGCCGGAGCAAACCACAACCCCAGTTCAAATGGCCTATGTTTGAAGACTCAGGATCTTCCTCTGGTGCCAAAAGAACCGGTTTGAAGGCGCTTGAGACTTCCAACGTCGTTCAGGTTGGTCTGAACATGAAGCATAAGTCTCAAGGGTAAAAAAACCTCAGAACTGGTGCTGAGAGATAATTTAAGCAGGGGCTTTTAGAGCCAAGTCTCTTACACGATAGAAACTCTGATGGCAGAATGAAAAGGGAAGCACTCCCCTCCTCCAGGAAGAGGTGGAGCCAAACAATACTGATTGACAGCTATAAGTAACCAATCAAACCAACTATACATAAGCAGGGTAAAAACACAGGATTAAGCATGATACAACAGTTTAAATCTTGCAACTAACGGTTCTACACATAGGTGGCACCACTCGCGCCATCACAATTCAGCCATGGCAGTTAAAGTGGTTTCAACCCGCATTAATTCTACAGTATAGATGCCTCCCTAGAAAATGCCTAGAGAGGAAAATTTCATGGGTGAGCAGAGGCTTGAACCTGGAGCTCCCAAGTACCAACCCAATACTCTAAACACGATAGGTAGCTAGCTAGCTAGCTATATAGGTAGGAATGAAGGCCAGATGGCTGACAGATCTCTATCTGGTTAGTGAGTCATTCTCCACATCAAAAAACACTAATGCCATTTTTAGAAGGAAGAATCAGCAGCATTTTCAACTTCAAGTTGGTAAAAACAGGATCCATAAAACACAAAAGTTCCCCAAGTTCTGCTCTGATTACTATTATTACAGGTCCGCATGACCCTATTGTTTTGATTTCCTCTTACTAGCCAAGATAACCACATCCCAATTGTACGAGTTTCAGCACTTTTTGCTCTCTGCTTACTTACATTTTGGAGAAAGATTTCCATGCTGGAAACTCTAGTCACATGTTCAGACAGTATACTGTTGTAATATAAACAGGACTGGTCTAGGTTGTAATGGGATTTCTAAAGCCATTCATGTTTTGCTTTCAGACTTTGGAAATTAGGATTATGTTTTCCTTCCATTCTTTGCTGGTGATGGCTATTAAGATCCCTTCTTTACTTAGGTGATCCTTCGTAGCCCAAGGATGATGGTCCTCCAAGTGTAGTGTCTTGACAGTGGGGACGTAGGTGGCTGTGGAGCCCTATTCTTGATCCGCATGTTCTTCCGCAGTGAAGGCATTGGTTTCCAGGTGGAAGAGGGTCTTGATGCGCTTGATGTGCTTTCCTCTTGATGCATTTCTTCCTTTCGCCCTCCATTTGTGCCTCTTTGAATTCTGCAGCACTGCTGGTCACAGCTGATCTCCAGTTAGAGCGCTCAAGGGCCAGGGCTTCCCAGTTCTTGATGTCTATGCCACAGTTAGCTTTAAGCCCATCTTTAAATCACTTTTCCTGTCCATCAACATTAGGTTTTCCGTTCTTGAGTTGGGTGTAAGCTCCCTTCACTGAGCATGGAAGCAATTGGAAGAGAAAGGAATTACACCTTCCAAATGTTTTGTGCCTAAACCTTTGGATGGTTAAGAGAAAGACAACGAGTGCATGAATACTGATGACAAGAAAGTGAGCTAACTTAGGGTGCATCTGCATTGTAGAATAAATGCAGTTTGACGTTGCTTTAATTGACATGTAATGTAATCATGGGAGTTGTAGTTTTATAAGACTTTTCTGCTAAAGGATTCCAATGCTTTACCAAACTATGACCCCATAGCATTAAGCCATGGCACCGCCATGGACACCGCACTTGGAGGACAATCTTACTCGGACAACGAGGGATCGCCTAAGTAAGTAAGTAAGCAAGCAAGCAAGCAAGCAAGCAAGCAAGCCATGGCAGTTAAAGTTGTGCCAAATGACATTAATTCTACAATGTAGACACAGCCTTAGAGGGAAGTGACGTCTATGTGCTAATGGCACCTTACTCTTGCTGTCCCACCCACCTTAAAAACAGGGACTCTTTTGTTGCTACCAAGAGTTTGCAACGTACTTTTCCTAAGTTTTGGAAAGGGTTGGGGCTGTTTCTGTTGCAGCTCACACAGTTAATTGGTGGGTTAATTGAGTGTATTGTTATCTCATGTATAAGCTACTGTGTGTTTGTACTTTGAGCATTGTTGTTCTATGCTTTGCTTGAGGGCTCGTTCTGAGCTGAAAGGGCTTTGCTTGATGCCTCAGCGTCCTAAAGATAAATTTTGTTTATACAAGACAAGGTCAGTCTAGTGACAACAAAGGAAGAAGGACTATATATTGTTTCCTGTTACTTTCCTGCATTTTGCTGTTGAATGAAGACAACTCACTGAAGATATTGTTTTGTGTTACATTTTGGTGAGAACAATTCTTCTGTTTTGTTTCTGTATTCTGTGAATATAACTTCATTTTCTTTTCTACTTTAAAGCGAAAGACTCATGTGTTTACTTCATCAAACTTAGAGTTACAAAGGCTAGAGTCATTTTGCGGGCTACTTATGCTAAACGCTGACATCTTTCACATAACACACTTAAAGCACTTTGATAGCACTTCAAATGCCATGTTTCCATCATAACGGTATCCCAGGCTTTGCCATTCAAACACTGCCCTTGATCTGAGAATGGTAAACATCTAATTCCCAAGGATGGAGCTATGGCTGATATCAAACTTCTATCACTGTGTCATGTGAAAGGCACTGTGAAGACTCTACCTGTAAGAGAGTCAACCTATGATGAGGGTTGTTGTAGGTTTTTTCGGGCTCTATGGCCATGTTCTTGAGGCATTTTCTCCTGACGTTTCGCCTGCATCTATGGCAAGCATCCTCAGTGGTAGTGAGGTCTGTTGGAACTAGGAAAAAGGGTTTATATATCTGTGGAATGACCAGGGTGGGACAAAGAACTCTTGTCTGTGGGAGCTAGGTGTGAATGTTTCAACTGACCATCTTGATTAGCATTTGATGGCCTGGCATAGATGCAGGTAAAACGTCAGGAGAGAATGCCTCTAGAACATGGCCATATAGTCCGAAAAAACCTACAACTCAGTGATTCCGGCCATGAAAGCCTTCGACAATACATTAACCTATATGAGTTACAGTATGTGAATCAGAATGAGGATACTTTCCACTTTACAAAACAATTTTGTTCAGGGTGTGGGTATGATTGGAAAACACACATTTTAGAAATAGGTGCATGTGTAAGTCTTACTATGACTGTGGGGACATGAGAGAAGCCTCCCAAAAGGCTAGTAAAACATCAAAACATCCCAGCATCCCTTGGGCAACATCCTTGCAGATGACCAATTCTCTCACACCAAAAGTGACTTGCAATTTCTCAAGTCACTCCTGCCATGAAAAAACAAACAAACAAACATGGAGTCATCTCTTAATCTGAGTGGAATGGACATATTCTGCTGACAGCGACAGAAGCAGAGCTAAACAACATTGTTTAGCTAAACAACATTGGATCTTTGTTGCCAGTGTGATGTCTCTACTCTTTACTATTTTATCAAGATTGGACATTGCTCTCCTCCCAAGAAGTAATGTTTTTATATTGAATGTTTTTATATTGTGTAAATGCTATTTTAGATTGTAAGTCGCTCGGAGCACCTTGGTGGAGAGCGACTAATTAAGAAATAAAGTGAAGTGAAGGTTATTGTGCTCGGAAGCTGCCAGTCAGCTTCCGAGCACAATTCAAAGTGCTGGTCTTAACCTATAAAGCCCTAAACAACTCCGGCCCAATTTACCTGTCCAAACGTATCCTCCCCTATGAGCCATCAAGATTGCTAAGATCGTCTGGAGGGGCCCTGCTCTCGATCCCACCGGCCTCACAGGCGCGGCTGGTGGGACGAGAGACAGGGCCTTCTCGGTGGTGGCCCCTCGACTCTGGAACTCCCTTCCACTGGAGATCAGAACTGCCCCTTCTATCTTAACGTTCAGGAAACAGGTGAAAACTTGGCTTTGGGGATTGGCATTCGACGAATGAGCCATGATCCTGTGATATGGATGACAATGAATAATGATTTTTGATGACGACTGACCACTGTAATTATATGATTATATTTTTCTGTTTTAATGTTTTAGTGTGATTTAGAATATGATGTTTTAATGACTGTCTGTAATATGGATGTTGGAAACCGGACTGAGTCCCTCGAACGGAGGTGAGAAGACCGGTATACAAAACTGCTAAATAAATAAATTGTATATGTAGTTACGCATTGTGCATTGCAGAGCTCCACATCGTGGTTGTGCATCGGGCCTTTCCCGATGTCACCTAGTCATGGATGCTGCCGTTCTGTATAGGGTTTGCATATCATGGAGACAGTTAATCTCTGCTTATGAATATGTGAGGACATGTTGGATTGCAGCCACACGCATGTTCACAAACAAGGAGAGAGAACGAGAGTGCAAGAGCAGGGAATGACCTGTTCCTGTTTTCAGTCCCCTTCCCCTCCCATGTTTATTGTTCTCGGTCCCCAAAGACCATCTCCTTGTTCTCCTCTTGCATCCCTTGCTGTTGAATCCATTCTGTAGAAACCCAAGCTGATTTGCTGACACATCTGAGAGGGAAGAGGTCACGGTGGAGCCAGAATGTACAGTTCCAAAAGGCTAATATCTAATGGCACATTGAGCAAGATTAGCGTGCCTCCAAATGAGAGCGACGCCACCCATGGGAGGACTTGCAGGGAATGCTGCTTGGCAGCAAGAAATCATTTTAGCAGAAGAGAGAGAGAGAGAGAGAGATGTATAGGGGTGGATGCATGCCTGAATCGTGTCTGCTGTGCAACCCACTCAGGGGGGTTGTGAGTCATTTCCCTCTCCCCCACTTCCCCTTTCTGCAATGCGTTTTGCCTCGTCATTTCTCAACAGGAAAGTCTCCCCTCTGGATGAGGAGGCAGGACTTTTTTTTGGCAAGGGCTTCAAAGGCGATGTTATTAACCACGGCTTCTAGGGCCACCGAGGGGGGAATAATAATAATCTGGAGACCAGCTGCACTGTGTCACCGGGGGGTCCTGAGCCCTTCGGGTTCAACAACATTACTTCTACAGCATCATGAATTCCAGGCAGAAATAGTAACAGGGATGCAATATGTCCAACACAAACACTGCAGGAATTCTGTGGAATCCGCACCGCAAATTATGTTTTTCTTTCCAGGATGTCCTGGTCCTGACATGGGGCACAGCAGACAGGAACCTGGTTCAAAAATGCAGCTTGTAGGAGCCCTAATGGAGCCCCCCCAAGACCTCCAGAAAGATCCCACAGCTTCCAGTTCCACTATTACCTGGTTTTTCACCCAAAACTCTGCCAAAAGGGCCTCAAGAAATGGGTTGTTGTAGGTTTTTTCGGGCTATATGGCCATGTTCTGGAAGCATTTTCTCATGACGTTTTGCTGCATTTATGGTAAGCATCCTCAGAGGTTGTGTCTCTGAGGATGTTTGCCATACATGCAGGTGAAATGTCAGGAGAAAATGCTTCTGGAACATGGCTATATAGCCTGAAAAACCTACAACAACCCAGTGATTCTGGCCATGAAAGCCTTCGACAGTACACCTCGAGAAGGCTGCAAATGGGGAAGTGAGAACAAGAACGGAGTAGTGTTTTGAGCATTGGAGTACAACTCTGGAGATCAGGGCTTCAATTCTTCACTTAAGACCTCATCATATCAGAGCATGGATCCACTTTAAATCCAAGTTATGCCTCCTGCAGAATTCTGGGGCTTGTAGTTTAGGGGAGGGGACTTTAAACTGCTCAATCAAGCAGGTCCTGGACCTCATTAAACTACAAACCCCAGAATTCTGCAGGAGGCACAAACCAGATTTAAATTGAATCCATGCTTAGGTGCGATGAGGCAATACGGCAGCGTTTCTCAACCTGGGAGTCAGGACCTCTGAGGGGTCGCAAGGGGGTTTCAGAAGGGTCACCAAAGACCATAAGAAATCATATATTTCTGAAAGTCTTAGGAACTGCTTTGGCAGGGAAGGCTGAAAATCTCTCTGCCTGTCATTCTCTTCGTTTTTGGAAATAGATGGCAAATCCAGCCTCCAAAAGCACTCCTCCACTGTGATTGGCCAGCCTCTCAGCCAAGGGGAGGGCTGTTTCTGAGACTCCAAGCAGGAAGGAGAGAGCAGGCGGGCTTGGTGCATGGCAGCGTGGTGAGCATATGCGGGCGAGGGAGAGCGGGCAAGGCTGGAGAGAGGCTTGTACCCAGGGGCGGCTCAACCCATTACGCAAAGTAAGCATTCCCGGTATAGTTGATTTTGCCCAGAGGCACTCTGAGGCGACTTGGGGGAAAATAGACCTTGACATATGCGAGTTGTAGTTACTGGGATGTATAGTTCACCTACAATCAAAGCGAATTCTGAACTCCACCAATGATGGAATTGAACCAATTATGGCACACAGAACTCTCACGACGAACAGAAAATATATATCAGTGATTGGTTGGGGGGGGGGAGCGCCAAAATACTGTTTGCTTACCGTTGAAAAGTACCTAGGGCCGCCTCTGCTTGTACTAGTGAGTCCCTTCAAGTCATGAGGTTCTGTGTGGGAAGTTTGGCCCAATTCTATCATTGGTGGGGTTCAGAATGCTCTGTGATTGTAAGTAAACTATAAATTCCAGCAACTACAATTCCCAAATGTCAAGGTTTATTTCCTCCAAACTCCACCAGTGTTCACATTGAGTATTCGTGCCAAGTTTGGTCCAGATCCATCATTGTTTGAGTCTGCAGTGCTCTCTGGACGTAGGTGAACTACAACTCCAAAACTGAACGACAATGCCCACCTGACCCTTCCAGTATTTTCTGTTGGTCATGGGAGTTCTGTGTGCCAAATTTGGTTCAATTCCATCATTGGTGGAGTTCAGAATGCTCTTTGATTGTAGGTGAACTATAAATCCCAGCAACTACAACTCCCAAATGACCACACCAGTATTCAAATTGGGGCATATCGGGCATTTGTTCCAAATTTTGTCCAATGAATGAAAATACATCCTGCATATTGATTATTTACATGATTCATAACAGTAGCAAAATTACAGTTACGAAGTAGCAATGAAAATAATGTTATGGTTGGGGGTCACCACAACTTGAGGAAGTGTATTAAGGGATTGCAGCATTAGGAAGGTTGAGAAACATTGGCATAGAGATTTGAGCATTGGAGGATGACTCTGGAGACCAGGTCTTCAATTCTTCACTTAGCCATAAAAACCCATTGGATGACCTTGAGTGAGTCATATACTCTTGGCTCCAGAATACCTAGAGTCGTCATGAGTTGGAAATGATTTGTATGCACACAACAGCAGCAGCAGCAACAATAACAAAAACACATAAACCCACCCGAATTGCTCCTCAATTTCTAGGTTCTCCAACATGGCTAAATTCTGCTGGAGTCATTCTAGAGGACCTAACTATTCCCAGAAAGAACACTTGCAAACTCGCAAATGCTGATTGTACTCTTAAGACTATGGATTACTGTAGGAACACATTCTGAAATATAGAACGTGTCAAAACAGTCTCCATATAGTCATGCCACATGCATGGATCTAAACCAAACACAGTTATGGCAGTTTTTAATCTCCTTCAGGAAGAAGGTCTTTTGTAAAACTAATGAGTCCCCATTGTGTCTTTGGTACCACACCACCAGTCAACACTTTTCATTGCAATATGGAAATGGCGCTGGGAACATCCATTGGCTTCCAGCTATGTTAAGGATTGGAGTCCCTGGAAGCACAGCGGGTTAAACCACTGAGCTGCTGAACTTGTTGACCGAAAGGCCGGAGGTTCGAATCTGAGGAGCTGCATGAGCTCCCACTATTAGCCCCAGCTTCTGCTAACCTAGCAGTTTTAAAACATGCAAATGTGAGTAGATCAACAGGTACCGCTCCAGCAGGAAGGCAATGGCACTCCATGTAGTCATGCCAGCCACCTTGGAGGCATCTATGGAAAACGCCAGCTCTTTGGTTTAGTCATGGAGATGAGCACCAACCCCAGAGTCAGACACAACTGGACTAATGTCAGGGGAAAACCTGTAAGGAATACAACCAAACTAAGCTTTGTAGGGAAAAGCTGAAATCCTTGATCATTAGTCATGTTGGCACGAGGTCTTAGGGATTATAATCCAAAAGATGCAGTATCTCCATGTTCTGAAAGATTCTAGGTCTGATCTTGATGAGCTGGTTAGTAAGA
This sequence comes from Anolis sagrei ordinatus, assembly GCF_025583915.1. Lineage (NCBI taxonomy): Eukaryota > Metazoa > Chordata > Lepidosauria > Squamata > Anolidae > Anolis > Anolis sagrei. Next base: position 123,060,926 of record NW_026847660.1, on the reverse strand, counting down.
CTGAAGAAAAACAAACAATCCAAACACTCAAGATTTAAAATCTTTATTTCCGAGATGAGCTTAGGAAGGTTCAAGGGTTAAGTTTTTCACCTGGCGGTGGGTTAAAAATAGTTGATGACTCTTCTGAAGGACTGGATGGTTGCGCTGGGTGCTTGCCATTCGTTGCAGCTACTGTAGTCCCCCCTTTCAACAACGTACATTTGGCCACGATAATTGGGTTCCTCATATAACACCCACCTGAAATAGAAGTGAAATCGATTATATTTTCAAAATGCTTCAAGCGATATTTACAGTTTGGTACAGTTTGGTACAGTTGGATTCCAGGACAGGAGGTGAGACATTATGCCGCTTGTGGTGTAATGGGAAATAAACCACATGTAGTTCACATTTGATCAGCCCACACAGTGCCTTGCCAGAGAAAGAAAATGTGCCACACAAGTGAACAGTAAAGAACAAGTAGCTTACTTTTCTTAGTTCAGAACAACATATGTGTAATGTGATCAGTTGTATCAACTGACATAATGTCCTTTTGTGAGAGGATTAAAATAGTCCTTCTTTGTCCATTTGGATAAACTCCTTCAGCAGCACATCTCGCAGGCATATAGCAGGGTTGGGATGACAGTAGCTTTTTAAACAAGCACCTTGGTATCCCGACAGAGGCTCTGGTCCTCAAACACTCTCTGCTTCATTCGGAAAAGTGCTGCACTCGCAGAGCTCAGGCAGTGTTGTATTTCGTTGTCGATGTTGACTTTGGTGGAGACGTGGTTGCCAAGGTAGCAGAAATGGTCAACATTTTCTAATGTTAAACCATTAAGGTGTATCTCTGGCATTGGAAAGGGGTTGGCTGGTGGTGACTGTTGGAATTTGTGCCAAATTTGGTCTAGCGAATGAGAATACATCCTGCATATTTACATTACGATTCATAACAAGAGCAAAATTACAGTTATGAAGTAGCAGCAAAAATAATTTTATGGTTGGGGGTCACCACAACATGTTGAACTGTATTAAGGGGTTGTGGCATTAGGAAGTTTAGGAACCACTGGAATAGGGGAACCAGAGACTCTGGGGTCTCCTGGGAAGTTAGGGGAGATCATTTTTAGGGGTTCTAAATGTTTCATTTTTGAATTAAAATCCTGGCCAGTGTGTCATAGTGCAACGTTGAAACCATTACGGCACGCTGGCTCCCCTCCATAAACTGCAAATCCAGGGATTTCATCGGATGGAACCAGAGCCATTAAAGTGGAATCAATAGCACTCTATCGGTGTAATGCGCCAGTTCCCTGTGAGCCTATGATTTTGTAGGGCTTTTAGCCAACTCTTCAGGAGAAAGCTTCTGTCCCCGAGAGGCCCGCGTTCACCAGGCATGCTTGACCTTTCCGCCAGAGAGTGCCTACACATTTCTGCTATTTTGCCCTCCTTAGAGATGCTCTCTTGGCACGGAAGCATGATGTGTAAACCAGAACTCCAGCTGCGCCTTGCACAAGCCAAGCGCTCCCTGGCTCTGGAGCAGAAGCACCCCTTCGGCCTCTCCTCCGTCTCTCTCACACATGCTTCTCTGGTGTGTTTGTTTGTCCAAGAGAAGCGCATGGGACAACAAAGCCACAAGACAACAACAAATTAGGACATAATCACAGAGCAATTCCATTCCTTGAAAGAGGATGAGGATTTGTATACAAAGAGACGGAGGTGGACTCCCTCTTCTCCAGAAAATACTCATTTTTTGGTCGGAGACGATGACGCCGCAGTCCTGTTAGTTAGTTGGTTGTTGGTTTTTTTTTAGGGGAAATGTTTCAGAGGCGGGTATGAAGTGGGTGGGAGGGAGACTGTTGGAAAAGGATCACAAAGCAAGAATGCAGCCTTGCAGGAAGGATGTAATCTGTATTAATCATGCTCACCATAAAAAATAAACCCTCATTAAAGGCATCCTTTCATGCCTCATGCTGAGTTTTGTTTTGGATGAGCAACATTAACAGTAGATGTCTTGAATGGGATGACAACACGGCAATCCTTTTATTGCCGTGTCATGAGCCGGATCTCTAGGGAATTGCAAGAATTTGGGGACTCAGAAGGCACAGAAAGTTAAACTGCTGAGCTGCTGAGCTTGCTGACCGAAAGATTGGCACTTTGAATCCGGGGAGTAGGGTGAGCTCCTGTTGTTAGCCCCAGCTTCTGCCAAACTAGCAGTTCGAAAACATGGAAATGTGAGTAGATCAATAGGTACCGCTTCTGCGTGAAGGTAACAGCGCTCCATGCAGTCATGCTGGCCACATGATCTTGGAAGTGTCTATGGACAATGCTGGCTCTTCATCTTAGAAATGGAGATGAGCACCACGCACCAGAGTCGGACAGACTAGACTTAATGTCAAGGGAAAACCTTTACCTTGTAAGGGAGCAAAGGTGTGAATCTGGGACTTTTTCAGAGCAGCTAGGGAACGAATGAACAACAACAAGGGATGAAGCTGTGGAGGAGGGTAAAATGACGGCTTTGTATGCCAAATAAGAATTTCTGTGCCTTGCAAATACAACTTCCTTTCAACTAGCTTTGTAACAACTTGAAAATCCAGTGAGCATTCAGAAACATAATATCACCATCCAAAGAAAAGAGGCAGGCAAAATGGCCAAGGGAATATTAAAATAGTAAATGTAAGAGTTCTAGGTGATAATAACTTTCGGTGTCTGAAATGCGAGAAATTTGCGGAAAGAAGGAAAATTTCATTTGGAAGAGCAGAATTCGCATTTGGCTGGCCAATGCTGCTTTTTGCCCTGGTCAAGAGATAAAAATGGATACAATATTGATAATAACAACAAGAGTATATTATTATTACATATTATTATATGTTGTTGTTGTTGTAGAAGAAGAAGAAGAGAAACACGCATGGGCAGATTTTGTGGAAGGCAGTCAAGAACCAACATTGATGGAAGTCAATAATAGAAAACTGCTTCAAGTGCAAAAGACAAAGAGTGAATTCTGTAAAAATACAATGCGGAGCAGAAAAGAAAACTGGCTACATTGAGAACAAGGACAAAACATGGATGTGGCTCACAAATCGAACTTTGAAAAAGGAGATGGAGGGCCTGATTGGTGTAGCACAAGAATAAGCCATTAGAACCAATGCCATCAAAGCCAGAATTGAACAGTCGATGACAGATTCCAAGAGTAGACTCTGCAAGGAAGCAGACAAAACAATGGATCACATACTCAGCTGCTGCAAGAAGATCGTGCAGATGGACTACAAGCAGAGGCACAACACCGTTGCTCAGATGATCCATTGGAACTTGTACCAAAAATACCGTCTGCCTGCGACAAAGAACTGGTAGGATCACAAGCCTGAAAAGGTTACGGCAAATGAACACGTCAAACTATTCTGGGACTTCCGAATCCAGACTGACAGTTTTGGAGCACAATACTTCTGACCTCATGATCGTGTTAAAAAAAACAAGTATGGATCGTCAATGTTGCAATCCCAGGAGACAGCAGGATTGACAAGAATCACCTGTAAAAAAGCTTACACAATATGAGGATTTAAAGATCGAATTGCAAAGACTCTGGCACAAGCCAGTAAAGGTGGTCCCAGTGGTGATCGGCACACTGGGTGCAGTGCTTAAAGACCTTGGCCTGCACTTAAACACAATCAGCATGGACAAAATTACCATCTGCCAGCTGCAGAAGGCTACCTTACTGGGATCTGCATGCAGTATTCGCATAGTCCTAGACACTTGGGAAGTGTCTGACGTGTGATCCAATACAACAGCTAGCAGAGCGATCTTGTTTGCTGTGGACTCATTTTGTTGTGTTTCTAATATTATTATTATTAATAATAATAATAATCGTCATCATCATCATCACCATCATCATCATCATCATGTCTTCATATCTCCTTACCCTGCCTCCCAGCTACAAACTTGGACAACTCTGAAATCATGCCAAGGAAAGAGAAGAAAAGAATTTCAGATGAATGTAATTTGCCTTATCTATGAAAAAAGCCAGCAAAAAAGAAACAGCCATGAAAAAAAAGAATGAGATCAAGCTGAGTGAAACCAAGCTGAGCCTACAATAAAGGAATAAATGCATATTATTTGTGTATTAAGCACCTCAACGCTGTTGAAATATCATCTACAGGATTGCAACACGCTGGTTATCAGTGAGGAGTCTTGGCAATCCAAAGGCAGTCCAAGAAAGACTGGCATGGGTTGCGTTCTGAAGCTGTGGTTCCTGCTTCTAGTCTTTATTTTTAGATGTTATTACGTTTTGTTTGGCTGCATCTGAGGGTGCGAAAAGTGTTCCAAGCTTAGTCCATCCAGGTCAGGGGGACTGGAACCAAATATTTGCTTTGGCACCTTTATATCTGGCCATATAGTTATACACAGTGATCCCAACCCAGTGCTTGGGAAGTTACTTTTGAAAAGGAATTAGTTATTTTATTCAGTGCTCTGATCATCCAGTCCATGTTCTTGTTATTACAGCCTGGAAAAATGAGTTGCTGAGTTACTTGTTTACTAACAAAGCTAACTCTGAACTATATTAAATGATGTTGCAATACTTACGCTCCATCCCCATAGACTTTGATGGCATTGATCCAGTCCTTGGACCAGCCTTGCCTACTCAAGAAAGAGCAGTCTTCGGTGAATTCCTGGCTGCGGCCACTGAAGTATTTCCCTTCGTAGATTTCTATTCGGTAATGCTCCCCATGCTGTCGATAAGGATGAAGCAAAATTTAGCTTTCATGGCAAAAATAGTTAGCAAATATATTGTCACAGGCTTTCATGGCCGGAATCACTGGGTTGTTGTAGGTTTTTCCGGGCTATATGGCCATGTTCTAGAGGCATTCTCTCCTGACATTTCACCTACATCTATGGCAAGCATCCTCAGAGGTAGTGAGGTCTGTTGGAAGTAGTAAAAATGGGTTTATATATCTGTGGAACATGGCCATATAGCCCGGAAAAACCTACAACAACCCAGTTAGCAAATATATCAAAAAGAGCACTGTACCCTGTACAAAATATAGAGAAAGTATTTGTATTTACCATTTAGTTAATCTTCCCTATTCTTGCACATCCACATACCCTTTAAGGTTTTATTTTGTTTTGTTTTGGTTTGCTTTGTTTCGTGTCAGGACCTGAGAAACTGCAAGTTGCTTCTGGTGTGAGAGATTTGGCCATCTGCAAGTACGTTGCCCAGGGGACGCCCGGCTGTTTTACCATCCTGTGGGAGGCTGGAGCTGACAGATGGGAGGTCACCTAGCTCCCCTGATTCGAACCGCCAACCGTTCAGGTCAGCAGTCATGCCAGCACAAAGGTTTAATCCATTGCATCACCAGGGGCAACACACATTTTAGTGCCTCAAATGTTAGCCCTGTTTCTGAGTATGTTTGACACACTGATTTCAAAAATGGCACCCGTTTTCCCCTATCAGCTCTAGTTTTTGAGATACATAACATACGCCAAGGGTCTGGATACAGAACACATGCCAAGGGTCTGGAGAACAATCATACAACTCATGGTTATAGTCGTCCAGAGAGGGCGACTAAAATGATCAAGGGTCTGGAGAACAAACCCTATGAGGAGCGACTTAAAGAGCTGGACATGTTTAGCCTGCAGAAGAGAGGACTGAGAGGAGACATGATAGCCATGTATAAATATGTGAGGGAAGTCATAGGGAGGAGGGAGCAAGCTTGTTTTCTGCTGCCCTGGAGACTAGGACGTGGAGCAATGGCTTCAAACTACAGTTGCATGTGCAAGTGTGATACACCTCCCAACCCAAGAAGTACGCTCACACACGATGTTGGGATGCACAACGGCCACAACTCATTTATTGATAACAGGAACAAGGGTTGGCAGCCAAGCATGGGTCCTGGATCACAATCAGGCAGCCCAATACTGCCCGATCCCGCACACGCCAGGGTGCCACCGGCACAATAACGGGCAGACGCAACTAGGCACCCCTGGGACCACCGGGCGTCCCCCCTTTCCTCTGGGGGGGGGGATACCAAACCAGATCCAGGGCCCGTGCCCCACGCCAACAAGGAGTTGTGGCAAGGAGCATAAAACAACAAGTAACTGTTAACAGGTAACCAGGACAAGGTAAACAGCCTCAAAAGATAACCGCCAATGAAAACATAAACCGCATGCAGGGTGGGTGGGATGGATCAGCTGTTGCAGGCACAGTGCCTGCTGGGGAGCCTGAGGCAGCCTTATAAAGGCTGCCCACATGGAGGAAGAGGCCAGCTCAGGCCTCTCCTGCAGCGGGCATGGTCAGTTGGCCATTGGTCAATTGACCCGCCGGCGGGAACCTTCCCGCCATCCGAGGGGGCTTCTGGGAGGAAGAAGCCCTCCCTAAGGCCAGAATGGCGGTGGGGGACACCCTGCACCGCAACTTCTTTGGCCCGGTAAGTCGGGCCATGCCTTGAAAGGAGATTGCACCTGAATATTAGAAAGAACTTCCTGACTGTGAGAGCTGTTCAGCAGTGGAATTCTCTACCCCAAAGTGTGGTGGAGGCTCCTTCTTTGGAGGCTTTTAAGCAGAGGTTGGGTGGCCATCTGTTGGGGTGCTTTGAATATGTTTTTCCTGCTTCTTGGCAGAATGGGGTTGGACTGGATGGCCCATAAGGTCTTTTCCAACTCTATGATTCTACTGGGCCCCCAAATAACGATAAGCATATCAAGGATACTGGTACTGATGTGGTTTTCAGAATTGGCTCCCCAAACAAAACCAGGAAGAGGCCTAAAAACCAAGACACTAAGGAAAAATATTTTAGAAATGTGAACTGGTCATGCTCAGGTTAAAAGACTGCCGCATCACCTTTGACATCTGCAAATGATCCAGACATGCATGCATAGCGAAATGAAATGAGAATCCCACCCGGGACAGAAATATTAAGAAGATATTCCAAGATACACAGATCTTGAGACTGTTTGCCTCAAAACCCCCCAAAATGAATTTTTTCCCCTAAGTTTCCAGTCAAGGCTGATTATTTACACAGGATAAATGCTGTGATGTTATTAACTGGCGTAAGACGGAGGGAAAATAAACCTCTCCCCCTTTCCCGCTTTGGTTTCCGCAGCCCAAGCATGCAAGTTTTTTGGGGGTGAATTGAGGTAATGTCCTTTAGGAATCCCTCCCCCAGACTAGTTTTGTTCTGTGTAGAATTCACAGACAGGTATTATTTTCTTGATTTTTTTTAAAAAATAACTTAGTTCAATGATATTTGATAGGTTTATAAATGAAATAATGCAGGAAATGGCTGGGTTTAAGGTACCAAAAAGGTTACAAAATATTTGCAGCTGTGAGATCTTACATAAGCTTGAAATTGGGGTCAAAAATTTACTGGATTCTATACAAAGAGAGAGAAGGAAGAGCATAACATTTGGGGAGTAAAGGACAATTTCCTTGGGGAGAAAACTTCTTATTTGGGGGCAATGCTCTCAATTCTTTCCCTGCACCATTGCTACACACCTGGATCCAGGAAAGTCTGCAAGGATGGTGGCCCAAAACGTTGGCATCACAACCAAAAAGTTCTGTTTCCATTTGTGATGAAGGCACAGACTGATGCTATTTTATTTTACCATCACTTATAAAGAAACTAGAGACACAAAACATGGTCAATGTTGCAGTCCAAGATCTGGAAGACTGTGAGTTCCCTAAATTAGGAATGAGGCCTTTTTGTGAATTGCAATTCCCCAAATTAACCAGATATCGTTGATAGTGGCTGCTCTCTTGCAGCCACAAGATGCAGAGCCATCCTTAAGAAACGGGGCTACGAAGTGGAGTCCACGACATGCGAGTGTGAAGAGCAAACCACAGACCACCAACTACAATGTAACCTGAGCCCTGCCACATGCACAATGGAGGACCTTCTCAAAGCAACACAAGAGGCACTCCAAGTGGGGGAATTGGGTGCATTTGTGCATGCTTTAAAATCCTGATAAAGGATCCCATGAAGGAGAAAACATCTGAAAATGTGTCTCACTCAACAGCAGGGGGAAAAGGTACACTAACCATTCCAACCGGCTTGCATGATCCCATCCGGTCATTGTGCCCATTCCAGCGATAAAAGCTGGGGTATTCGCCATGCTCCAGGATGTACTGCTGGCCTCGGAAATCCGTATGACTGAAGCAGACCCAAGCTCCGGTTTGTACGCAGATGGCATTGACTCGGTTAGCAAAGCCCCGTTCCTGGAAGTTGTCACAGGGCCCAGAGACCTCCAACTTTTTGCCTGTGAAGCATTTGCCCTCATAGAAAACAATCTGTAAGGAAGATATTCCATGAATAAAAGCTACAGTAGAGTCTCACGTATCCAACATAAACGGGCCAGCAAAACATTGGATAAGCGAAAATGTTGGATAATAAAGAGGGATTAAGGAAAAGTCTATTAAATGTCAAATTACGTTATGATTTTACAAATTAAGCACCAAAACAACAAATTGAAACAAAAAGCAGTTCGATACACAGTAAAGTTATGTAGTAACTATCTGTACCCCACCACGCTTTGCTGTGGCCAGCCTTCCCTCCCTCTTTCTCTCCTTTTTTCCCTCCTTCCTTCGCTCCCTCTTTCCTTCCTTCATTCCCTTCTCTCTTTTCTCTTCTCTCCTTTCCCCCCTTTTCTTTCCTTCCTCTTTCTCTCCTATCTTCCTTCTACCTCTTTCCTTCCTTTCTCTTTCTTTTTCTTCCATCTCCTCTCTTTCTCTTTCTTCCCTTCCTCTTTCTCTCTTTCTTTCTTCCTTTCTCCCTCTTCCTTCCTTCTTTCCCTTTTTCTTCCTTCTCTCCTTCCTTCCTTCTCTATCTCTTTCCTTCCTCCCCCCTTTTTCTTTTTCTTCTCTTTCTTCCTTCTTCCTTCCTTCTACCTCTTTCCTTCCTTCCTTTGCTTTTTGCTTCCATCCTTCCTTCTCTTTCCTTCTTCCCTCCCTCTTTCTCTCCTTCTTTCCCTCATTCCTTTGCTCCTTCTTTCTTTCCCTTTTTTCTTTCCTTCTCTCCTTCCTTCCTTCTCTACCTCTTTCCTTCCTCCCCTTTTCTTTTCCTTCCCCTTCTCTCCTTGCTTCCTTCTCTACCTCTTTTCTTCCTTCCTTCGCTTTTTGCTTCCATCCTTCCATCTTTCCTTCCCTCCTTCTCTCCTTCTTTCCCTTCTTTCTTCGCTCTCTCTTTCCTTCCTTTTTCTTCTTTCCTTCTCTCCTTCCTTCCTCCTCTATCTCTTTCCTTCCCCCTTCCTTCCCTCCCTCCCTCCCTCCCTCCCTCTTCCTCCCTTTTTTCTTTCCTGTCTTTACAGCTTTGTTTTAAAGTCCTTTCCACTGTTTTTTTTTGGGGGGGAATGTGATGGTCACTCGTTGGTCTCTTAGGGGTATAAACCACCTCTTCTCTGTAGTTGCTTCCCTTTGCTAGGAAAGGTCCCCAAGAATGAAAACATGCAGTTCTTGTGGGTTTTTTCGGGCTATATGGCCATGTTCTAGAGGCATTTCTCCTGACGTTTCGCCTGCATCTATGGCAAGCTTCCTCAAGCTTCCTCGATTCCACAGATATATAAGCCCCTTTTTCCCAGCTCCAGCAGACCTCTGAGGAAGCTTGCCATAGATGCAGGCGAAACGTCAGGAGAAATGCCTCTAGAACATGGCCATATAGCCCGAAAAAACCCACAAGAACTGAGTGATTCCGGCCATGAAAGCCTTCGACAATACACATTACATTTTTATTTATATAGATTACTGTATTTACAAATTTAACACCAAACATCGCAATGTATTGAAACAGCTGTGGATCTGGGCAGGAGGCAGACAGCGTTGGATAATACAGAACGTCGGATGAGCGAAGGTTGGATAAGTGAGACTCTACTGTACTGTAAACTGCCAGTCCCAAAACCCATTGGGATTCCAAGCACATGGCATTTACTGCCAGCTGGATTTAATTTTGCATCCAACTAGAGAGAGAGAGAGAGAGAGGGAGACCAAAAAGGAAACTGGATGAGTGTCTTTAAGCATAAATTACAGCTCAGCTCTAGTTTACAGCACTGTGTGTGGTGCATAAGGCAAACTCCCTCTTGGCCTTTTGTAAACACCACAGTTTCAAATTTTATGTTTGGATTAATCAGGGTATATTCCATGTTTCCCAATCACCCCTCGTCCTTCTCTTTAGGTCACCAGTTAAGGGAATGTCCCCTTCCTTCAGACCACCCTGACTGTATGGTGACTCCACCCTCAAGACAACATAAGTCTACAGGGTTCCTGAAGCCTTACTCTGTCAAACCATCCCATCTCCCGCTGGCACATTAAGGTTTTATTTTCCATCTCACAATGTTTCCTTTTAAAGACATTTAAAATCTAAGAAAAGTTTGAGAAAGTTACTTACTTTTCCTGAATACTGAGACATGACTTATTTTGACGATCTGCCCGATGCTCACATTGAAGCCGACTCCCCAATGGGATTTGCAGAACTGCAGGAAGCAGTATATACAGTATATATATCAGTGATGGTGAGACCCGTTTGGGGTCCTAAGGGCTGCCAAACAATACACACCAGCAACGATTCATGCTTAGTTGGCAAGAACCGCATGCCCCGGTCTCTGCTGATACAAAGGTTTTGATTTAACATGGACAAAAGAATCACTTGATGGGGATTTGAAGCATGAGCGCCGTACATTTGCAGTTGCTTTTAGAGATGGTTCATTTAGAATAGGTAACAATGCAAAGGTGGCCAAATCTTCCATGTATCTTGATTTCTTTTTAATATAGAAAAGTATATTTCCATCAGAGACTCTCCTGAAGGCCATAGTCAGTATTTTCAGAAGATGTCTTCAAAACTATGAACGTGTAATGCCATCGGTATACTGACTCAGGTCATTGGTTCATCAAGCCAGATTCTGTCTATTTTGACATGAAGTTTTCCAGGGCTTCAGCCAGAAATCATTCATAGCCATGTTATCAATGAATCCAGTGTCTTGGACCTATATATGCACAGGACAGTACTATCACCAATCTGCTGTCCTTCCCCTAATGCAGTGTTTCTCATCCTGGGGGTCGGGACCCCTAGGGGGGTCACAAGGGGGTATAAGAGGGGTCACCAAAGACTATCAGAAAACAGTATTTTCTGTAGGTCATGGAGGCTCTATGTGAAGTTTGGACTAATTCTATTGTTGGTGTGGTTCGGAATGCGCTTTGATTGTAGGTGAACTATAAATCCCAACAACTACAACTCCCAAATGTCAAGGTCTGTTTTCCCCAAACTCTACCAGTGTTCATACTTAGGCATATTGAATATTCATGCCAAGTTTGGTCCAGATCCATCATTGTTTGAGTCCACAGTGCTCTCTGGATGTAGGTGAACTACAACTCCAAAACTCAAGGTCAATGCCCACCAAATCCTTCCAGTATTTTCTGTTGGTCATGGGAGTTCTGTGTGCCAAATTTGGTTCAATTCCATCATTGGTGGAGTTCAGAATGCTCTTTGATTGTAGGTTAACTATAAATCCCAGCAACTACAACTCCCAAATGACAAAATAAAATACCAAATTTGAGCATATTGGGTATTTGTGCCAGGTTAAGTCCAGTAAATGAAAATTTACATTACTGTTCATAACAGTAGCAAAATTACAGTTATGAAGCAGCAACGAAAATAATTTGATGGTTGGGGGTCACCATAACATGGGGAACTGTAATAAGGGGTTACAGCATTACGAACGTTGAGAACCACTGCCCTAATGCCATCGGTATACTGACTCAGGTTGGTGCCTGCTGGAAGAGCACTTTGGTTTTCTCAATGTTCAATGAGAGGCCAAACTCCTCATATGCTTCTGCAAAGATGTTTAGAATGGCATTGCAATCCCTCTGCAATGCCAAAAATACAATGTTGACTGTTTCTGCTACCCTGGCAGCCACTTCTCCACAAAAGTCAACATTGATACTGAAATTCAACACTGCCTGAACTCTGCGAGTGCAGCATTTTTCTAAATGAAGCAGAGAGTGTTTGAGGACCGGGACATCCGTAGGGATACCAAGGTGCTTATTTATAAAGCTATTGTCCTCCCAACCCTGCTATATGCCTGCGAGACATGGACTGTCTACAGACATCACATGCAACTCCTGGAACGATTCCATCAGCATTGCCTCCGAAAAATCACTGGCTTGTTTGGCTACTAAATTGCACTGTTGACTTATGTGTAGCTTGGGATTTACTAAAACCTCTCTAGATCATTTTTCCAATCATTTTGATTTCTGACCCTATCCTCTCCTAATTTGGTGTCATTAGAAAAACTGGTGAGCATGCTTTCAGTTCCATCTTCCAAGTTATTTAGAAACATGTTGCATATCACCAGGCTCAAGACAAAGCCCTCTTGATATTTCTCTAGTCACATTTCCTTGGAGTCAACCATTGATCACCTTTTGTGTCCAGTAGATCAAATAGTTACAAAGCTGCCTAATAGTACTGCCTAGTGCGCATTTTAAATTTTTATCTACAGTTATGTATTGTTATAGATAAGTGTTTGTAATGGTAAGTATATAGTATTTCATAATATTGGGGATGGTAGCCAGCTTAGCTCGCTTTGAGCTGAGTTGCTATGGAGATAGGAGTGGAGCCAACTGCCACTTAGCAGAGCAGCCATTTTTAAAGCAGTCAGTCTGTGGTCGATGAATCATAGAATCATAGAATCAATTGTGTGTGGAGAACCAGTGAGGATTCTGTAGTCAAAGAACTACAGGGGAAGGCTGATTCTTTGAGCCAATATAATTTAGATAAGTCGAGTGACTTATTTATATTAAAAGTAACGGTTGTGGAAAAAGAGGGGAAGCCCTAATAAACATCTTTATTGTAACAGAACCATCATAAAGAAAGGATAAGCGTGTGCCTGAAACAATCTGTTAAAGAAAGAAACATCTTTTTAAAGGAACTAAGTTTGAGACCTGTTTGTTAGTAGAATTAGACCTCCTAAGAGTTATTTAAGAACTGTTTTGAATGTAACCTTTGAAGATCTGTACCTCTAAGAGAAAGGAAACTTTGAAACCATCAAACTTCTGTACCTCAATAAACTTGTTAGAGTTTCTTTTTAAAGTCAAGCCTATGTTACCATTCCTTTCCAAGTCAAGTCACGCTACATATTGAAGGAAGACCAAAGCAACATTACAAGCTATTGGTTGTGTCATCAATATAATAAGCCCTCACAAAGAGGTGACTCCTTTTACCAACTCTTTACATATTGGTAACAGTTATATTTATGCCTCCTTACAATTTGGTGGCATCATTACAAATTAGTGGCCAAGGCTTTACAATTAGTAGCAGTAATATACGGGCACCTTCACACTAGTGCACATTTTAACAGCTTTTAAATTGCAGTTCACGCAAAAGTGTTTGTACATCCTCTTTGGTTTCTTCTAGCATCCCACACTTACCCTCCACTTGGAATTATTTAGAAAGTGTGCCTTCAATATCTCACCTTTAAAAAATCCCCAAATTTCCCTACACTACCTATTAGCCTTCTTAAAATCCCAGTTGTATCTGTGACTACCTTTGGTGTCCCCTTTGCTCTGTATAACAAATTCCAAAGAATCCCACTATTTCCCTCCTCATTGATCAGATTTTTAGGATCACATCCAAAATAGTTGATCCTCTTGTTGTCTTCCAACTTCTAGGCAATTAAATCGACTGTGAGGCAAGAGAAGAATTTGTTGGACATTACATTCTTGGCTGAGTTTAACTTCCAATAAACATTTGGTTGGTTTCCCATTACTATTATATTTTCTTTTTGAATGTTGGGTCAGTTGTTCTAGGAAGGCATCTCTGTTTTCAGTCTGCCTCGTGGGGGTCTTCAGGAAACTCCCACAATGATATCACTGTTGTTTCCTTCTCCTTAATTTTTACCCAAATGATCTCAATCTATTTTGCATGCTTTATAGATCTCCCAAGTGTGCACATTCTTGACATAGAATGCTCCATCTCCTCCTTACCTGTTTGATCTAATTTTTGTTACTACATTCCAATCATGATATTCCTCCCACAAGGTTTCAAGGATGCCTATTAAATCATATTTGCCCTCCTTTGTTGAGAAACAATTGCTTGACCCAGAAGTGGAGAATATTGGCCAGAGATGTAAAGGAGCAATGCAACAACATATTTGTCCATCCATTGTGAAACATTCCCTACCTCAGGTAGGAGGGAAAGCTAACTTAGATGTTGAAAGCTTATGCCCACCAACATACAGCTAGCACAGTGTTTTCCAACCTTCCTAATGTAGTGACCCTTTAATACAGTTCTCCATGTTGTGGTGACCCCACAAGTCCAGGAACATACTAATCATGCTTATAGTTGTCCAGAGGAGGGCGACTAAAATGATCAAGGGTCTGGAGAACAAGCCCTATGAGAAGCGGATCAAAGAGCTGGGCATGTTTAGCCTGCAGAAAAGAAGACTGAGAAGAGACTTGTTTTCTGTTGCCCTGGAGACTAGGATGCGGAGCAATACTTCAAACTACAAGAAAGGAGACTCGACCAGAACATTAGAAAGAACTTTCTGACTGTGAGAGCTGTTCAGCAGTTGAACTCTCTACCCCGAAGTGTGGTGGAGGCTCCTTCTTTGGAGGCTTTTAAACAGAGGCTGGATGGCCATCTGTCGAGGGGTGATTTGAATGCAACATTCCTGCTTCTTGGCAGGGGGTTGGACTGGATGGCCCATGAGGTCTCTTCCAACTCTAGGATTCTAGGTCATTCCATATCTTTAAACTCAGCCACTGTTCTGGTACGGCTGTAGCAGGAGCTCCAGCTTCTTTTTTTTTCTTTGAGTGTTTGCATGTATTCCATGCATTTTGCAATAAGGTGGCTTCCCTTGGTTTGCAATTATAGGGCCAATGACCCATAATCATCATTAGGTTCTTTAGTTCCGCCCCTTTTTCTGGGTTTAGGAGGGAAAAAGGGGACCTCTAGTTCAGTTCACACAGAGAAGCCTTTCGTACAGGACGTGAATCAGTTCCACCTGTAGAAAGCTTCGTCTTTTACAGCTTTTGCTGGGGGGATCCAGTCCCACAGTTCTACAGCTTTTGCTGTGGGGAACTCAGTCCCACAGCTCTATAGAGAAGCATAGCCTTTGCTGGGGGGATCCAGTCCCACAACTTTACAGCCAGCCTTCGCTGGGAATTGAAGACTTTCTTTCCTCTTGGAAATCTACAAAAGGACTCTGTTTGGTAAGGACCACTCGCGGCAGCCATAATGCAATTTGGACCGGGTGTAGGGGCCCACGCCAGCAGAGCCTAAGACAGATTTCCCAGGTAGAGGTCAAGGATTTCCCTGATAGTGAAGAAACAGTTCATGAAGATGTATTGTCGAAGGCTTTCATGGCTGGAATCACTAGGTTCTTGTGGGTTTTTTTGGGCTATAGGGCCATGTTCTAGAGGCATTTCTCCTGACGTTTCGCCTGCATCTATGGCAAGCATCCTCAGACGTAGTGAGGTCTGTTGGAATTAGGAAAGTGGGTTTATATATCTGTGGAATGACCACGGTGGGACAAAGGACTTTTGTCTGCTGGAGCCAGGTGTGAATGGACTGCTGTAGGTTTTTCCGGGCTATATTTCAACTGACCACCTTCATCAGCATTTGAAGGCCTGGCTGAGCCTGGGGGAATCCAGATGAACCAGCCTGGACACAGCATATTATTTGAGAACACAGAAATGCTGGACCACTCCAACAACCACCATGTCAGACTACACAGAGAAGCCATTGAAATCCACAAACATGTGGACAATTTCAACAGAAAGGAGAGAAACCATGAAAATGAACAAAATCTGGCTACCAGTATTAAAAAACTCTAAAATTACAACAGCAAAATAGCAGAGAGGAAACAACCAGGCACATCTTAACACCTCTCAACAAAAGATTCCCCCAGGCTCAGCCAGGCCTTCAAATGCTAATGAAGGTGGTCAGTTGAAACATTCACACCTAGCTCCAGCAGAGAAGAGCTCTTTGCCCCACCCCAGTCATTCCACAGATATATAAACCCATTTTCCTAATTCCAACAGACCTCACTACCTCTGAGGATGCTTGCCATAGATGCAGGCGAAACGTCAGGAAAAATGCCTCTAGAACATGGCCATATAGCCCGAAAAAACCCACAAGAACCTAGTTCATGAAGATAGTTGCCTGTCCCTTGTGGACAAGATTAAGAAAGCCACCAGTTGATTCAAAGCCTTGAAGTATTTGTTTGATTTATTGAAGACCTAAGCAGTAATAAAGAACTTCGTTAAACTTTCCAAGTTTCTAAAGACTTTGTTTAGGGAAATCTATAGGGCCTCTAATCCGAGGCACCCCTGGCATCCCGTTGGGCATACAGAACACGTCCTGTCTACAGACCTTTTCACAGGCCCAGTGCGTGACAGCACAGCCACCGTTAAAGCCAAACAACACAGATCTGATCTTCTACAAGAGGCCTCCACAAGCCTCTCCAATGACAATCTCCTTTGTAGTTCTGCAGGGGTTTGCATTCCCCGCACAAATAACTAATTGCCATGGTCCAGCAAAGTTCCCAAGGGGTATGTTCTAAGAAATGCATTTCTATTCCAACCTGCCTCACTAGAATGTAGTCCTTTTCTGTAACACAGCATACAATTGCCGCCCTGATATGATTTACACAAAGGTCAAAATAGTTTCCATACTGCTTGATTACAACCCCCTCTTGCCCCATCTAGAGCATGAAATATGTTCTGCTGCATTACAGGGTTAATTCCTCTATAACCAATAGATACGGAGTGAGAGCAAACCAGCTCAGCAAGTGCTATTTTTATATCAGCACATAATTTATTAGCAGGAACATTTTATGCGCTCAACACACTCCAGAGACACAGCTAATTAAATCTTCCTGTTACCTCTGAGGAAGGAGCTAACGATAACAACTCCTTCTCTACACAGAAGGGGAAACTGGGCCAAGAAGAGGCCCCGAGTTTCAGAGGGAGTCAAGTCAGCCTTCACCAGGAGGAGTTCGGATTAGGTCCACGTGAAAACATACCAGCTCCATGTCTCAGTGTTTCCATTACAGAGATCTTGCAGTATACTGCATGTAGAAACATGGGATGCAGTGGCACTGGAAAGTGTCTGAATTCTACCACCTTTCCTTAAAAATCCCAAATTTGCTAAACCTTCACAAAACATATTATACAAAATTAGCAGCAGAGAAATAATGAGAAGCCAAAGAGTCAGTAGTCCTGATGATAGGCAAGAAAAACCTTTGTATCCTGCATTTTAGCAAGGTAAAAGAAGCCCCCGGTGGCACAGTAAGTTAAACCCCTGTGCCGGCAGGACTGAAGACCAACAGGTCGCAGGTTCGAATCTGGCGAGAGGGGGATGAGCTCCCTCTATCAGCTCCAGCTCTCCATGTGGGGACATGAGAGAAGCCTCCCACAAGGATGATAAAAAAAAATCAAATCACCTGGACATCCCCTGGGCAACGTCCTTGCAGACGGCCAATTCTCTCACACCAGAAGCGACTTGCAGTTTCTCAAGTCACTCCTGACATGACAAAAAAAGCAAGGTAAAGGTAAAGCTTTTCCCTTGACATTAAGTGTAGTCATGTCCAACTCTAGGGGGTGGTGCTCATCTCCATTTCTAAGCCAAAGAGCCGGCATTGCCTGTAAATGCCCCCAAGGTCATGTGGCCAGCATGACTGCATGGAGAGCCATTACCTTCCCGCTGGAGCAGTACCTAGTGATCTACTCACATTTGCATGTTTTCGAACTGCTAGGTTGACAAAAGCTGGGGCTAACAGTGGGAGCTCTCCCCCTGCCCCAGATTTGAATGGCTGACCTTTTGGTCAGCAAGTTCAGCAGCTCAGTGCACCACCTGGTAGCAAGGTAGTCAACCTCATAAGGATTGATAGACCATATTAGTAATCTGCCACATGCTGCAAACTGTCAAATACAGCTTTTGAAAGAGTCAAAATCAAATACAGTATGACCCGTGTATCCAGAGGATATGTTCCAACACACACACGGTTCCTTGGATACCTGAAATAGTAATAGTGAAACCTATACTTTTACCTGGGCCACAAGCATATCATAGAATAGCACTGGAAGACCTAGAGATGCCACCAAGCACTTCCAAGAGATGCCACTAAGCTCTGGGGGTCTCTCTAAGTCATCCAGTGCTATTCTATGTTATACTTGGCCTGGGAAAAAAATCAGAATTGCACTGGAAGATTTAAAGAGGCCCATCATTCCTTCTGGGAGTATGTTTTGGAGCATGGGGAAGGGGGCAATGTTGTATGACTTAATAATCAAATTATTTTCCTGAAAGCACGTTTGTAAAAAACCCCCAAGATATCCCATCCTTTCAAAACTAATCATCAATTAAGTGTGCGTATGCTACATTAATTTTATATTGCCCCACATTTTCTCCAGCTCTACACACCTCATATCAATATTATCATTTAATCCACACAACGTTTTGCTAAGTAGGCTAAAATCAAGGTTTAGTGATAGAATAAATCTGAAGTCAAGAGTTGACAATTTATATAACACTGGCATTCAATGTCATGTAACTTCCAAGCTGTTTTCAGAGAAGAACTGAACTACTGTTAGGAAGTAACAGGCAGACAAATGTCAGTGTGCTGGAAGAAGCACAGACCACCAGCACTGAAGCGATGGTCCTCCGCCATCAACTCTGCTGGACTGACCACGTTGTCCAAATGCCCGATCACCGTCTTCCAGGTGCCCTCCTCTGAACTCAGGAATGGAAAACAGAACGTTGGAGGACAGGAAAAGAGATTTAAAGTTGGGCTCAAAGCCAACCTTAAAAACTGCAGCATAGACAGCAAGAACTGGGAAGCCCTGGCCCTTGAGCACTCTAGCTGGAGGTCAGCTGTGACCAACAGTGCTGTAAAATTTGAAGAGGCATGAATGAAGGGTGAAAGAGAGAGAAATGTGCCAAGAGGAAGGCGTGTCAAGCCAACCCCGACCGGGACCGCCTTCCACATGGAAACCAATGCTCTCACTGCAGGAGAAAATGCAGGTCAAGGATGGGGCTCCACAATCACCTACGTACCCGCCAGGACACCTAACCTGGGGGACAATCTTACTCGGACAACGAGGGATCGCCTAAGTAAATAAGTATGCAAAGAACTCCCAGCTTTATTTCAATGTGGACTGAATGTTCAACCATTTTTTGGTCATGCTGTAGAAGACTTCACTGTATGCAAATAAAAAAGGTAGCAATTTGATGCTATAAGCATCGGCACCAAAGTAATTTAGGCCTTTTGATGAAAAGAAAATTTACCAGCTGTTGCAGCATTTTTTTTTTGTAACACCAGACATGAAGATGCAATCTTTGCTTGCATTATTAAGTTGGCACGCCCTAAAACATAAGGCATTAACGTACTTTTCATTTTAACTAGAGTCATTGACAGTGCTCAAAAGGTTTGTTTATTTTTTGGGGATTAATATTCAAAGGTGTAGTTGTATGTATCGGCATACAAAGGACTCCTGTAACACCTTTGAGAGTGCATCTGCGGAAGTAGTTTAAGTCTACACAAGCTTATGCTTCAAACATCTTCCTCTGAGTCAGGACATTATCAAACAAGGCAAGCAAAGTCAGGACTGCAGCTGGACAATCACTTTTTGTGACAGTCTTAATCATATGATGCTGTGTGCATTCTGCTATTGATTTGCTTCCCCCGCATGTTTTTCCCATCCCTAGCAAATGACAAATAAAATACGTCAATAACTCCCCTACTACATTTCCATCACTCACCTTAATGCGATAAGTCCATTCTATTTTGGTGCCAGCAGTAATGTGACATTACGGGATTCTACTCCTCTCTCCCCTCCCCACTATTCCTATGTTGTTTGCCACACACACACACACACATTTGCCTTTTCCCACGATGCTGAAATAGCATAATTGCACTAGAATAGAGAAATACAGTACAGGAAGGTGAGGTTACAAAGGTACACGGAAAAATGATTGTGGGACCAGACTGCGCAAGGACATAGTTGTGCAACTGATGAGAGCTGCCACATAAAAAGTGCTTAACTTGGTACATATCCACCATCCACTCAATATAGTAATATATAATACTAATATTGTGAAATGCTAATATATTATATATACATATATCGCTAATATCATGTAATACAATATAATACTAATAATACAATATAATTGTATATTACAGTGTGTGTGTGTGTATGTGCATATATATATATATAAACAGAGTACCCGGTGGCACAGGGGGTTAAACCCCTGTACCGGCAGGACTGAAGACCGACAAGTCGCAGGTTCGAATCCACGGAGAGCGCGGATGAGGTCCCTCTATCAGCTCCAGCTCCTCATGTGGGGACATGAGAGAAGCCTTCCACAAGGATGGTAAAAACATCCAATCATCCAGGCGTCCCCTGAGCAACGTCCTTGCAGACGGCCAATTCTCTCACATCAGAAGCAACTTGCAGTTTCTCAAGTTGCTCTTGACATGACAAAAAATAAAATTATATATCACATGATATATCATATTGATAATATTATAATGTAATGCAATATAGTACTAATAATACAATATAATTATACAGGGTTAGTCAAAATGAATAGGCCAATAAGAAAATTAATTTTAGACGAATGTATGTTTACTGTAACCAAACCACAGCTACGTAGCGACAGATAAAACTATCAAAGTTTTTTTTGAGCAACACACATGTACGTTAATGCCGCTAGGCGTCGCTAGGGGTCGCTGTTTTCAAAATGGCGGAATCAAGCAAAGAGAAGGCGTTTTGTGTGATGACATTTGCTAAAACAATGTCAGTAATTACGGTCCAGCGAGAATTTCAAGGGTTAGGGTTAGGGTTAGGGATAGGGTTAGGGATAGGGTTAGCGTTAGGGTTAGGACCTCAACGAACACCTTCCCAGACGTTGCTGCATTCGATGCCATTACGTCGGATGTGCTGCAACGGATGTGGAATGAACTGGACTATCGCTTGGACATCTGCCGTGTCACACGGGGCGCCCATATCGAACATCTCTGAAGGTGAGACAAAACTTTGATAGTTTATCTGTCGCTACGTAGCTGTAGTTTGGTTACAATAAACATACATTCGTCTAAAATTAATTTTCTTATTGGCCTATTCATTTTGACTAACCCTGTATATTACATGTAGCATTAATAATATTGCAGTAGAGCTATAGTACAATACAGTAATTTATAATACTAATATTGTGCTATGCTAATAATGTATTGTATATACATAATGTAATGCAATATAATTATATATTACATGTAATATTACTACTAATATTGCAGTAGAGCTATAGTACAATACAGTAATATATAATACTAATATTGTGCTAGGCTAATAATGTATTGTATGTACATAAAATATTGATAATATTATAATGTAATGCAATATAATAATTATATATTACATGTAATATTACTACTAATATTGCAGTATAGTGGTATAGTACAATATAATAATGCATATCACTAATATTGTGCTATGCTAATAATATAATTTATTGTTTGTACATTTCACTTGTGAGCTGCTCTGAGTCCCCTTCGGGGTGAGAAGGGTGGGGCATAAATGTCATAAATAAATAAATATATACTCTAAAGCGATTGTATCTAGTGTGATGAAAATATTATATGTCAAAGATTACTTTGGGGATTAGTAACAGCAATCTGATTCAAATATTCCCACTCTTTAGAGGACGGTGGCAACAACCAGCTACTGCAGTTATCTACCCACCTTGCCATTCTCACACTCCGGAGGAAAAGTAATGCCATGGAACCTTAAAATGTTAATTGACGTATATTATGGACCTTTGTTGGTAAAAACATGTTTGAGTTGAGAGGCCACCAATTTGGATGGAAGTGACAGGAAAAAGAGTTCCAGATACCTTGCATATCTGTGATTTCATTGACGCAGGCAGTTCCTCTACTGACGCAGATTGAAAACCATTCCATACATAGCTGCTATAATGCACCCGATGGCTATTCTTCTTATGAGATTGAACAATCAGCAAGCTTTCCCCATGATTGATGGACACAGGGATGCCCTCGAGGGCCAAAGTGAAACCTTGCTATTTGGCAGAACCTGCTGAACATGTGCTCATTTCACAGAGCTTCCAGAACCCAAGTTGGAAAAACCTGGTATCCAAGATTCACATTTGCAAAGTGATGAATGATAGCAATTCTGAGCCGGCAGCCAACGGACATGGTGGGATAATACACCGTTCATATTGTAAAAAAATTAGCTATTCATAATTCTTGTTCACAAACTGGGAAATATGCCCCAAAATTCTTACGTTCAAAGACTATAGCCTCTTCATATACCATATATACTCAAGTATAAGCCGACCCGAATATAAGCTGAGGCACCCAATTTTACCACAAAAAACTGAGAAAACTTATTGACTCGAGTATAAGCCGCAGGTGGGAAAAGAAGCAGCTACTGGTAAATTTCAATATAAAATTGATCCCAATAAAATTACATTAATTGAGGCATCTGTACATTAAATGTTTTTGAATATTTACATAAAACTGTAATTTAAGATAACACTGTTGAACTTTGATTAAACCATTATTCTAACCTTCAATGTAAATGTGCTTACTTATCCTTACGTACATGAGGATGCTTGCCATAGATGCAGGTGAAACGTCAGGAGAAAATGCCTCTAGAACATGGCCATATAGCCCGGAAAAACCTACAACAACCTACTGCTTACGTATCCTTCCAATAATAATAAAGTAAAGCAAAAAATGTGAATAATAACAATAGAGAAAAATAGTAAATGTAATAATAATAGAGTAAAATAATAAATGTAAAAAATAATAGAGAAAAATAATGGAATGTAATAATAATAATAATAATAATAATAGAGTAAAATAATAAATAAATTTGACTCGAGTATAAGCCATGGGGGGCTTTTTCAGCCTTAAAAAAGGGCTGAAAAAATTGGCTTATACTTAAGTATATACAAGTAATTACATTCAAAGATTGCTCTGTTTAAGCCTGCTACTATACAGTTCAGAAGTAACATGTTGGATCCCAATGCTCTAGGAACCTGTTGGAAAATGCTGCTAATGTGATGTGAGTTGCAATCTGAAAAGGATCCCAGCTAAGCAGAGGGCATGCAAAGATTTGCAGCTATTTTATTTACAAGTATACATTTAACACAAAGAAACACTGATATTCAAGCCTATTAATAGTAGTGTAACAATATGCATCATTTGGATGATTATTCTAACCCAACTACACTGAAAAATTAATGCCAGTAAAATTATTGGTCATAATATTAAGAAATACAATATATAAATTGAAAATATGATTGCTTAAAATTTGAAAATGGAAGTGAAGCCATTTCTCTCTCTCTCTCTCTCTCTCTTTTTTTTTTTGTACAGGAGTCAGAGTTTAACATAATCTGAAGGGAAAAAAGTCTCCAACTGACTGTATATTGTTCAGGTTAACAAAAGAAGAAAAAGCGTAGTTTCGCTGTGAAGGGAACAGGCAGTTTGCTTCTTTAGGTAGAACGGCGTATTCCCAGTGTTCAGCCTCCGCTGTGCAATCACATCACCGAGCACGAAGACTTCCCTTGTGAAGATGCCCCATCAATTTTTTCGGCCTCCAAAATTATCCTCCTGAAAACATCAACCGCAGTCTGTAAGAGATGGAGAGAGAGGCCATTAAGAGCCTTAAAGAACACACAGAGTAGCTCTCATTAGTTTAGAGCAGCAACATGGAGGGTAAACAGTAGGTTATTATTTCTAGTTCAACAACAGAAGTCTTAGTAAAAATCATTCTCATTACAAGAAGTTCTTTAAAAGGGCAATTAACCCTACCTATTGGTTCACAAGGCATTTCTGACCCAACTTTCACTGCTGAACAAGAAGCTGAACTCTGCTCTAGGAGAAGTTCTCCCTCTATTCCATGATATTTAACGTACGGTACTTACATGTATCAAATGTGCCATAGAATCTAAGTAGTGCCTTCGTTTTTAAAACTTGAAACCCAAAGAAGTATTTGCTGGTGAATGTGTAGCGGCAAAAAGTACTCTCTTTACAATCCACTGATTCTGCCCAGAGTTTGATGATGTGTTCTCTATAAGAAATGATTAGACTCGGGATATTTTTAATGGAATGGATCACGGGTATTGTAGCACAGTGGGTTAAAGTGTAGTGCTGCTGAACTTGCTGACCGAAAGGTCGCAGGTTCGAATCGGGGAGCGGCGTGAGCTTCTGCTGTTAGTCCCATCTTCTGCCAATCTAGCAGTTCGAAAACATGGAAATGTGAATAGATCAATAGGTACTGCTCCGGCGGGAAGGTAATGGCACTCCATGCAGTCATGCTGGCCACATGACCTTGGAGGTGTCTACGGACAACGCTGGCTCTTCGGCTTAGAAAGGGAGATGAGCACCACCTCCCAGAGTTGGACACGACTGAACTTAATGTCAGGAGAAAACCTTTACCTTTACCTATTTTACTTCCATATTGATTTTGTATTGTTATTTTTTTGGTGATTAATTTTAAATTGATTGATAGTCCTATTACTGTTCATTGTTTGCACTGTTGGGAGCTGCGCTGAGGCCCCTTGGGGAGATGGGAGCGGGATACAAATAAAGTTTATTATTATTGAGTTATTTAACTCTCAACGCCATTCCAATCATTGTTCTGGATTGCATGGACTTGTAAGAAGGCAAAGTCGCATAGTGGTAGAGTGTCATTCTGGAGGTGGGGAGACCAGGACTCACTGGGCCTAGTTTGTTTCTTGGTTTTTATCCATTCCTTCAGTTACAAAAGAAAATGCCTTCCTTTACTTGTTTGTTTGCACATTCACCTGTATCATTCATCCTCATAATGGAGCCCCCAGTTAAACTCTTGAGCCAGCAGGACTACTGACCAAAAGGTCGGCGGTTCAGATCCGAGGAGCAAGGTGAGCTCCTGTCTGTCGGCTCCAGCTTCTCATGAGGGGAAATGAGAGAAGCCTCCCACAGGATGTTAAAACATCAAACATCTGTGTGTCCCCTGGGCAACGTCCTTGCAGACGGCCAATTCTCTCACACCAGAAGCGACTTGCAGTTTCTCAAGTCACTCCTCACACACAAAAAAAATGATGGGTTTGTGCCATTTCTGGTCATGTTCTTAAAGATTTAGAATGAAGCCCGAATGATTGATTTGACACAATATATATCCTACATTTTTCTCTTGCAAGACTCAAGATGGCTTTTGAAAACAGAGTTAAGACTCCATCATTGGGGCTGTCATTATATCAAGCACAAAACAAACCACAATCCTTTATATACTGTAATAAATGTGTTAATTTTTAAGTGACCACAAAACTCTTGCTATTTTGCTGCAGCTGACTAACATGGGCCTCTTGGTGGAAGTTGTAATTTGTTTCAGTGATTAAGTTCACTCTAATTGGTGTTCAACTGGATGGAACTGTTGCAGCTTGCCCAGGATGCTGGAATGGGACAGATTAGGCATTTCAGGAATATCTTGGCAGGCAAGTTCATATAATTAAACATAAAAATGAAAGGTATGTAAGCTGTTGATTACAATAGGCTGAGGAAAAGTTATCTGAAGTGAATTCCAGTCCTGAAAATTATGAAGCTGGATAATTGTTTTGCATGTGTGCGCATGTGGGTTGTACACTTTCAAGTAGTTTTCGATGTACAGCTAGCCAAAAGCAAACCTATCATGGGTTATTCTTGGAAGATCTGTTCAGAGAGGTGTGTCACAGCCTTTCTGGAGGCTTTTTTTTTGTCGTGTCAAGAGCGACCTGAGAAACTGCAAATCACTTCTGGCGTGAGAGAATTGGCCGTCTGCAAAGACGTTGCCCAGGGGACACCTGGATGATTTGATGTTTTTACCATCCTTATGGGAGGCTTCTCTCATGTCCCAGTATGAGGAGCTGGAGCTGATAGAGGGGGCTCTTCCGCCTCTCCCCGGATTTGAACCTGTGACCTGTTGGTCTTTAGTCCTGCTAGCACAGGGGTTTAACCCACTGCACCACCGGGGGCTCCTTCTGGAGGCTGAGAGTGTAGAACTTACTCAAGGTCTGTCACATTGCAATTACACTTCCAAATTCACTGAATTTGCACATATAAAAGAGATCTTGACCTACTCCAGCACCTGTAATGGCAGCTTTGTTATATACTCTATTTAGTGCAAATGTAATAAAATGTTGTTGTTTATTTGTTCAGCCGCTCTTGACTCTTTGTGACCTCCTGGACCAGCCCACACCAGGGCTCCTTGTCAGCTGTCGCCACCCACATTTCCTTCAAAGTCAAGCCAGTCACTTCAAGGATAACATCCATTCCAATTTTCTCCAGCATCATTCTCTTCTCTAAGCTTTCCTGTCTTCTCATAACATGGCCAAAGTACTTCATCTTTGCCACTAATATCCTTCCCTCCAGTGAGTCATTAGGCATTATTTCCTGGAATATGGACTGGTTGGATCTTCTTGTGGTCCAAGGCACTCTCAGAATTTTCCTCCAACACCACAGTTCAAAAGTGTCTATCTCCCTTCGCTCAGCCTTCCTTATGGTCCAGCTCTCGCATCCATAGGCTACTACAGGGAATACCACTGCTTTATTTTCGCTGCCAGTGTGATGTCTCTACTATTTTATTGAAGTTGGTCATTGTGGGGAAAATACATCAGAACTTTTAAAAAATACTGTATACTGATTTTATGCCGATTCTTTTGTCCAAAATATGAAGTGCAACTATTATGCAAAACTTTTTAAAGGGAATCACAGTCAATGTAGAAAATGTACTGTCTTTTAAATCAGTTTTTCAATGGGACCACCAGACCTTTTAAAATCACTTCTTTTAATGGGAACCTCATAAAATTTACTTTTAGCAATGCAAACCCCTTGATCTTTTAAATGTGTGGAACAAAATTACCTAGGTGACAATTACACAATGGAAGGCTAATTTTTGAACCGAAAAATAGACTGCAATGCTTATGCAATGGATTACGATAGGTTGAATTCTGTCTAATACAAAAAATGGAAGAATGGCGATCCCTTTGGGAAGTCATCCTTCGGAATCCCAACACTCTACCATAGATATTAAGTTTCAGGTGTTAAAATAGATCATGTTGATAATGACAATATTTTTTTTCATTTTTTAAAAAATTCACATATAGAACCTCTTAAAAATTGTGACCACAAAAGGGACACTAGCACAGAAAATGCACTAGGATTATCCACAGTAAAGAGACAGAGTGACCTAGATCATTCATGTGGAATAGCATCTCAAGGCTGGCACAATGGAGGCTCCAATATTTGCTCCTTTATCTGTTCTGCTCAGCGAGAGTTATTTTCCAAGAAGGTGCAATTATGAATAAAGCCCACTTTGAAATCTGTTACACTGGACTCAAATGTTCCCTTGAGCATCTTTATAGAGGACGCAGTACAGTTAAGTGGTAACATGACAATTAACTGTATAGTGTCCCAATTAATGCTAGATGTGCACAGTGTCTCATTATGACAATAAAGTTTTCTAAGCACAAATAATATATATGTATTGTCGAAGGCTTTCATGGCTGGAATCACTGGGCTGCTCTGAGTTTTCCGGGCTGTATGGCCATGTTCCAGAAGCATTTTCTCCTGATGTTTTGCCCACATCTATGCCAGGCATCCTCAGAGGTTGTGAGGTCTGTTGGAAACTAGGCAAGTGAGGTTTATATATCTGTGAAATGTCCAAGGTGGGAGAAAGAACTCTGTGTGACTGATGCAATTTGCCACCTTGTTTACATTGAAGAATTTTTTTTTAATTATAAGTAATGTTCAACAGCCAGTTGGCTGCCTCAGAAGGTGATGGACTCTCCTTCTTTGGAGGTCTCTAAACAGAAGCTTGATGACAATCTTTTAGGATCATTTTGTCTGTATATTCTGCATGGTATGAGGTTGGACTAGATCAGGTCTCTTCAACATGCAGACCTCCAGGTGTTTGTGCCTCCAACTCCCAGAAGCCTGTTCAATGGTAAGGAATTCTGGGAGCTGAAGTCCAAAACAACCAGAGGGCTACAGGTTGAAGAGGCCTGGACTAGATGTTCCTTCCAGCTATATGATTCCATATGCTAGTGGCTTTAAAGTCGAAGGTTCTAAATATTATTCTTAGCTGATGTTCTCATGCTAGAAAATGAAAATTTATGCTGGCAAGTCCACTCTAGTGCTGCAACTTAAAAGTAAACTAGCTCGGCATTGGTCTATGCCAGTGGTTACCAGCCTGTGCTCCGTGGACCAGCAGTGGTCGGCAAGAACTAAAATATGACCCGTGGCCTCACAGCTACTACACCTTTGCAAAAAGAATGACTGGTCTTGCAAAACCCTCTTATAGTGCTGAGGCTTATTATATATAGTTTTCTGTGGACGAGTAGATGGCGACTACTAGATGGCATATGCTCTGTATCAAAAACTAGAGCTGTTGTGGTCTAACCAACGCAATGTTCTGAATCAGCACCCCAAATGACCAAACTGAATCTAAAGTTGACCAAAAACTGATTTGTAATCCTTTTGGTATTAATGTTGGAGAGTTGTCCCTGGTCAAAAAAGTTGGGAACCACTGATATAATGGGACTTGAGCATCCATGGGTTTTGGTATCCACATGGGGTCCTTGAACCAAACCTCAGTGGATAGCGAAGACCCATTGTATTACATCATCCATGAAGTTCAAAACATGTAGTTTCTTACAAGGACATCATAACGTAATACAGCAATAAAATAGTCTGACTCTAAAAAATTCAAAAATATCATCCAAAACATTATAAACAACCGTTGACCTGGGCCCATTAGAATAGACATCTTTCTCCAGTTCTCAAAGACTCATTTTTCCCTTTAGCATTGGTTTTCGTTTTGATTTTTATCATTCTAGATGTAGGTTCTTAACAATGCAAGGTTGGGAACCACTGGTCTGTGAAGAAAAGTACAAATTTATCTAGCCTCCCATCCTGTCCCCCTTTTTCTATTGATCTCACCTGCAATTTTAAGTAGCTATAATCAAGTGACTGCAGTTGTGACATGGGTATTAATGTTGTCTGAAGCTTTCATCATTTGGTGACACTTCATAATAATCACTCAATGAGATGCAAACAACCAAGCAATGGCCTTTCCACAAATGACTCTTAAGCAGGTTGTAGGAAGCTCCTTTCCCATTTTCCTGCCTGCTTGGATGCCTTCTAGATGTGTTGGACCACAAACTTCATCATCCGAACACGTTTGGGAAAGGCTACCTTAGAAGTACATACTTCAACTGCAATTCCTGAGGCCAATCTGGTGAAATGTGTTACCTGGTTTTCTTTAGCGGAGGATTCCAAGAAAGCTGCATTCCAGGATTCTGCTAAAGCTTTCCCTTCTTCGTAGCTGATCACCCTGAGTGGAGGAGGGGAAGAGTGATTAAACCAACTTTAAAATGATAACGTTTAGACAGTAACCATAACTGATTGCCAATCACTTAGCACTTTATATCTACATTGTGTGCATTCAGCTGGGCTGCTGTATTGATTACATGGATCTTTTAACTGATCCTATTTTAATAGAGGTAGTTTTATCCAATTTATATACCTGGTTTATGTAATGTTATTATTGTTTTATTGTATTTTATTTTATGTATTACGTGTTTTAGGTATGGCATCTGCCCCGAGTCACCATAGGAGATGGTGGTGGGGTAGAAATAAAGTGCTGCTGCTGCTGTTGTTGTTTTAAAGATCCAGCTTGAGATTGCTGGAAAATAAATCAGCCTGTTTTGTCAATGCATGTGTATTCAATCTTTTGAAATAACCAATATCTCATGGAGACAATTCTACTTATATTCATTAAAGAAATCATCTGCAACTATCTAGTTTCGAAAAGAGTGTGAGGTAAGTGTACTGTTGGAAGGCAAGCACTAAAAACGAAAGCTCATTCAAAGTGCACAGTGACATTAAAGCTGTAGTGATGGCCACATCTGTTTGGCACCAAGTACTTAGGCACTGTCTCCAGTTATGCATTACAACAGCCTAACAAGAACTCTGCTGTGTGTTATTTTGGGCAGAGTGACTTGGAATAGCAACTGCGTAAAGGCCATGCTCATTCACAGAATGGATGTCTCGCATACCCAGTCATCCAGAAATGTACAGTGCTTGGAATAACTTTTTAAAAAAGAGCATTACTGCAGAAAAGGTAACTTTGAATCTTTTGTCAACTACCACAATTAAAAATTTTATTCTAATCTAAAATATATTAATACCATGATTCCTTGGAGAAAATAAGCAATTTAGAAATGTGTTAAGTAATGTACTGAATGATGATTTTTTAAATAACCAATTAGCAAGTGGGACTAGTAGAGGGTTCAGGTGAATTCTATTGCTATAGCATACAAATAATCCAAGTAAGAGAATAGCTGGAAACAGCTCTACTTTATATTAACAACAACAGCCTGTATTGGCATCCAGTTACAAAAAACTCAACAAAGACTTATATAACAAGAAAATGTTGCAGATAAAAAAAGAAAAGGCATAATTAAAAATTACTAATCTCAAGAATAAAATTTGCAACATTCTCACAAAAGAATGCATCATTTGTTGAGGAGGTATGGAATTTGATAACATCCTCACCCTTGAGAATACTGTGAAAAAATGGAATTCCCTTGACTTGGTTACTTCTTTATATTAGATTCTATGAGACAAGAAAACAGTGGGCATTGTCTCCAAGATTGGAGAAAAAAAGTCTATCCTTGGACTGGGAAATTCAGTCTCCAATTCACAAACCCAGCCATTTTAGAAATCTATAATTTATTTACCCTATTTATACCCCGCCTTTCTCTATCCCGAATGGGGCCCAAGGCGGCTTCAAATAAGAAGTCTCCCCTCTGAACCCAGGATCCCAACCGCAAGGAAGCGGGAAAATGAGTCTGCTGGAGCCAGAGCAGGATGAGCTGTGAATCCAGAACCTGGCCAAACACCAATCCTTTCCCTGACAGAAATTAGGCTGGCTCAAACACTGGCATTATTTACGCCTCTTACTGTAACTGTAATGGGAAGGAAATTCAATTGGGGAGGGATGCCTGCATGGAGTGCCATGTGTTGCCAAAGGAGTGCCTCCATCTTGTCCTTGTGGACAGAGCTTGGCAAGGTCCAGGGGTAGATCAAAGGCTCTATTACTGGAGTGCTCTACCAGTGAGCACAGGAGTCCTTTCCAAGAAGCATTTTGTGTTCCCGATAACAGGAGGAGGTGAAGTAATATTCAAACAACAGGTGGTTTTAGGTGGCTACATGAACAATACTCTGGCCGAAATTTAGAGTATTGTCGAAGGCTTTCATGGCTGGAATCACTGGGTTGTTGTAGGTTTTTCGAGCTATATGGCCATGTTCTAGAAGCATTCTCCTCTGATGTTTCACCTGCATCTATGGCAAGCATCCTCTGAAACATCAGAGGAGAATGCTTCTAGAACATGGCCATATAGCCCGAAACACCTACAACAACCCAGAAATTCAGAGTGCTTTTATATCCTCTGAAGTGCCACTGCAACACAAGAAACAGTGGGCCTAAAGAGCAATGCAGAGTACACATCTGTTTGCCAGAACTCATTTTACAGTCTTTGCTGTGAGCATGGGGAAAGGCTCAAATTCAGGAGGATCCATGTAACCAAAGAAGCCAGAGACCTGGACAGGCACGGGCGCTTGTCCTCTATCAGAAGTACATAGAGAGTACATTAAGGGACAAGAATGAGGAAAAGCTGGAAAAAATGGAACAGGTAATAGTAAAGCTTTGGCCAGTATCTAAATATTACTAAATGATTAAGTACTTGACTATTTATTACCAGTGGAAGGAAGCCTTATGCAAATTTAAATCAACTTAGTTATGGAACATTAAATTTCTGTAGTGAGGTTTAAATTTAAAACACTTAAATATTTTGGCCGTTATCCTGGGTCAAACTCAACCCTTGCAAATATCTTAAATGCCCATGATTACAGTTATGAGGTTACAGGGGGAGGCACTCTTCTCTTCTGATGCAAAATTAAGAGTGCATGGGCACACAGGCATAGTACACCAACTCCCTAAGGCATCAAGGCAGTAAGTAACATCTCTGTTTGTCCCATGGAGCTCACTAGGTGAATCCAGCAACCTAATTCATGCTACTGGGTGGCTGCAAGAATGAACTGGGGTAACCCAGAAAGACTGCTCTGGGAACCTTGGAAGAAGGGCAGGACACAAATGTGCTAAATATAGTACATTCTTGGCTCTGTCATACTTGTCTGCAATTAAGTAGGTCAGCGACTTGCCCATGTTCCAAACTTAGGAGAATTTACAAGTGTAGGCAAACAAGGAGCAAGAATCTTCTGAAGCATATATTTATCCGAGATAATATATCGTAAGAAAAGGCAGTCACTGGCAGGAACATTTCATGACTTGATCATTTGCTGCCTATGTGTGGACTATTCCACTCTAAGTGCTTCAGTACATTTTAGCTTTTAACAGGCTTGAAATAGAATCATAATATTCCTGAGAAGAAAATTACATACCGTTCCATATGCAGGTCTTTTTTATTTCCAACCAACATAATGGGGATCCTGTGGAAGAAAAAAAACCCCACACATCACTCTCAAGAGCAAAAATTACTGTGTGAGGAGTAATATGATACCATAATGAAATATGGAATGAAATGAGAGTCTTACTACTTACTGGACTTTTCCCACCATATCCAATAACTTGCCATGGATAACTTTAATCACTTCAAAACTGCAAAATAAAAGGATGACATCATACACACTCTCCAACGTTGCACCGCCCTAACATTTCTACCCAGCCCACAAGTAATTCCGTAAAGATCAATGCCAGATGCAACTTTCACTCTGCTGAACCCTCAAGGAAGTTTCTATGGCATAAAAACAAGAGATATGTACTAATAGTAGTTGTGTTAATTACATGTTTGGGGGGAGGGGTTTCGAGTCAGACCCTTTTCTCGCAATGAAAGTGTAATTCTAGGGGCAACAGTGGAAGGGTGATAGTAGTGTTTTCATTTGCTCCTCACTGACTCTGGTACCATCCTTGAGTTTTTAACCTAAGAGACATGTGGCAGTTGTACCGATAAGCATGACAGTCATCAAAGAAGAGAAGGGAAGATGGAGGAGAAAAAGAATCATGGAATGCTGCCTCATGGTGCACATGCAGGAAAAGGAGGCCTCTCTGCGAACAAAATAAAGGGACATCAAAAGGAAAAATGGTTTCACTACAGAAAAGACAAAAAACCTGGAACTGAGGAAGAGCAGAAGTGGAACCACATGAGAGTAGAGACACGTGGCGGATCAGAGAATAGATACAGAAGACAGGTCAGACAAAACAAGATGGTTGGACACAAAGATGTGAAAATGAGAACCTAAGAGGAAGGGAGACCAAAGAAAGGAGGAACACGTGGAAAATAAAATAAACTATGGAGGTAATGAAGAATTTGAAATTTAAAAGACTGAGAGTGGAAGAGTGCAGGTGACTGAAGGAAGAAGAGAGGCTCAAAAGTGGACTACCTAAAAACAGGGCAGAAAAACATCAAGGATTATGTTGTTTGTAATTATATTTAACTAATTTTAGAATATTTCAGTAAGATTTTTTTTCCAGC
The DNA here is from genome assembly GCF_025583915.1 of Anolis sagrei ordinatus. Taxonomy (NCBI): domain Eukaryota; kingdom Metazoa; phylum Chordata; class Lepidosauria; order Squamata; family Anolidae; genus Anolis; species Anolis sagrei. The sequence continues at coordinate 123,027,387 of NW_026847660.1, read as the reverse complement.
CTGAAGTAGGGGCTATTACAATATATTACAATGCTTGTTACAGTCTCTAAAGAATAAAATTACTTTGACTTCTATTGAATTATGTTGTACGGTTTTTGAGGGATTAATTATTCAAAGCAATGCAGTATTAATTATTCAAAATATAGCCCACCCTGCTCCATCCAAATGAGGATTAAAGTACTAGACCCACTACAGCAACTATATCTGCATGCGACTTTATGAACCTATTTGAATATCAATGTCTTTGTATCTTGCATCTTCCCTTTGTGTGTATTTCTTTTCTAACCTTGGCTCCTTTGCTTTCAGTGTGTGAGGGGGTATAGAGATGGGAGCTTTTCCAAAACTCTTCTCCCATTAGTAAAATATAGGCGCAGGGGGTGGGGTGATTGAAATTGTGGATGGGATTTTCATTTTCTTTCTAGTGATGTTTTTAGCACAATAATTTAAATTGAACTGAAAATGAAAAACTGAAGCCTGGATTTCCTTTTTTCAGTGACAAGAGGTGTGAATGTGATTTTTTTAAATAATAAAGGAGTTACAGTGTTGAGCTTTAAAGCACATGATGGCTAAACATTTAAATTGCAAAGTCAGAGGGGGGGGGGGGGGCTTTCCATTTAGACCAGTTGCATAATCCACCGGGAAATTCCCTTGCACAATATCCATCAACATGACAATGAGTTGCACAACCACACTAGAGTTTATGCAGACATGTGACCTTGAACATGAAGGATTGAAAACCAGATTATTGCCAGTCAATTGGGTCAGGAGTTCATTTTAGAGGAGCAAATAGAAAAAGAGAAAACTAGAAACTTGTCATTGTGGTGGCTTGATAGCCACTGAAATGGAAAACAATAACCGAAATATCAGAATTCCAACAGATCATGGTTCGATCTAAAACCAATTCACAAAAAAGGCCTGAACATACTTTACTTTTCCTATTCACAAATCTACCAAATTAACATCATCATTCTCTCCTGTGTATATGTATTGCAATGTTTGCATTTGATAACACTGATGCTTTAAACTCCCACTCCCAATCATCTTTCAAAATTAACCAATAATTAAAAGGTGAAACAAGAATAGAAAGAACTGCCAACACAAGCATTTATGGCCTCAGCTCCTCCCAACACACCAAGTTTGTAGTGTGTATCTGAAATCACCAGCTGCTGCTCTCTCATTTGCCTTCCACCTCAATATAAATGGATGAGGCTCAACAGTGTTCCTCTCTACCCTTTGGACAACAAGTTCTCGGGGATTCGTAGTGCTTCTCACTGCCTGTGCTGATTTGTTCACAGTATAAACTATCTTGAAACATAGCATTAAAACTGAGATGAGATTATGTCAGGTTTGCAAAAGCAAGGTAGAACAGCCTTCTCCAATCTGACACCTTCTGATGTGTTAGACTGCCGGGTTGCTGTGAGTTTACCAGGCTGTACGGCCATGCTCCAGAGGCATTCTCTCCTGACGTTTTGCCCACATCTATGGCAGGCATCCTCACAGGTTATGAAGTCTATTGAAAGCTAGGCAAGTGAGGTTTATATATCTGTGATGTGTTAGCTGGCCCTGACCGATTCTTGCTGGAATTGACCTGTTTTCTAAGTGTTGTTCTTTATTTACTGTCCTGATTTTAGAGGTTTTTTAAATACTATTAGCCAGATTTTGTTAATTTTCATGGTTTCCTCCTTTCTGTTGAAACTGTTCACATGCTTGTTAGAGTACTATTCCCATAATTCCTAGAGAATCTGGAGTGTATCAAGCTGGGGAACTGAATTTGCCAGCATAGCCTATGGAGACAGAGGAGGAAAAGCTAAAGCCTAATAACCTAAGGACCAAACACTACCTACCCCTATTTTAGGGCTCACAACCTACAAACTAAACACAATAGGAATACTAAATAAGACTGGGATGCAACAAGTATCATGGTGTTAACTGAGTGCAGGACAAGGTTAAGTCAGATAGCAGTGTCAAGGTTCATAAAAAAAGTGGTTTGTGAGCTAAATTTGCCCCATTCCATGGATAGCTTATGATTCAATGCCAGGAAGGACAGGACACAACTTTCATAGCTTGAAGGTGAAAGTAGAGAAGATCGGAAACCTTATTTGACGAGGGATACTAAGCACGCTAATCTTTGCTATCCAAAAACACAGCTCTTGAGACTCACAGCATGTGGGGTCTTTTAAAATAAGGTGGGATTAGTGGGAAGCAGTTTCTGCACTCAAGACTTCTAAACAAAGTTCAACGTTTTCAGCATATTAGCTTGGAAACTTTTAAAAAATATGACATCAATATTTTTATAAAGACTATACACACGCTTAGCAATCTTGCTACACAAGAAATCTATTTTTAAATCTTTTTATGACAAAGTAAATTATTTTCCTGCCACCCTGCAGCCAAGAACACACACATATGAGAAAGTGATAATTGTGTCCCATTGCAAAAAATGAAGCTCAAGCAAAGGAAATTTCCACCTCAGGAGAATGCCTTAATATTAACACAAGAACACAAGGTTATGCAGCCTATTAAGATTCTTGCCCTCTGCTGGCTGGTAGGATATGTTCACAAACACTGCCCACTAGTAAGGAGATCTGTCCAAGCCCTAAACGCATACGGCAAATGGATCAAAGCTGCCCTCTCACTTTACACAGGTCTCTGGACACTTGTAGGTCAGTAATGCCACAGGATGACTTCCTAAGTGATTGGACTAAAGGTGAAAGTCTCTCGATCCCATTAGCAATCTCCTGTCCACAGCAATATGCCTTAGATTCTCAATCACTTAATTGCTTTGAGATGGTGCCAAGGTTTCTCTTTCAGGAGGCAGGGAAGGCTAGCAGCAAATTAGTGGACTATTCTGGTCTGAAGCAAACTGCCTTTCTTCACTTTTCACCTTAATGTGAAGTATGGAAAATGACAGGAACTACACATTCCATTTTTTTCAGATCCTGAATTATATTTTGCCTATATTTGTTTATTTCTCTACTTAAAAATAAAGGATACCCACAGAATACACAATGTCTGCGTAACAGTAGCAGATTAACTAAGGCAATGTCAGATGCTCTAACTTTCAAGCATCTGATCGGTCTGCATCCATGCACAACATGGCACAGCAATACTGCCTGGTACCACTGACTGCAACTGAAAATGACAATAATGTGACAGCCTCTACTCAAGGCACAGCATGTTATACTATGGCTCTGCAGAAACAGAGATTTTTAAGCAATTATTATTACACGACTTTCACCACTCTACTCAAGAGAAAGGGATGGTTCCTTCTTAGGATAATAGTTAAGATACAGCACCCACATTGACTCATGGATAAACTGACCCAGATTTTTGGGGTTGTTTTTTTTCAAAAAAAAAAAAAAACCCTACAATTTCTACATGTATAAAGGAGTATATGCAGTAATGCCGTGCCACAAAAGCAATATAAAAACTCACAGAAATGAGTAACTCAATATAGTTCTTATGTATATCCAAACATTAAACAAAAGAAAATATTAAGGCATGTTTGTGTTTGCGTTTTCGAATTTTCTACTGCTTCAGAGAAAGAATGCAAAGCCTATGGATGATAAAAACTTCCAAGTTTCATCATGCACCAGACCTTTAGAGCTGGTGGGAACTGCAGTGCGACAACTGAGGGAAAAAGTCTGAAGAGCCAAAATAAGAAGTCAGGCATACCTTTTTATTGATGTGACTGAGTAAACAAGAATGTAGCCATTAATGTCTATAGAGTAAGTCTGAGGAAATATTGAATATTCATCCTGTTGGGAGATAAAAAGGTGCATGTTAATGTTTTGTGCCCAAAGAAGCTTATGGATAAGCTTGAAGAACCGGGTTAAGATTAAGCACGTTTAATCCTTGCATTGTTAAAATGCCATGCATGAACGTACATGTACCAACATCCTTTCATGGCTCTGTCTTGCGTTCTTGTGAATTCCTTGCATAGCTGAAGGATTAGAATTCCTATACGAAAGTCTAAAACAGCAGCAAATGGCCCAGCGGAAAACACAAGACATCATCTGGGAAAACTGACATTATATTGGCATGGCATGCTCTTTCACTCTTCTGTTTACAATTAGCAGTTATGATGGAGGTACATTGAAATCTGAGAACTATTAACCTTACTTCATATGCAGTGCTCTTGAAAGTTACCTATAAGCTTTATATGGTGCAACAAAATAGACTGTTTCTACAGTACTATATTTCTGCTTATAAAAACAATAAATGAGATAATCTACTCATGTTCAATGGTGTTATGTACATTTTAAAAGATTTTTTTTGGCTAAAAGGTAATTTATCACTAACAATTTCTAGGTGCCTATAATCCAGGTACAACAGTAGCCTTACACCAAAGATGGACCACAAATTTCACATAGAACATAACGTCTCTTTCAACCCCCAGATTCGAAGAAATCCACATCATACTTTGTTGTTGTTTAAAAAAAAAAAATAATAATCCAGAACTGGCTGAAAGCAAAACATTTTGGATTTTGGAGGGTTTTGGGTGTTCAGATAAGGGGACTCAACTAGTATTTTGACTTTTTTGTTTTTCTCTTTCTAATGATTTTTATGTTTTGTGTTGGTTTTATTAATATGTACAAAATTACATTCTGCGCTTATGATGCTTACACAATACTTAGGACAATTAAGAAGAAACAGTAAAGGTAAAGATTTTCCCCTGACAATAAGTCCAGTCTTGTCTGATTCATCTCCATATCTAAGCTGAAGAGTCAGCGTTGTCCGTAGACACCTCCAAGGTCATGTGGCTAGCATGACTGCATGGAGCGCTGTTACCTTCCTGCTGAAGCAGTACCTATTAATCATATCACATTTGCATTTTTTCAAACTACTAGGTTGGCAGAAGCTGGGGCTAACAGAGGGAGCTCATGCCGCTCCCCGGATGTGAACCTGAACTTACCTTTTGGTAAGTTCAGCAGCTCAATGGTTTAACCCACTGCTACTTGTTTCTCTCCAAATTTCACACAAACTGCAACCAGTCAGTATAGTGGGGTGGGAAACATACAGCCCAAGCATGATATCCTTGGGTTATCTAGTGAGACTCCATGACCTGCCGAGCTCTTCAACGAGTTGGGGAAAAATTACAAAATTACAAATGCTTTTATGGAGTGGGGAAGGCTGCAAAAATGCAAAATAACCAATACCCAAAGGTAAATATGAGTGACACAATGTCTTTCTGGTTGCCCAAAATGACAGAAATAATCTATTGAGGCCTCCTGGAGCATCTTAAAAACTGGGTGGTGTGGACCTCCAGGGTCTGGATGGATTCCATGCTTGCTGCAGGGGAAATTCAAACCTATTTCCACTTGAAAAAAGTCTCAAACCCTGCTGCTTCCTATTCCAGGTCTTCTGTACAATCATGCCAATCACAAGGTATTATCACTGGAAAGACTAGCAAGGTTGCGAAGATCACATACCTGCCCAGCTGTGTCAACTACTTGAAGATGATATTCTTGTCCATTTACTGTAATCAGCTTTGTGAATGCTAGACAAATGAGAGAAAGGCATTTTAGTGTTTTTAAAGAATTCCTAGCCAGCATGACTACATGGAGTGCCATTACCTTCCCAAAGAAGTGGTATCTATTGATCTACTCCCATTTGCATGTTTTTGAACTGCTAGGTTGGCAGAAGCTGGGGCTAACAACAGGAGCTCACCCTGATCCCTGGATTTGAACCACCAACCTTTTGGTCAGCAATTTCAGCAGCTCAGTGATTTAACCCGCTGCGCATTTGCTTAATACCAATGTAAAAATAATCTGCTTTAAAATGAATATAGTCATGGATAATAATACTTCCTAATCAGATATTTTATTTTATTTATTTAGAGTGTCTATTTTTAAAGGAAGACTGAGGATAGCTCATGTATATCATCACAATGAGCTTAATATATCCATTAAATGCACTTTTTCAGATGTAGTTTTAAACCTAACAGAGTCTTCGATCCAATGAGTTTAAGAACTAATATGAATAAAGAACAGGTCACAGAACTATTTTTATGCTTGCAAGTGGTTTCATTTCAGTGACATCTGGAATGCTTTTAAAATAGCTCCACGATCAGCCTTAACCAAACGTGTACTACTCAGCAGTGGGTTACTACAATAGCTATAATAACAAGCCAGCATGGCAACTGCTTTTTTGCCTGGGGATGATAGAACTGCAATCCAATGTATCTGGAGGATATCTAGTTATGCAGGGGGTGGGATTCATAAACCTTCCAATGCTACAAAGCTATATATTCTTGCTGCCCTAATTCAGTATAGCCAAGGATTAAACATGCTGGGAGCTGCAGTCCAAAACATCTGGAAGTCTGCAAGATTCCTTCGCTTCCAGTTAATCATCGTCTGCAACAACACTGGTTTCACAGCCACACCTTTACTGTTTTCCGAGAAGGAGTAGGAAATTATTCAAATAGCCGCAAAGTCAGCTTATAATGTACATATTAAGAAAGAGTTCCAAGCTTACTCTCATGTATAGATCCAGGAACACCCTAGTTTATAGTCCTAGTCACTCTATGCAACACTGAGTGGATTCACTGTTAACTAAGCATGGGCAGAAAGAGATTGGTATGAGAGCAGCAACAGAATGTTGCTCTCAGTATTGAAGCAAATATGTTTTGGAAAGTGCTCTCTTTTTTAATATCAACTACAGACTAGAATAATTTCCAAATCAACCTGGACGGTGCACTGGTGGAGCAATGTGATTTTAAATAACAGGCAAGTTATTAGGAAAGATCTCTTTTTTGCATGCCTGTGGAAATACTTCAGTTACTTACTGTTCTCTATGGTAGGATCATATGAATCAACAAATTGGCCTTCCACAAATTGAATAGTCAAAGATGATTTCCCTGTTAAAAAAACCACAGTAAAGTAAACCTTAATAGGTAATAACGTTTATGTTAATACGTGCCTAGTGAAAATTCTGCATTTAAAGACTAAAGCACTAAACCACAATCTGAAAGCTTCCTGTCAAAATATGGATACAATTATCTTAGTAGAAGAAAATGAAAAAAAAATGTTAGAAGGTGTCTCATGAGAGTGGGCCATTCTTTTTTCAAACATGAAATACTTTTGACAAGCTAAGAGTTGATGCATAGAGAAAGCTGAACACATCACTTGCTCATCTTCCAACATTGCAGGCACATCCAAACAGCATTCCTTGTATTAGTCATCATCACAATGTAAGCTACAGTTGGAAGAAAAAGGATGGCTTTCTCTGAACAGTGAAGTGCTATAACCTTTATCAGAAAAAAAACTAATGAAGCCTACACCACGAAAAATATGGAGACCTCCAAATCCACAAGGGATTTGTCCCAGCTGGATCATATTTACCTGAAACCACAGGTATAACCAAACATTATTAAATTACCTGAATTACAGTCCTGGCATACTATAAGATCACTAAAAAGAAAAGCTATATTATAAGATCATCCTGGAGGATCTAGAAATTCCTAGCTATGTCTTTTCTAGAAATCTGCTAGGTTATTCAGGATGACTCTATGGTAACTTCTGGGGGAAGTACAGGATAGAATCACTCAGAGAACTTATTAAATTCCTAGAGACCCATTTCTCCCCGGGCATAATTAAACAAAATCACAGATATAAGTTCCGTGGTTACAGGAGTCTTATTGTACTGGAGTGTCTTAGTTATTTTCTTCACTTTATGCAAATATGAAAAAAAATGTATAATACATCTTAAGCTTGAATGCAAGGTTTAAAAATTAACTATTGATTATTTATTTACTATATTTATATACTGCTTTTCTCCCCCCTAAGGGAACTCAAAGCGGTTTCCAACATTATAAAGGCAAAATTAAATGCTGTACATACATGTGAAAACTAAAAGATAATAACAAGACAATAACATATAACTATAAATTAACCTAACCAAATTAAAACATAAACATAAAAGAACATTTAGACATAGAGCATAAAAATTAAACATCGATAATATAATATTTGTTTGAAAACCCGCCGATAAACATGATTTAAAAAGTTATTAAAATCACGCCATCCAAAATCAAGTCCATTGCTCCATTCACTATTCCTTATTTTCTTAAATTTGTCCCTTTTTCTAGCTAGAACTATACTACAGCTTACAAATCCTTAAACTCCTAACTAAACTGGCGAGAATATTCTTACCTCTTCTATTAAATTGTAGACATAGACATACACATATAACTTGCTCCTCAGGCAAAGGATGTTCCAAATCAGACCTCCTGTGAATAGCAGGACACTGCTCTCATTAAAGTGACTTCAACAAATGTTATGTGAAAAGGCCCAATCAGCATAAGGGAAGTGGGTTTATATTCAGTCAGACTATTGATCCATCTAGCTCAGCACTAGAAATATTGGCGGTGACCTTCCTGGAAATGTTTTTGTTTTTTTTTTTGGCCCCAAGGGCCAAATTGATTGTGGTCAAAAATGTCAAGCTGTTGTACTATAGCAGCTGGAAGGAGCACCCTATTTCTGGCACTTGCCCCATGGATATGATTGTTAAGTCTACATTCAGACATGTAAACATGCCCTCCCACTCCTGAAAATATCTCCATAGCACAATTAAGGCTTTCAAATATCCTTCACTATCCCCAACCAAGACTCTCTCTGCAAAACTCACTGAAGTGTGGGAGAATGCGGGTGAGATCTTTTATCTATAATCGCTGTTGGGCAGCTTTGAGAAGTTTTCCCTTCCCGGGGAATCTCTTAAGTCTTGTTTGAAGGTATTAAGGGTTGAACCTTTTGCATAAAGGTTCCCCTAGTGAACCTTTTTTCCCTTAGTGAACCACTACACCATTCATAAAGGTTCCCCTAGTGAACCTTTTTTCCCCTAGTGAACCACTATACCTGAAAGAAAAACCAGCAAATTAAAAGGAACTAGGTAAAACGGTATAAATTCTTAGGATATATAGACACCCTGCTATTTGAAATCAGAATGATTAATATACCAAGTGAATATCTTTTTATCTTTTTATACTGAAAATTTGTTTATATGTATGGTCTTTTTATGTTGTTCCAACTACAACCTGACTGAGAGCACAAAAATCTCACATTGTTGATATGAAGAGCTGGCAATAACCTCAAATAAACCTCATGTGCCATGTATTTTTATAGTTTCCACCGAGAAATAGCTTGACACACTTACTTCTGAGAGCTATTTTGAAATGTAACGAAATACAGTGAAAACACTGGCTTTTAACTTTTTGTAATCAGATGTTATGCCTAGTTGCAAATTTGAGTCTGTGAAAGCTATAGCTTCTAAACACAATACATTTTCCCCTATAATCCAGACAATTACAAATTTCATCTACTACAAAGTGGAACTTTTGACATTTGAGCTTGGCAAAACGTAAGCCACCTGTCATTATTTTAGATATCTAGAAAAGCTTGAACTTTTAAGATACAGCTATATATGTTTTTCTGTGCACAGAACTGCTAGCATCTGCCTGATATGTATGACAAAAGAAGGCAATATAATTCTAAAGCAAGATCATAAACTGTGTTGGGCACAGGTTTACCCTTGTTTACCCTTGTTAGGCTTCAGTGAATGCACACTGAAACTGCATTTTATATTTCAGTTAATCTGAAAGAGAGATTAAATTGAAATGAAGATAACAGCCAATATGCCATTATAACACTTACATTCTCTATTACCTTTTCCATGGTGATTAATCAACACGAGACTGTTTGCTCAAGGAATATACAAATTGTGTCAGACAATAACCTAAAACTAATGTTGTGTTCCTTCTTGCCCTCTTTACAGATTTCGGGCATCTTCTCCAAATAAGAGCTTTGGAAGGTTCTCTTGTAATTCAGAGCAAGTCATGGGGTAAACTGCAACAAAAGGGTGACTCAGATTCCCTGTTCTGGCAGCAGAAGTCCAGTGTCACATTCTGCTCAAGTTCTACACACTACATTTACTGATGTTCTATTCCTAAATTAAAATATACCAGCCAACAGGTGGAAAAATAATAAAGCACAGAATATATAAGACCACTGCAACTACTATTTTAATCTGAAGTAGCAAAACCAAGATAATTTGAATGGGAAACCCTTGTGTGCCCCAGAACACCTTTGTCCCCACTAGCGGGTAGAGATTAATTCTGTTAGGCCAAGACTTTTGTTCTGGTAGAAAAACACAACTCCCATTCTATTAACTGTCACTTTCTTGTAAACGGCTAATCTTTCCAACCCAAGAACATTGTTTTACAACATTCTATGTATTCTAATGTGCCTTGTCCTGACGTAAATTGTTTGTATGATTTTCTTTTGGCACTGAATGTTTGCCATATTTGTTGGAAATAGCCCTGAGTCCCTTCGGGGAGATAGGATGGTCTATAAATAAAATTATTATTGTTATTATTAGTATTATTATTTCTATTATTAATGCTTTTGACATGAAATAAATAAACTTTCTCCCTGCATTTCTGCAACTGCTACTTCAAAGTATCCACAGGGACTGAAAAGATGTATTATATTAATTTCAGACACTACTTAGGCAGAGTTTCTGATGTCCCATTTGATGGACATCACAATGTTCATGTTGGCACAATTATAAAAACTTTTCTCCAGAAACTGCCTTTTCTCAATTGATTTTATCCAATTTTCATTCAAAAGATTTGATAGCATTAATACACACTTTAAATTAAACTATTTTTGGCACAAATCCAGATTGTGTCTGAAGTATGATCAGAGACAGAATCCAGCCTAGATGCTTTGTGGGTGTTGCAGAGTCAGCAAATATCTGTGATCAAAACGTGCTGGTAATTACACTAGATAAAGAATATGGACCTCGCAGAGAACTTGACTGGAAAAGGGAATCAACATTTATAATCTGAATAACCCAAGTTAAATTACTTACTTGACAAACAGCAAACCAGATTAGAATGAGGGAAGAAAAAGAGTATCATTCAAGATGACGTGGGTTACACAATGCGCACGCTTCCAGGCCCTTTGGCAAACAAGTGTGGGCAGGCAAACAACATGCTCAACTACAGTTCAGGGCTGACCAAATGGCACAGGCATATATTGTAACATTGCAGTCAAACAGAATAACAGCAGATTAGTTCCTGACTACTTTCAATTTTGAGTAGGAAGAATAAAAGAACATTGCACCCATATACAATTTATTCTCGCAAACTGGGTAGGTAACTGGTCATCCTCCATATGCTATTGGGCTGCAGCTGGCATCATCCTTAACCACTGGCTATGAAGACTAAGGACTGATTGGAAAAGCAGTTCGAGAACTTGTGGAGTGCCTCACATTACCTACCTGTGCATTGGAATATTTGCAACAGTACAAGGGTGTTCCTGGTCAACTTATTCTAAACATCATTTCAGCATTTCAAAATGGTAAGAATCAAGAAGCAACCTGAATTGTATTTTATTGCTCAACTCTCTGGAACTAAAAGGTGGGAGCTAATATGAAAAGTTGAACAAAACAGTAGAGTTGTAGAACAATGAAGAAGGCTACTTTGCAAAATGTGCAACTCTCCTATGTTGAGAAGTTTTTAAAACAGAGCTTGGTTGACTATCAGGAACACTCTAGCTGTGCACTTCATTCACTACTCCGAAGTCTAGACTAGATGACTGTTCGGATCACTGCCAACTCTACAATTCTAAAATTCTAGGAACTTGCATTCCTGGTAAATGAAGCACTTTTGTCTGTATTTTGATTCAGCTACTAACAGCCTTAGCACAGGGCTCTGTGCAGAGGGACTAATCTGATACAGAATCTGAGCTGCAGACAAGCATGTGTGAACACACACTTCCAAGTGATCTTCCTTCCTTGCTGTGAGTGGAGAGACTCCTTGCTGTCCTACATTAGCATGCAAAGAGCAATATGTACCAGGATTCCTTGGGAAGAGGTGAAAAAAATGTTCTCTATTCCTTATCCCAGCAACCCTGATACAGATTGCCCTTTCCTTGCTTTTTTTTTTTCGTGTCAGGAGCGACTTGAGAAACTTCCCTTGTTGTTAGCAGCAGAAAAGAAACAAGTCATCTGTGTGAAATTGGCATGAAGGTAGCCATGGTCAAGACATACTGGGGAATGCACTCGTGGTATTTGGAGCAAGGGGCATGGGTTGTGTATTGTTAACATAGAGATTAGAAGATATGAAATCTATACCATTTAACATTAAACAGAAAGCATCAACTCAGATTAAATTCAGAGGTTTTGTCAACAAATAGTATGAGAAGGTCAAATACATGGCATATTTCTACATGGAATAGCTTTGGGCTGAATAGTTTTCAGTCTGAAACATATTTATGTAGGCTGCAGTGGCAGCAGAACAGGGGAAGAAATGTACCCTGTGGCTGTTTTTCTGTTTTAGTCTTCCTTAGAGATCTAATTTTCTTATGGCCTCTCATTTCTCCCCAAGCCATTCTTCTCCTTTGCAGCAGGAAAGAACAGACACGAAGAAAAAAAAGGGGGAGGAAATGTCAGTCATTTGGGTATCATTCTTCTCTTGCTGACACACACTGACAGCAACTACATATGGTATATTTCTAAACTCGAAAACATTGCTTCAGAATATGTTTCAAAATAGAAACTATCCCAATGTTATGCTTAGTGGACTTTTGGCCTAAGTCCTTCATGATCTTAAGCAAATCTGTTCCATTAAACCTCCCCCCAAGACATAATTGAATAAATATATTTTTCAAATGTTCTGAATTACTCTACTCTGTAGTGAATTTCAGAAATTAATTCTAAACATCTCTAAAGTCTTTGTATTCTCTCTTTACGTGTTAAAGATTTACAAAAAGCCATAAAGAATAGCACAAAACTGAATTCCAGGTTTAAAGGAGATTAGGTACCCACAAAGGAATGGCAACAGAGGGCCCATCTATGCTGCTCCAATATCCCAGGATCTTATCCTAGATTATGTGTTTATCCCAGGTTATCTGGCAGTGGGGACTCATATATTCCAGTTGAAATCAGATAATCTGGGATCTGATCCTGGGATAAAGGGCAGTGTGGAAGGGCCCAGAGAGAGAAACAGAAGATTGAAAATTACACCATTTTGTTACTGTCTCTTATTCTAGTAGTAAAATACTCTTTTGTGCTGTCTCCTTATACAATACTAGCTGTCCCCTGCCACGTGTTGCTGTGGCCCAGTCTGTGTTTATGGTTTTTTTTGTGTGTGTATATGTGTGTATATATTTATTTATATGTGTATGTATGTGGTTTTGTGCATGCATTGTAACGTATTTTTATTTTGTGTTTTTCAGTGTTTTTTGAGGGATGGTAACTTGTTGGCCTGATAAGTGTATTGTGTCCAAATTTGGTGTCAAATTGTCCAGTGGTTTTTGAGTTATGTTAATCCCACAAACGAACATTACATTTTTATTTATATAGATTGACAGTGAGAAAATGGGCAATACACATTGACTACTCCAAGTTTGGGGTACATGTATTACAATACTAATACTATAATCTGATCAGTAACTATTCAATATCACATTTTCCTGATGAGAATGATTTATTCTCTCATTTTCCTTTTATCCTCACTGTGACTCTTCCTAATTTAACTGCACAATTCTTCACTACTCCTTTACATATTTCTATTATTACTCTACTCTGAAAGCCACTACACTGGACAAGTTAACAAGATTATCCGTAACTCTATAGAGCTTTATATCTGGAGACAGTTTTGCCTCTAGCAAACCTCTTTCTGTCAGTTATAATCCACCACCAAATTAAGGAGAGTACACTCATCTTTTATCATCACTCCGCAGACACAATGTCTTAGATTTTTTTCCTGTTCTTCTGAGAAAGATGCTGCAATAGATTCTTACAATAAGGAAACAATAGCACATTAGGAAAAGGGAGCTTCAAGGAGGAAAGCCAAAAGAAAGGTCAAAAGCTCATTCAGAGTGCACTTCTAAAAACCTTTCCTTAGGTTTAATCCACTCAGGTGACAAGAGTTGCTGAATATGCAAGAAAGAGTCCACTAATTGGCTAGAGAGAATGCAACATGGACTTCTAGTGCTAGGAAATGTTTCTATGTCATCCAGAGTTTTTACTTGGTTTCTCGTGTCCCTTTACTGTTTCTTTTCTATTACCGATTTGAATGTGTGCTAAATCACCTTGAATTCCACAAATAAATAAACAAACAGACAAACTCTGGATCCAACCCCTAGATACAAGGTTACTGTAAAGCTCTCTTAAGAGACTATGCTATAAACCAGCTTCAAATCTGGAATAAAGAAAATTGCTACGTTTGAGGTAAACAGTAATCAGACCAGAGTGCATGTCTTCTGGCCTCTCATTATTAAGGACTGTCTCTGGTTGCTCAAGCAGTTCCAGGCAAAAGGACACAGTAGAATTTTTCAACCTCTTGTTGAACCAAATATGCAGACAATATGAACCAGGTATACTGTCAAAATTTTAAAAGTTGTTCTAAGCATGTTCTGAGAGATTACCAGTGTTTCTATACAGTATGCCACAAACTCCTCTGAAAGGGGAGAAGGACCCTTTCCTTTGTACACATCCTATGCATATGGAAGAAAAGCAGAGAATGGTGGCTATAAATAATAGGAACTGTAAAGCACACCTATAAGTAAATGATTTTAGGCTTCAGAATGTGATCAGTACAGCTATTTTGAAGGATCTTGCCACAAAGGCTGCTTTATCTTATCTGTTTCATCTCGACCTTTACGATGAATGAGAGCACTCTTTGAACTGTTCAAACAGCAAGGTAATCCAGAGAGGGATTCTTTGTAGTTGTTCTCAAGTTGTGTTTTAGTGCTTCTGTATTATTATAATTGGGTTTTAGCTACAATTTGTTTTAATTAATGTTGTGAGCTGTGCTGGGTCCCTAAGAGAAAGGCAGAATATAAATAAAATGAAATAATTACTTAATATAAATACACATATACTCTCTTCATAAATATGAATTCATGAATCTGATTTTTTTGGAAGCCTGCAGCCTTTTGAACCGAAGAAAATAAATAAATAAACAATCTCATTAATAAACCATCTTTGTAAAAATAGCTGTTTCAGGAAAAGAAGTCAGCACATCTTCTTTGGGGACATGATATCAATAGTCCATTTAATGTTCCTTCCAAATCTTAAACTAAGGAAAGTGGAGTCTCTTCGCTCATTAGGCTCTCCTCCCCCTCCCCGTTTCCTTTTATGTTCCAGCCATCACTGTTATTACTTTGAAAATGAGATTATGTAACGAAACACATAAATTAAAATATAGAGATTAGAGGCAGACATCTGGCTCAAAATATCTAAGATAGTCCTGAATAAGTAATCTGCCTTTCATTTCACTCTTAAGTATAAAGGTATACAATACAAATGACTGCAAGACAATCTTACAAATAGATCTAATGCACATTACCCTACTTACATCAATTTGGAAGGTCAGGGCTAAGTTGAATTTGACAGTGACAAATAGTTTCGCAGCACTGAATTATGTCAAGATATATTTGTACTTATATGTTATGCTTTTAAAAATGATCTTTATATAAAGTCAGCAAGAATAGAAATGATTTACTCTTTAAACACGACATCCTATATACATTTTTATAGTCCAACTGAGAGGGCGAGCCCTGCTGAGAGTAGGAGCAGAAAAACCAAGAAGCACAAAGCAGGCAACGGAGGAGTTAATTCTAGCACAGTGTCCTTAAACAACCCTTCCTATGGCTCGATATTACAGGAAAGCACACTGCCTCTAGTGTTTACTGCTGCCACTAACAAGCTCACTGCAGTAAAAAATTGCCACTAGACAGGCAAGCATAAACTGAAGCTTTAATTACAGATGACATTTCAGACTTCTTTTCAGGAGCAGCCATTCTGTTTAACAGCAAGATCTGGACACGAGCAGCATGTGAACTCAAGGTAACCCCTTCTCCAAGGCAAAGTACTGTTTTTAGCTGAGCAGCTAATTTGATTGTCTTATTAAAAGACTGGATGATTTTGTTTCCAGAATCGACTCAGGTTAGTATGTAGAATCTACCCTACACTTAGGACACCCCCACTCCATGCGTCTAATGTTTCTGACTGTATTCACATAATTAACAAAATAAAAATAACTCCTATTCAACCACTGTATTCAAGACTAAACTAGCATAAACCAGACTTTTAAAGAACCCTAATGACAGTGTCTCATGATTATCAGAAATGACAAAAGCTTAGAAATTCAACTGAGATTGAGTACTACTAATAATAAACCTTTATCTCTATCCCGCCTTATCTCCCTGATGGGGAATCAGGATGGGATAGAAATAAAGTTATTATTATTATTATTATTATTATTATTATTATTATTATATTAAATTTCAGTTGAATCTCTATTTTTGAAGATATGGATCCTTCCTCCATGGACCACCTCTCTTTCTATCAATTCTAATTCAGAATGTTAGTATGAAATATCCAGCTCATTTTAACCCCTTTGCAGAAGCATCCTTATCGCTGAAGAGAATTTCAGCAGAGGCCTGCCTCTTTCAGAGCTGTGATCTGTTTTCAGATCCACGTTTAAATAAAAGTCCCATCGCTAATCAAACAAATGCTGCAGGATTATTATTATTTTATTTTTTGAAGGATTGCTATTTTCATGCTGTCCAATGACTTATAAGGATTGGAAAACCTGTTCATCAAGTATTCAACCATGTTTACCTTGAAGTCAACCTAGCCTGATCTTCATATTAAAAAGCTACCTCCATTCCCTAAATCCTCTTGGCCCTATTAGCTCATAAAACCTGAATGGGGAGGCACAAATTCTTGTGTTCAACGACAGACTACTGGCAATTGTCCGGTTAACCAAATTTTGCATAAAGATGCTACATTTGGATTCTTCATTCAAGTTTCCTTAACCTTTGAGATAAATGACAATTAGAATATGATCCAGGCATGCAAATGATTTTAAGATGTGCCTCTTTTACAGTAACAACACATTTAGAGGAATTTTGAAACCAAAATAATCTGTTGATGTCACAGCACAAGAGAAATATGTCAGTTTTGGACTTCATTCACTTCGCTACCTCACCTGGACTTCCTCCGCATTCCACTAGAGCTTGAGAGGGAAGGGAAAAGGAATTGCTATGGTAACCAGTTCTATTATTCCATTGCACTGATTCACAATTTCTTCCTCCCCAAAGTACATACTGAATGAAATTTGGCAACTACTTGAACATGCTGTTAAGCTTCTCAATTAAATAATCTTTACAATGGCAGAGAGACGACACCAATGAGATACACTAAATATTACACAGGCCTATTGCAATTTTTTCTGTAACAGTTCAGAGATATTTGAAGCACTGAATGAAAATCAGAATAGCTGTTCACTGAGCTGATATGAAAACACTGCCTGACTACTCATATCCTCATATATTTTTCCCTTTATGTTTCAATATCACAAAGTTATAAACCAAACATCCCTGTTTTACAAACATTCTGAGTCACCAAGATAAATCAAACTTATTTGAAAGATACATTGTTTCACTAGAGAAGAAAATGAAAACAAGACCATTGCAATTAACGTCTCAAATGTAAAAATGTTTCTGACAAATGCCTTTGTGCTCTCTTCTCTCCAAGTTATATGATAAATCCAACTTTTTTTTTTTTTTTTTTTTAAAAAAAGAAAACTGATTGGGAAAGACAACACTAGTGGCATCTCAACTTTGGGACTTCTGATTTCTGATAAAAACCTAATTTTAGAATAGACCCCATAGTTTGTATACTGCCATTCACATTGTTTATATGCATAGCAGAACTTTGAAGCTATTATCCAGTTCACCTTGCTCCTTATCATCAGTCTTGTTTATCCCAGAACAAAATATGTAAAGAATGCCCTTTGTTTAAATGTTTAAAGGTTTTGAGCCTTTAAGAACAAAATAGAGCACATCATTTCAATTCCACTTTAAGTTCAAATTGTTAGGTCAGGTACCTGGAACAAATCGGCTTGCAGACATTTCCTGCATGTCTCAAGCAAAAAGGTAGTTGACAAATATCATAGTAAAGCTATTTCTCTAACCTTGAAAAACATCCATATGGCTGCAAATAAAATTTCACCATGAAGTAAATTATTACCAATCAATGGGAAGTATAGCCAAGTAGAATTGCTTGACAAATATATTTTGTGTGCTATCTATAAATACATACTATTTAGACTTTGTTTAGACACCTACAAAAGAACCTATATATAGCCTAAGGGTGCCTGATTCTAGTATTTGAATTAAAAACTGCCACTGGATACCAGGTACTAAAGGTTGCTTTTTTCCAGAGAAAGAAACTGGTTGTATTCCTTGTCTAAGAGACACAATGAAATCTATGCGGTTGCCATATGTCAACTTCTAGACCTGGCCTCACAAACCAGAATGCATCCCTAGAAATCATTCACCAGCCCTAGAAATAGTTAATGGTTCCATGTTATCTGTCTTATAATGCCTGGTGTGACATGCCCCCCAAATATTTTAGAAAGCAGAGGTGTCTATTTTTTACTGGTATTAAGTAGTTGTCCATTATTCCCATTGTTGCTAAGTTAGCTGAGGATTTAGAAGAGGGCCTCTCACCTCAAATTCGCCTACAATTGCAAACAACTGAAAAAAATGTGACCTGTTGGTAGCAACTTTATGATCACATTTATGGTACTACCCTTGGACAAGACCACAAGTACATGCATTTTAAGATGTGGGTTTCTTTACCTGCTCTGCCAAGGCACAATTATCTACAGTAACCAATAAAAGAAGACACACCTTTTACTCTATGTTTACTGTTCCCACCCAGTGAGAAAACAGAGAATATTCAATGTTCAAGAAAGCAGAATAAGAGAACCTTCTCTCATCTCATAATTTCCAAACAGCTAACTAAGAATGAAGGAATCATCTTCCAGAGACATGCATTATTATATGTCACAATGAAGTTTCATTTTACTGACAAAATAATTATCATTTGGTTTCCTTAAATTCAAAGAACAAAAAATAATATGCAACAGAAAACTCCTTGTTTTACATTTGGACTGATCTTGAGACTATCTAATCTAAGATGCCATTAAGATTGTGCTTTTGGATTTGGATCCCCTCCAAACCCAAAAGCATACCAAAAACAGTATTTTGGTGCAAAGCTGGTCTACAGACTATGTTTAAGAGAAGAGGAGGAATAAAATGGCCAGTAGAGCAGCAGCTTAATGAACTTGCTTCTCCATTCCATCTAAAGGAGATTATTTCCATAAAGTTACTGTATGAAAAGGTACCCAGGCTAGCAGTAAATCCACATGATCTCCAGATGTAGAAGATGCACAACAGGACCTAGAATTAATTGGGGGGTGGAAGTAGAGGAGATGAAGTTTTTGAAGGGGTTCATTTGTAGGGTTTTCCATCTCACAGTGAAAGTATCAATGGATTACAGAATATTACCCACATTGGCATTTCTCACAGTATTTCTAACTCACCAGCTTCAAACTATTGTTGGAAGAGAAAGGCCAAAATAGATCTGAAATGTAGCGGTGAGGTCTAAATGAGATCTGAACTCGGGACTAAATTTAGCATAGGCAACGGAATGCACTGCCTGTCTTCCTCATGGGACCGGTCCAGGAAAGATGGCTTCAGTAACACATCACTGTTCTTTCTGTACTCTTTAACAGAGCATCAGTTCCTTACACATTTCTAATAGTTGTTGCAATTCAAATAGTACCTTCCGCACACAAGAGCAAAGGCTTTTACTAAGTATATCTAGATATTTGTCATACTATCAAGATGATGTAACAGGATGCTTCAACAGCATTATCTTAAAGCCACCTTTCACCTATTTATTATCAAGTGAAAGCTCAAATCCCATTTCAAAGAAAGTAAATTCAACTTGGAAGTCAATTCATTTTTACGTTAATCATTCAGACTTTTAAAAAAAGGAGTGCCAGTGTAACTTGAGGAAGCAAAACACAGTATTACTTAACATGCCTTTAGCTCTTAACTAGGGTGTTGCATAATTTACATGAAGTGCATACATTATTTCAGACCACTTAACACAAATCTGTGATTGCAGGAACTAAACAATGGCAAAATATTGCACAAGAACCTAGTTTTGTAAATATGGCAGGTCACTGAGAACAGATAATCTTCTACATTCCACATAAACACAGAGGCAATTACAGGCGGCTGGCTATCCTAGTAGAGGCTGCTGGAGAAGTTCCCAAGCACAACCCAAGGCATAAAAGGGGCTGGCAAAGAGGGAAAGGACAACGTGGAATAGATTCCCACAGAAATAAGCTTCCATCTGGATTTAGAGCAATGCTCCGGCAAGCAGAAGGCAAAAGGCAGCCAGTTTTAAATGGGATTTATATTCATGCCAAGGTTGGCACTGCAGATGGCGGGAAATGTAAACGCACTAACAAAAAACCCTCAACTCAACCCCGTACCTATTAGTCTCTTGCAAAAATTGACCTGAAAAGAAGTGAAAAGAATCTAGAAACATATGCAAGATGCCCGCCTCTGCCTCCACAAAAGCACACGCCCTTTGACAGCTAATAGTAGCCACAGTGATTATTTGAAAACTAAGTAAAATTAAGTAAATATACTTTTACATTGAGGAATAAATGAGATTATAATGATTTCATCAGAACCGGACATTTCATCTTAAATTACAGTGTTATGTCAGGCATTCATGTGGTTATCCCTGCACAGAAAAAAAAGTAGTTTGAACGGAAGATGCAGGGTTGGGGGAAGCCTCCCCAGTTTTGGCATTTTGCACCCTGCCTCTACTATTGGAGTCTTTAATGGAGCAGATGGTTCTCCATGTCCACTGATTCAACCACCTGTGTCTTGATTTTGCCATTTTATATAAGGGACACAATTTTGCAAGGCCATTTTAGACAATGGGATTTGAGCATGTATAGATTTGGGTCTCCACGTGGGGTTCTGAAACCAAACCACAAGGATCCCAAAGGCCCAATTTTTTGAAAAATGAATTGCTAATAATAATAATGATAACAATCACAATAATAAATTATTCCAGGCTCATGACCTGTTATGGGTGTATACACTGGAGGGCTCATCCTATATGTGAACCACGGGGCTCCATCAAGGCAAGACATGTGTATTCCCCAATAACAACAAATTGTTCCAGAATTATAAACTGTTATGGAAACATACAATATTGGGGATGAACCCTATCTGTAAGCATAGCGAAAAGTGTCAATGAAAAATAATAACACATTAACTCCTGCACTCTACATTGTCACGGGTGGATACATTTGGGAGGGGGCTCCCCATATATAAACAATGAAACAGCAACAAAACAAGATATATGTCCCCTCTCAAAATAGTAATGGTAGTAGCAATAATAATAATAATAATAATAATAATAATAATAATGATTATAGAATTATACATTGTTAGCCCTGTTTCTGGGTATATTTGACCTGCTGATTCCTAAAATGGCACCCGTTTCCCCTTATTGACTTTAGTTTTTGAGATACAGAACACATGCCATCTACCAGTTGCCATCTGCTTGCACGACAACCATTTCTAAGAAACTTGAGGTATATCCAATGCAATTTTCTGAATCTGAAACCCCAATAACCCCAGGGACAGGCCTAAACAACCAGATTTTTGGGGGGTTGTGTTGTGTTATTATTACAAATTATTCCAGGGCTATAAACACCGTCCCTTCTCAAAACAAGACATCTGTCTTCCCAAATAATATTTCAGGATTATACACTGTTAAGGCTGCATACAATTCCGGCTGCTAGGAATTGTGAGATTTGAAGTCCAAAATGAAGTTTGCCCATGCCTGCTATATACTGGGGGGGGGGGGGGGGGTCGTATATAAACAATGAGTCTCCATCAAGGCAAGACATGACTCCTCTTACTAATAATAATGGAGGGGAGCTCTGTATATAAACAATGAGTCTCCATCAAGGCAAGACATGACTCCCCTTAATAATAATTATTATAATAATTGAGTGGGGGCTCTGTATATAAACAATGGGTCTCAATCAAGGCAAGACATGACTCCCCTTAATAATAATAATTATTATTATTATAATAAGGGAGGGGGGCTCTGTATATAAACAACGAGTCTCCATCAAGGCAAGACATGACTCCCCTTAATAATAATAATAATAATAATAATAATAATAATAATAATAATAATAATAAGGGAGGGGGCCTCTGTATCTAAACAATGAGTCTCCATTAAGGTAAGACATGACTCCTCTTAATAATAATAATAATAATAATAATAATAATAATAATAATAATGGAGGACTCTATATATAAACAACGAGTCTCCATCAAGGCAAGACATGACTCCCCTTAATAATAATAATAATAATAATAATAAGGGAGGGCTCTGTATATAAACAATGAGTCTCCATCAAGGCAAGACATGACTCCCAATAATAATAATAATAATGGAGGGAGGCTCTGTATATAAACAACGAGTTTCCATCAAGGCAAGACATAATAATAATAATAATAATAATAATAAGGGAGGGCTCTGTATATAAAAATGAGTCTCCATCAAGGCAAGACATAATAATAATAATAATAATAATAAGGGAGGGCTCTGTATCTAAACAACGAGTCTCCATCAATGCGAGACATGACTCCCCTTAATAATAACAATAATAATAATAAGGGAGGGGGGCTCTATCTAAACAATGAGTCTCCATCAATGCGAGACATGACTCCCTAATAATAATAATAATAATAATAAGGGAGGGGGGCTCTATCTAAACAACGAGTCTCCATCAATGCGAGACATGACTCCCCTTAATAATAACAATAATAATAAGGGAGGGGGGCTCTATCTAAACAACGAGTCTCCATCAATGCGAGACATGACTCCCCTTAATAATAATAATAATAATAATAATAAGGGAGGTGGGCTCTATCTAAACAACGAGTCTCTATCAAGGTGAGACACGACTCCCCTTAATAATAACAATAATAATAAGGGAGGGGGGCTCTAAACAACAAGTCTCCATCAATGCGAGACATGACTCCCCTTAATAATAACAATAATAGTAAGGGAGGGGGGCTCTATCTAAACAATGAGTCTCCATCAAGGCGAGACATGACTCCCCTTAATAATAATAATAATAATAATGGAGGGAGGGTTCTATATATAAATGAGTCTCCATCAAGGCAAGACATGACTCCCCTTAATAATAATAATAATAATAATAATAAGGGGGGGCTCTGTAAATAAACAATGAGTTTCCATCAAGACAAGACATGACTACCCTTAGTAATAATAATGATAATCATACCCAGGATTATAAATTGTTACAAACGTGAAGTTACTCTGTATATAATGACGAAACGCTTTGAAGACACTAATTATTATTATAATTATTACTACTATTATTCCAAGAGCATAAATGGCTAGACCTTGGTGGGGCGCCAGTGTATACACGGACAAAAGTCACCCTCAAGACACGTGTATCCCCAAATTGTATCAGGATGCCTTCAAGACACAAGAATAGAATTGGTGAGAAAAATATGCAATATTGGGCCAACTTGGGCCTTGCAGGAGTTTTGGACTCCAACTCCCACCATTCCTAACAGCCCAGGCCCTTTCCTCTTCCCCTCAGCCGCTTAAGCGGCTGAGGGGAAAAAGGAAGGGGCCTGAGGCTGTTAGGAATGGTGGGAGTTGGAGTCCAAAACTCCTGCAAGGCCCAAGTTGGCCCAGGCCTCTTGTATATAGACTCGAATTTCCCAAATAGTAACCCTAAGGTAGTCTGCCTCGAGTGGGCGGCCTCACCGACGCTCCTGTAGCCCAGGATGGCGATCTTACGGGACTTGGACGGCGGCATCTTCTCCCCGCTGGGCCCCGAACCACATCAAGGGCTCCGGCCTCGACGGCGGCAGCAGCGAAGAAGCGGGGGAGGGAATATATATATATATAGATATAAAGAGCGCCTTCCGAAGGGTTCTCCCTCCCTCGCGGCCTGGTCTCCGACTTGAGAGAGAGAGACCACACACTGGAAGTAGAAGCAAAGGAAGAACGTGCCGATCTCTGCCTCTCTCACTCCTCGACTGACTGGCTGAGGCGACGCAACGGACGCCGCTTCTGCTCACGTGACCTCGGGCTGCGCGCGCGCGCGCTCCTCTGCCTCCGTTTGCCGCGGTGACGTCACGGAGAGGGGCGTGGCTTGTTGACGCCCACTTAGAGAAAAAAATATAAAATATTTCGCTGCCTCATTCCATACTCCCCGCCCCCTTCACATACGTCACGGAAAGCGCGAGCGGTGATTGGACAGCGCCGGTGCCGTTGCAAAACACAAACACGATTCGTCGCTTCCTATTGGTTTAAATCCTTTCATCGCTCCCGCCTTCTCGTTACGTCATCGTAAACGGGAACGCTCGTTGGCCCGCTCTGATGCTTGTCTTTTAAAGAAAGAAAAGGAACGCTGGTATTGAATTGTTCTTTGGTCCCGCCCTGCTGTTACGTCACCATAAGTCGGAACGCTGGTTGGCCCGCTCCGATGCTTGTCTTTTAAAGAAAAAAAGGAACGCTGATTTTGTCCCGCCTTGCTGTTACGTCACCACAAAGGCGAACGCTCATTGGCCGGCTTCGAAGCTTGTATTTTAAAGAAAAAGGGAACGCTAACATTGGATTGTTCTTCGCTCCCGCCCTCCCGTTACGTCACCACAAGCACGAACGCTGATTGGCCGGCTCCGAAGCTTGTCTTTTTAAATGAACTCTGAAATTGGATTGTTCTTCGCTCCCGCCCTCCCGTTACGTCACCATAAGCGCGAACGCTGATTGGCCGTCTCCGAAGCTTGTCTTTTTTAATGAACTCTGAAATTGGATTGTTCTTTGGTCCCGCCCCGAGGGTTACGTCACCACAACCGCGAGCGCTAGTTGGCCAGCTCCGAGGCTATTCTTTTAATGAAAAAAAAGGAACGCTGGCATTGGATTGTTCTTCGCACCCGCCCTCCCGTTACGTCACCATAAGCGTGAACGCTGATTGGTCAGCTCCGAAGCTTGTCTTTTTAAATGAATGCTGAAATTGGATTGTTCTTCGCTCCCGCCCTCCCGTTACGTCACCATAAGCGCGAACGCTGATTGGCCAGTTCCAATGCTTGTCTTTTTTAAAAAAATGGAACGCTGGTATTGTTTTTTAGACCCGCCCCGAGGGTTGCGTCACCACAACCGCGAGCGCTGGTTGGCCGGCTGCGATGCTTGTTG
>NW_026847660.1:122974361-122987447 GCF_025583915.1 Anolis sagrei ordinatus | reverse complement strand
ATGTCAGAGAGGGAGATGATACCAACAATACTATCGGCTTCATTCACTACCACCAACCGATGAACCTGCAAATGGGGGACAACACAGAAGAGACAATGGAATAATTTTTCAGCAAGCAACAGAAAACTACTCCCAACCTACACCTAACTTTAAAAGTAACAATCACATTGTTGAGTAGGATGGTCATTCCTGAAAATTAATAATATTCAGGTGTCCTCTTTTTTTAAAAAAAAAACCCTTTTTTGCAAATTACAAAAAGAAAAACACTGACAGGGTCTGTTTTTCCACGAATGCAACTCAATTTGGAACATTTAGTATTAGGACAATATGTTACTGGGGGGAAAAATCATATCCTCCTGCTGTTCCTCAGTGTTAGCCCTATTCATGCATATTTACTTTAGATGGAGAGTCTAATTGAAAAGCCTAGGCTATTTTGCTTATGTAGTTTGAACAGGTACACGTTGCACAGAATTAGAAAACGTTCCATGAAAAGAGTATTGTTGAAATCCTAACAAGGTGTTACGAGACATCAAAGTTCTGTTCAGAGAGAGAGAGATGGAAAGATTTGAGAATATAAGTGACGTTGCCTTCATTGTGTTGCCAGAGCAGAATGTAAAGTTCGACAGAAAAGATTCCTGCTCATAAATACATTCAAGTGGAAAAGTTCTTGTTAAAAATAGATAGTGTCCGTAAGCCAAATACTGGAACACAATCTACAAGGAACGCATTGAAACCAACACGTCTATTTTTATTATAAGAATGAAACGGAATATTACTCATTTCATATATAATTAAAGCAGATTTAGAATCTGAATAACCCAATTAGGGCTACTTCTTTACTGTTTATGCACTGCAATCCAGGGAGCTATTTTAGTTACATTTTTGATGGCTTGTGTTTACAAAACAGACAATGTATCCGACAATACTTTTGAAAGTTTTGAGTTTTGTACAGAACTTGTTCTTCTTTTCTAGATTAGGTTTGCAATGTATAATTGACATACATATATACACACCGTATATATTCGAGTATAAACTGAGTTTTTCAGCCCTTTTTTAGGCTGAAAAAGCCCCCCCTTGGCTTATACTCAAGTCAAAGTTATTTATTATTGTACTGAGTTATTATTATTATTATTACATTTATTATTTTACTCTAATTATTATTATTACATTTACATTACTTTATGTTGGAGCAAGCAAGGAATCAGTAAGTGTGTGTGTGTCAACTATAAAATAAGATGCATGAGGCTGATTGGTCGGGCAATGCCTGGGGAGATAGCTGAGCCTGGGACTTTTGGTTACTATTACATTTTTGTTCAGGCTTGAGCTACGCAGGTGCACAGAAAGAAGCTGAGAGAGAGTTTGGAGTGTTGCTTCATGAGCTGTTGAAGGAGTTTATGCACATGGACAGAGAAAGACCATTTGAAATCTCTCATAAAAAGGACTTTACGTGAGCTGAATAAACTGATCACATTGTATATATGTTGTTCCAAGCTATGAAGAGTAAACTACTTGTTCTTTACTGTTCACCCGTGTGGCATATTTTCTTTCTCTGGCAAAGCAGTGTATGGGCTGATCAAAAGTAAACTACATGTGATTTATTTTACATTATGTCACACTTTACACTATTATTATTATTATTATTATTACATTTATTATTTTACTCTATTATTATTGCATTTATTATTTTTCTCTATTTATTATTGTTATTATTACACTTATTCTTTTAATCTATTATTTTATTACATTTATTATTTTGCTCTATTGTTATTACATTTATTATTTTGCTCTATTATTACTGTTCTTATTACATTTACATTATTTTAATCTATTATTTTTGTTACATTTTACTCTATTATTATTGGAAGGATACGTAACATTTACATTGAAGAGGTTCAGAGTTGGTGGTTTAATAAGAGCTGGACAGTCTTATCTTAAACTACAGCTTTTATGTAAATATTCAAAAACATTTAACCTACGGATGCCTCAATTAATGTAATTTTATTGGGATCTGTTTTTATTTTGAAATTTACCAGTAGCTGCTGCATTTCCCATCCTCGGCTTATACTCGAGTCAATATGTTTGCCCAGGTTTTTTTGTGGTAAATTTAGGTACCTCAGCTTATATTCAGGTCGGTTTAACTGGTGCTCCTTACAGGGAGAGGTCAACCCTCCTGTTTAAGGAGCTCCATTGGCTGCCATTCATTTTCCGGTCCCAATTCAAGGTGCAGGTGCTTACCTACAAAGCCCTAAACGGTTTGGGACCCATCTACCTGCATGACTGCATTTCTGTATACGAACCCACACGATCTCTTCGATCATCTGGAGAGGCCCTACTCACGATCCCACCTTCATCGCAAGCGCGATTGGTGGGGACGAGGGACAGGGCCTTCTCAGTGGTGGCCCCTTGACTCTGGAACTCACTCCCCAAGGACATTAGGCATGCCCCAACTCTGGCAGTCTTTAGGAGGAATCTGAAAATGTGGTTGTTCCAGTGTGCCTTCCCAGAATAAGGAAACTCTAAGCAATATATCCCTAAATGCACTTTACTAATGATCTAGGATTGTCTGCTCGCTCCATCCCTTCTCCAAATACCTATCCTAGTTATATGTCACCTGGTCATGGCCAGCATTATTTTAAAAAAATTAACATTTGGCCCTGCCACAGGTTTTTAATGCGTCATGGTGTTATTGTTAATGTTTACTGCTTTGTTTATAATTTTATTTATTGTCTGTATTGTTGTTGTTGTTGTTGTTGTTGGTTTTACTGATGTGTCTGGGCTTGGCCTCTTGTAAGCCACACCGAGTCCTTCGGGGTATAAATAAAGGGTTTTTATTATTATTATTATTATTATTATTATTATTATTATTATTATTAAACTAATATATATATATATATATATATATAGAGAGAGAGAGAGAGAGAGAGAGAGAGAGAGAGAGAGAGAGAAAGAGAGAGAGACCCCGAGACCCCGACCATGTTTGGATAACCACGTTTCGAGTATTTAAAAGATCTACCATCCTCTCGAACGCATTCTAAGCCGTGCAAAGGATTTAGTTTTCTATGACTTATCTCTTTCTCTCCATCATTTTCTCATTACGCAACCACTTTCAGGGCATACAGAGAACTCGTGACATACAAAAGAAAGAGATAGAGGAAGGCCTTTATCAAAGAGATAAACACAGTCAGTTGCATGTAAAGAGACTTCAAGAATTCAGGACAGAGGTGAACTACATACCGGCCAGGCAACTTAGAGCTCCTCTTCTCTTGTATTTGAACAGTCATACCCACCTGATACAATGGGGAACACAGGAAAGAAATAGAAAAGGGGGGAAATTCTATTTTTATATGTTTCTCTTACGTTGGTGATATTTTAGATAGGGGGTATTAGGATGGATGGGTTTAGTATAACTATTAAGGAAGGGGTTATTACACAACTGAATTCCTTGGCCACCTTTCTAAAATTCAGCAGCCTCGATGCTCAGAAGGCTACTGAGTAATCAAGCAACAATACAAACAATCGTTTGGCAAGAGAAATATGCACATTACATTTTGTAATTTAGCAATACGAATATAACCACCTTCTGAAAACACACTACTAACTGCTGCTATAGCACTATGCATGGTAAATAAAAGCAAAATAAAAGGGGTATCCAAATAAACCAGAGTCAAAACAGAAGTGGAGGCTTATACCAAGTCAGGAGTGCGTTTTAAATACTGGTTTTACTCCTAAAGAAGAATATAACTGAGAACATTTTGAATATTACTTTTTCAAACCACACTATGGAGTTATAGGGAAGCTATCTGCTTAAAGAGCATGTGCTCCAATAATGATGACGATTGCAGAGGAATGTTCCCCGAAAGGGGCTCCACTTTGGGCTAATTCCAGCCTAGAAGAAACAAACAAAACTTTGAAAGTGATGGTTGAGAGCTTTGATTTATAACTTGCAAGGGAATCTCATTTCCTGAAAACTCGATGGGGAGAAACTTTTCCTACAAAAACAAAACAAAAAAACCCCAACTAAACTAAGAACACTGTAACAAAATAATAGCAGTTCTTGAATAACCACTGATTCAGTGAATTCATCTTGTAAACACTCCACACCAAACCACCATCTCTCATCAGTGCATCAATATCACCATGCGTGTTTGCAGATGACCATAACATTCTCCAAGGCTTGGATCCCATGCTCTAGCACCGTGGTTTTCAACCTGTGGGTCCCCAGAAGTTTTGGCCTTCAATTCCCAGAAATCCTAAGAGCTAGTAAACTGGCTGGGATTTCTGGGAATTGTAGTCCAAAACACTTGGGGACCCACAGGTTGAGAACCACTGCGAGACTAGCATGAGAGTTATCCCATTACAACAATATGACAGCAACTTAGACGTGGCTTATCATAATATCAGTATTACTTTCGTGTTGACCCACAAATCTTTCCTCCAGTCTCTCTTCCCCACCACCTACGAACAAGTGATGGAAGCAGGGACTAAAGCAGGAAAGTTTCGTGAAAACACTTTGGTTTGTTCTGGTTCTTGTATTGTCCTTGTTAACCAAAGTGTCCTCCAGCCATTTCACTAACCAGGGTTTCAGAATGTGATTTGTTCTCACTAACCATAGTCTCTGTAATGTTCAAACCTGGGTAAATGTGTTGTTTGTTTAATCTGAACCATGAATACTTTCAATCTTTTTCTTAGGCTAATTCTAAGACCTGGTACCCATGGTCTTCTATTATCTATTAGCCTAACCTAGGCATGGGGAAACTTTGGCCCTCCAGGTGTTTTGGACATTGTGGCGAATTCCCTACCTGTTAGGCTAGGAAAAGCACAGAAAGGTAGGCCCAAGAAGTTCAGCAGCCATTTTAGAAGGGTACCTGGGGGCATCCATCTTAGAATCTCATTTCCTGGAGGGGGTGTGCTTAGGAGCAGCTTGGAGGGAAATGAGGGGAGTTAGTGATTGGCTGGGAGAGAGTGGGCGGAGCTTAACTTGAGAAAAAAATGACTTTAAGGGTCCGTTTTAAAACCTGACAGCTCAGATTGAGTCTGGGTGTCAAAGAAGAAAGAGTTAGAGTTTGGTGTAAAGAAGAGAAGAGTTAGGGAAGCCTGAAGTTGGTCAGTTAGTCAGCAGAGTTAGTTATTGAGAAGATTTTAAAGCTATTGGTAAAGATAACTGGTGGAGGAGTGAAGAGACAGATCCAAACAGGAAATGGCTGTCTGTGGATTACTGGGCAGAGATTACTGGGCAGAGAGGAATCCTATCAGTAATTTCTGGGGAGAGAGAGAAGTGTTATGTGCAACTAGGTTTTGAACTGCTTAACGAAAGCTTTATTCAATATCAAAACAGCTAAGCTTAATGCCTGTTTTGTTCAAGTTCTCTCAAATAAACAACATTGTTATTTGTTCACAACCATCTGCCTCATGTGTGCCTCTGTGTGAAAAGTTTCCAAAGCAATTTACTGCAGAAATCAAAGGTTAAATGGTGGCAGCGTATATTTTTAAAAGTAATCTCTTCAGTGTTACCTTAGAGAACAAGGCCTGAGTGCGAATCCAGCCCATTCTAGCCTAAAGATATTTCAAGCCAAGCCAAGGGCTTAACATTTCTTTTAAAGGGTGGTGGTATCCAGTGTTCTTTTGAAAGATTTTTCGGCCAGAGGATTGTTCCAGGTTTTTTTTACAGCTTTTGATTTTTAATTAAAGAAGCCACATTCCATTACAAGTGGTGTACAGTTGGTGGGATTTGTACCTAAATAATCCCCTATCTTTTACAATTGGTCTGCAGCGTGAGGGATTTTAGTCCCTACTTATTATATTTGGTGGAAAGCATTGGGATTTTACAATTAAATAGTCCCTAATCTTTTATAGACATCAACTCCCACAATTCCTAACAGCCTCAGGCCCTTCCCTTTCTCCCCCAGTCGCTAAAGGAAGGAGCCTGAGGCTATT
The DNA here is from genome assembly GCF_025583915.1 of Anolis sagrei ordinatus. Lineage (NCBI taxonomy): Eukaryota > Metazoa > Chordata > Lepidosauria > Squamata > Anolidae > Anolis > Anolis sagrei. Next base: position 122,981,513 of record NW_026847660.1, on the reverse strand, counting down.
AGGAATTGTGGGGAGTTGACATTCAACACACCTGGAGGGCCAAAGTCTGCCCATGCCTGGCCTAACCCAACTGATGGACTCAGGAAACACTGAGTGAAGGGAATCATTCCAAGACTTAATAGTTATGCTGCACAATCATGTTTACCAAAAATGCATCTTGAGTGAAGTGTTCATTTTGCAGTATTGCTTAAGTAATTTCATTAAGTCTTGTGTATAATTAAGAAATCTGTCAGCATTTCAAAAGCAGGGCAAGTATTTTAATTCCCAGCCTCAGGGGAAGGCAAAAACCAACAAATTTTGCTAAGAAAGCTCCATAACAGATTTGCATTATCGTTGTTGTAAGTCAGAAGTTACTTGGAAGGCACACAATAATAACAAAGATCCCATGAAGTACATTATTGTCATTTGAGTTGTGAGTTTAGGTCTGAATGTAAGTTTGGAAAAAATCTTCACGATGGTGCCATCATCTGAGTCGGAGATATAGTGCGGCCCAAGAAATCTCACCTCGGCTTTTACTATCCGGTCCACAATGGTCTCCAGTGTTTCCAGCTTACTGCATTTCACAACACCTTCAAAATACTGAGAGCGGTGTTGGAGGGCTTGCGTCACCGTGATATCTAAGTTATTATAAGTTTTTTCAGCAGCAAGATTCTGGGGGGATAAAAGCAGCGATATAAGTACGAATTTACATTTTACAAACAACTAAGCAAATGGCATTTGTCACCTTAGTCCAGAGGTGTGAATTATTTCACAAACAGAATAATGTTTAATAAAGGCACTGTAATGGGTACAATGAGTACAATCCAGATTGGAAGTTTGTTGATGCTAGAAATTGAGGGATTAAATCAAAATTACCACTAAAAATAAAATAATTAAATTGGTTGAATTAATGTTAATACAATACACGTTTTCACAACAGACTACAGGATTTTCAGAGAATGATATGATTTTATCCATAATCCCTTCTATTACTGGGTCCTTGGAAAGTGCTCTTTCGACTTTTTTAATTTGCCTTCTCAAGCCATGCTCCTTCCCCCCTTCAGATATACTACAAAAGCCACTAAAGCAGTGTTTCTCAATGTGGGGGTAGGGACCCCTAGGGAGGTCGCAATGGGGTGTCAGAAGGGTCACCAAAGACCATCAGAAAACACAGTATTTTCTGTTTGTCATGAGGTTTTTGTGTGGGAAGTCTAGCCCAATTCTATCGTTGGTGGGGTTCAGAATGCGCTTTGATTGTAGGTGAACTATAAATCCCAACAACTACAACTCCCAAATGTCAAAGTCTATTTCCCGCAAACTCTACCAGTGTTCACATTTAGGCATATTGAATATTCATGCCAAGTTAGGTCCAGATCCATCATTGTTTGAGTCCACAGTGCTCTCTGGATGTAAGTGAACTACAACTCCAAAACTCAAGGCCACTGCCCACCCCGGATGTTTTGATGTTTTATTATCCTTGTGGGAGGCTTCTCTCATGTCCCCGCATGAGGAGCTGGAGCTGATAGAGGGAGCTCATCCGGCTCTCCCCGGATTCGAACCTGCGACCTGTCGGTCTTCAGTCCTGCCGGCACAGGGTTTAACCCACTGCGCCACCGGGGGCTCCTAAGAGTCCAATATCAGGCTGGAAATAGGAGGAAGTTCTTCCTCATGACTACAACTTCTTCAATCAAGACTTATCACCCATCTGTATTTCTCAACCATCTGCCAACATGTAGGTTTTACTTTCACACTTCAAATTCTTCTCTCAAAGGTTAATGAGGAGGAGTGTTAAAGGTTACTGCAAAGCAATGGGCTTCTTTCAGCCAGGGGCATTGATCTACTACAAGCACAGCAGCAGCAAATCTTGGTGGAGATGTCTTCATCAGAAATATTTTAAATGCCCCAGAGCTGTTGCAGTGCATCTTGACATATAACCAAGTAATTAACTGCCTTCTTTCTTGCATTCTCACTTTTTTTCTGCAAATATCACTAGCAGAGCACGTTTTACACGAAGGAGATCGAGATCTAAACAAACTGCTGTTCCCTGCACGCATATTAGCTCTGTGCTGACTTATTTGAATCTTTTAGCCTTGCATGAAACATTAATGAATTCAAGTCATGTCTGCATCCAAGCTGCCTGTCAGTCTTGCAGGAAATGTTCAGGAAGGAATCAAAGTAGCCCAGAGAATGATGATTACATTATCATTAAAGCATCTCAAAATATCCGCTCTGGCAGCCTTGCCTTGCTGATCCTTTGTGGTCAAGCTCTAAAACCATATCTTTCCCCATCTATTATAAGTTGTGAATTGAAAGTTCCAACTCAAACTCTCACTACTGCAAGAGATACTTTTCAGTAAGCATTTCACTTACTGATCCAAGTGTATTGCACTGTATGAGCAGTAAGAAGTTTCAGGGGGACTCATGACTCAATAATATATGGAACCCCCTAAATAAAGCCAAAAGAAATTAGAGAAGAAATGGAAATACTTATTTGCCAATAATAATAATAATAATAATAATAATAATAATAATAATAATAATTCCAAATTCAGACTGACAAGAGTTTTGGAGCACAATACTCTCCTGACCTCTCAATCGTGTCAAAAAACCAAGTATGGATCATCGATATTGCAATCCCAGGTGACAGCAAGACTTTTTTTTTTGTCGTCGTGTCAGGAGTGACCTGAGAAACTGAAAGTCGCTTCTGGTGTGAGAGAATTGGCCGTCTGCAAGGACGTTGCCCAGGGGACGCCTGGATGATTTGATGTTTTATCATCCTTGTGGGAGGCTTCTCTCATGTCCCCGCATGAGGAGCTGGAGCTGATAGAGGGAGCTCATCTGCCTCTCCCCGGATTTGAACCTGCGACTTGTCGGTCTTCAGTCCTGCCGGTACAGGGGTTTAACCCACTGCGCCACCGGGGGCTCCACAGGACTGAAGAGAAACAACTGGAAAAGCTGACACGGTACGAGGATTTAAAGATTGAACTGCAAAGACTCTGGCATAAGCCAGTCAAGGTAGTCCCAGTGGTGATCGGCACGCTGGGTGCAGTGCCTAAAGACCTTGGCCTGCACTTAAACACAATCGACACAAAATTACCATCTGCCAGTTGCAAAAGGCCACCCTACTGGGATCTGCACGCATACATCACACAGTTCTAGACACTTGGGAAGTGTCCAACATCTGATCCAATACAACAGCCAGCAAAGTGACCTTGTTTACTGTGTACTAATCTTGTTATGTTTCAAATAACCTTTTTTTATATCGTGCCACCATCTCCCAAAAGGGACTCAAGGTAGCTTACAAGGCACTCCAAGGGTAGTATATAACATAACCAGTACATGAGCATAAAAACAATATCACATAAAAGTTATAAAAACAACCACTATTAACACATAAAATAAAATAAAAACACAGTTTAAAATGCAGACCATCTGTAGTTAAAATTAGCTGCCTTCAAATCACAACTAAACTGATTGGCCAGCTTCAGTGCTGCATTGATAACTACTTGAGACCAAAAGCCTGCTTAAAAACCTATGTTTTTAGGCTGGATTGGAAGGAGTCAAGGGTAGAGCCTAACCTAATCTCTTTTGCAAGGGTATTCCAGAGTCGGGGAGCTGTCACAGAAAAGGCCCTCTCTCTCATCCCCACCAAACACACTTGAGACGGTGGTGGGAGCAAGAGAAGGGCCTCCCCTGCCGATCTCAAAGCCCACGCCGGTTCATAGAAAAGGGCTTTGTAAGTAATAACCTTAAATTGAGCCTGAAAAATCATTAGAAGACAGTGGAGCTGCTTGAGTAGGGGCATAGTATGTTCCCTATAGCTAGCTCCAGTTAGCAATCATTCAGTCGACCTTTGTACTAGCTGCAGTTTCCAAACCATCTTCAAAGGCAGCCCCACAGAGGCAATTACAGTAGTCAATTCTGAATGTAACTAAGGCATGGACCACCCTGGCCAAGTCAGACTTTAGGGGTATGGTCGGAGCTGGCGCTCAAGTTTTAACTGTATGAAGGCCCTCCCGACCACCACCGGCACCTGAGCTTCAAGTGTCAATGAGGAGTCCAGGAGGACACACAGAGTGCAGCCTGTGCCCTCAGGGAGTGTAACCCCATCGAGCACCGGTTGCCACTCTATACCCTGACTGGCCACACAATTGGCCAGGAGGACCTCGGCCTTGTCAGGATTAAGCTTCAGCTTGTTAGCCCTCATCTAATCCATCACAGCGGCCAAGTACTAGTCCAGGATCCGGGGGGCTCCCTGGAATTTGGTGGAAAAGAGTAATAGAGTTGAGTGTCATCTGCGTAGAGATGGCACCAAACTCCAAAACTCCGGATGACCTCGCCCAATGGTTTCATGTAGATGTTAAGAGGCATGGGGGATAGAATAGAACCTTGCGGGGCCCCACAGGTCAACAGCCAGGGGTCAGAGGAGGTGTCCCCCAGCTTCACCGACTGGGTGCATCCTTCCAGGAAGGAGCGGTGCCACCGCAAAGCTGTGCCCCAAGACCCATTCTGGAGAGCCACCCCAGAAGGATATCATAATTGATGGTATCAAAAGCCACTGAGATGTCCAAGAGAACCAACAAAGACACACTCTCCTTGTCAAGCTTGCTGAGGAGGTTATCCATCAAGGCAACCAAAGCCATCTCCGTACTGTGACCAGACCTGAAACCAGACTACAATGGATCCATATAATCAGTTTCGTGCAAGAATCTCTGGAACAAGACACAATCTCCATACATCTTGTGGGAGACTTTCCTTCAATGCTAAAGAACCTGACATTATTAAGATCCAAAGATGCCTACAGACTTCTAAGGAAACCACTCCTTCTGACACATACTCAATTTCTCCGTTTCAGGCAATAGCTCACTATTCTCTTGCTTTTAAAATACACAAGACAATATAAGGAAAGCCATGGGATATACTTCCTCCAATCCTAATACTGCTCATGGGACCCTCCTCTCTTATTGAATCTTGCAGAGAGAGAACACCACTCTCCCCTTAGCAAATCTTATTGAGCTAAAATACTTAATGTGGTAAAGTGAAGCGTTAATTAAACCTATGGAGTTCAGCCACATGGGATGGTGGCTCTAATTACTTAGCAATTCAGTGCATTCACTATCATTTTCCTCTCCAACATGTGATCTAAATAGATCTGTAGCTGTAGGGGGAAAAATGCAAGCATAATATTATACCCAAACTTCCTTTCGACATAAAAGGATTAATGTGCCTCTATTAAACATGTTTTGACTCAGTACAGATTAATGCTGCCTGATCTCCTCAACATTGTATGTGCATTTCCTTCCTCTAATATTGGAATTACCTTTCAGTTTGGACCAATTATTTTACTAACCAGTTTGTAAGCTCATTGTAACTTATGGGGGCAAAATGTGGTTTAGAACTAAGTGGGGATAGGTGGATATAATCTCATTATACTTACCTTCAGAACTAAAAATGAGTGGGAAATATTCATGGAAGAGGTGAGAATTAACATATATACAAGTCCACAAAGTGCTGGTGATCTCCTAACCTTTACCTCACTACTAGCTTGGCGTTGTCCAGGTTACTAGAATCATAGAGTTGGAAGAGACCTCGTGGACCATCCAGTCCAACCCCCTGCCAAGAAGCAGGAAAATCGCATTCAAAGCACCCCCGACAGATGGCCATCCAGCCTCTGTTTAAAAGCTTCCAAAGAAGGAGCTTCCACCACACTCCAGGGCAGAGAGTTCCACTGCTGAACGGCTCTCACAGTCAGGAAGTTCTTCCTAATGTTCAGATGGAATCTCCTTTCTTGTAGTTTGAAGCCATTGTTCTGCGTCCTAGTCTCCAGGGCAGCAGAAAACAAGCTTGCTCCCTCCTCCCTATGACTTCCCCTCACATATTTATACATGGCCATCATGTCTCCTCTCAGCCTTCTCTTCTGAAGGCTAAACATGCCCAGCTCTTTAAGCTGCTCCTCATAGGGCTTGTTCTCCAGACCCTTGATCATTTTAGTCGCCCTCCTCTGGACACATTCCAGCTTGTCAATATCTCCCTTCAATTGTGGTGCCCAGAATTGGACACAATATTCCAGATGTGGTAAAACCAAGGCATAATAGAGGGGTATTAGAAGAAGTTATGTTTTTATTTTGCAAAATGCATAAGGTTGTGGGTGTATTGCAACTCACATCATGCCAGATGACATCCCAGAAACTCCATCAATATTTAAAAGGTTGTCATGTTGGGCAAGTTTGTTCTAGATGCAGTGTTGGAGGGGTTCAGTGTGTTCTCCAGTGGCAGGATGAATTCCAACTCCCACCTTGGTTAGGTCTAGGTCCATCATTGGTGGGGTGCAGAGTGCTCTTTGATTGCAGGTGAACTATAAATCCCAGTACCTACAACTAACAAATGTCAGGGCCAATTCCCACCCCAAACCCACCAGTACTCAAATGTTGGCATATTGCATATGCGTGCTGAATTTGGTGCAGATCTATCACTGTTTGCATTCACAGTGCTCTCTGGATGTAGGTGAACTATAATTCCTATACCTCAAGGTGAATTTCCCCCCATGCCCTCCTGTATTTTTGTTGGTCATGGGGGTTCTGTGTGCTATGTTAGGTTCAGGGTCATTGTTGGTGGGGTCCAGAGTGTTTTTTGATTGCAGGTGAACTATAAATCCCAGTACCTACAATGGCTATAAATCAGGGTGATTTCCACCCAAACCTCTCCAGTATTTTTGGTGGTCCTGGGGTTCTGTGTGCCATATTATTTTCAGGGTCATCGTTGGTGGGGTCCAGAGTGTTCTTTGATTGCAGGTGAACTATAAATCCCAGTACCTACAATGGCTATAAATCAGGGTGATTTCCCTCCAAACCTCTCCAGTATTTTTCTTAAGACATGTGCCAAATGTGGTTCAGGTCCATTGTCAGTGGGGGTCACAGTGCCCTGACTTGATGCACGGTGAACTACAACTTCCATCATGCGGAGTCAGTGTCCTAAACTCCTCCAGTATGTTTAGCTGCAGCTCAGTTCTGCTCTGTTTGTGCTTTGCTTGTACTTTTCCTACATGGCAGGGGGTTGGACTAGATGGCCCACGCGGTCTTTTCCAACTCCATTATTCAAAACAATTTGGAAATCTTGGTAGTGAAAACTAAGCATGTCACACAGAAAAATCATGCAAGTTATGACTCCGTTCTC
>NW_026847660.1:122959698-122971223 GCF_025583915.1 Anolis sagrei ordinatus | reverse complement strand
GSCSKSYGCTAGSMSMGSSCYMMMATSTTCCYKWKTACTWTMTAGMCTGAGGKTCCGKRASTWGCACTGCGYMAGTTCKCWKAGATACCGCAAAAGACAGCTAGACGGCGTGGCATGATAYTCGAGGGGAGGAARGGCGGGTATGTACGAATTCACAGGTGACTACTCAGGAAACTACAGTTACAGGTAAGCAACTTATAATTTCCTGTCGTAGTCACTGTGAATCGTACATTTGGTAGAATAGCGAGCTAACTAACCATGGAAGGTGGGCGTCATGCCAGCGCTGAAAACAGGACTGCCCTTCCGAATTGGGCGTCACCCCGAGAAGCGACGTCTAATTTATAGTGGGTCACGAAAGAATGGGGTGATGACCAGATCGCCGCACGACAAATAGCGTCCAAAGGGACTCCCTTCCAGAAAGCGGCCGACGTGGCTACTGCCCTCGTAGAATGGCCCCTCACAGGCAGGGGCAAGTCTTTACCCGCCATGTGGTAGCACAAGCGGATTGTCGACACAATCCAGGAGGACAGTCTCTGAGATGACACTGGGTGGCCCAACACATCCGCCCGATATTTGACAAATAACTTAGGGGTCTTCCTGAGCGCGGCCGTTCTATCCACATAAAAAGCCAACGCTCTGCGGACATCTAGTAAATGCAACCCCTTTTCCAACTGGGTCGAAGGGTTCTGAAAAAAGGAAGGAAGAATCAGATCCTGAGAGATATGAAACTGAGTTGAAACCTTAGGAAGGAAAGAGATGTCTGTCCGTAGTACTGCCTTGTCCTTATGGAACTTAAGATAAGGCGGGTCAGCTCAGAGTTCGCTAGACCGCCTCGCCGATGTGATGGCAATTAAAAAGGCCGCCTTCCATGAAAGACAAGACAGGCTTGCGGACGCTAGGGGTTCGAACGGGGCTCTCATCAAAGCATTGAGTATAAGTTCCAAACTCCAAGAAGGGACTATCGGGGATGCAGGAGGTCTGGTGTTCTTAAGTCCCCTTAAAAACGACTTAACAACAGGATCCAAAAAACAGGAAGGAAGGCCCACTTTCTGCCTAAACCAGGAAATGGAGGCCAGATAGCATTTCAACGATGGAAACGATAAACCCGCGTCTAACAGTGACGCCAAAAAATCCAACACTACAGAGATGGGGGCCGAGTCAGGGATCGCCCCTCGCTCTCTAGCAAAGGAGGAAAAACGCGCCCATTTGTAGACATAGGAGCGTCTTGTCGATGGTCTATGCGCTGCCTCTATGATGCGGAGTACAGGGTGAGATAAGCCTGACAGGGGATCTATGATGTTGGAAGGATCCGCCAAGCCGTCAGTCTCAGTCTGTGTACCTCTGGGTACAACACTTGGCCTCCCTGTGATGTTAATAGGTCCGCCCTGGACGGAAGAGGGACGAAAATTCCCCTCGCTAACAGCCGCAGGGGCGAGAACCACGGCTGCCTCGGCCACCACGGCGTTATTAGTATACAATGGGCGTTGTCTCTCTGGATCTTCGCAACGACCCGCAGTAGGAGGGGAAAGGGAGGAAAGGCGTAGGTTCTCCGACCCGTCCATTCCAACGTGAAGGCGTCCCCGAGACACCTGCCCTGGGTCGCGGCCCGCGTCCGTGCACAATAGTGGTGGCATTTTGAATTGAACTGTGTGGCGAACAGATCCAGTTCTGGTGTGCCCCATGCTAGGAAGAGCCTCCGAACTTCCTCCAGATTCAAGGACCATTCGTGATTCGCCAAAGGGTTCCGACTCAGGGAGTCTGCCAAAAAGTTCTGCTCTCCTGGCACGTGCGTCACAAGGAGATGAATCCCTCTGTCTATGCACCACTCCCAAATCCGTGTAGCAAGGTCCAGGAGCGTATGCGAGCGGGTGCCTCCCTGCTTGTTCAGGTAGTACATCACCGTGGTGTTGTCGGTGAGAACGTGTACTACCTGACCCGCGAGGACCCTTTCGAAGGACCTTAGCGCCCTGTCTACGGCCAACATCTCGAGAGCGTTTATGTGCAGAGCGCTTTCTTCTGCTGACCACATCCCGTGAGCTACCAGACCGTAGGTGTGGGCTCCCCAACCCGTGAGGGATGAGTCTGTAGTGACCGTGCTTGCGGCGCGAGGGGCGTAAAAGGAAAGTCCCTCGCAAGCCCACGTTGGATCCATCCAGCACTGTAGGGAGGCTCGGACCCACCGCGGAGGAGACAATCGCATGGCGGGGTTGTCCCACAGCGGATTGAAGCTGGAGAGGAACCAGGATTGGAGTGGCCGCATACGCAATCTGGAGTATCGGATGACTGACGTGGTCGAAGCCATGTGTCCTAAGATGACCTGGATGTGTTTGGCTGATGTACTGGGAGAGGCAATGACCCGGTTGAGCAGGTCTCGCAGGTTGTTGAATCGGTCCTCGGGGAGGAAGGCCCTCTCGGCGACGGAATCCAGGAGCGCCCCGATGAACTGGATGCGTTGCGAGGGTATCAAGACCGACTTCTCCTGGTTGAGTACGAGGCCCAGCGACTGGAGAAGAGACAAAACCGTGGACACGTGATGTTTCAACAAGTCACGCGACCTAGCCACTATTAGCCAGTCATCAATGTATGGGTACACGGACACGCCCCTCGTCCTCAGGTGTGCGGCTACAACGGCCATACACTTTGTGAATACCCGTGGGGCAGCTGAAAGGCCAAAAGGCAAGACATTAAAACAATATGCCTGACCATTGACCCGAAAGGAGAGAAACCTCCGGTGATGCGGGGCAATGGAAATGTGGAAGTATGCGTCTTTAAGGTCGACGGTCGCAAACCAGGCCCCCCGAAAGAGCAGGGGGGCTATGGAAGCAAGAGTCACCATACGAAATCTTTTGGGCTTAATATGTTTATTGAGAGCTCTAAGGTCAAGAATAGGACGCATTCCACCTCCACGTTTAACAATCAGAAAGTATCTAGAAAAGAAACAGAACGGAACCGCAGAAGGGTCCACTAGAGAGATGGCCCCCTTTTGTAACAACATTTTAATTTCCTCCATAATTTGAGGGGAAAAGGGCGTGTCCCGAACCAAGCCCACTCTGGGGGCGTCTTCAAATTCAATGCTATAACCATTAGCAACAATAGATAACACCCAGGCATCTGTGGTGATGTTCGCCCATTCATTGTAGAAGGGGGCGAGCCTGTCTTCGAACCAGGGAAATGTCCCAACGGGGCTGTCAACATTCGAGGGAAGTGAACCATGAGGGGATGGAGTAACAAAGTGGGCGTCCCGTAACAAGCCGGACGGATGTTCGGTTACATCTTGTCCGCTATTCCCCCTAGAGGCATCAAAAGCGCTTCTTGGAGGCGCCAGAAGGCTTGGGTTTCCCCTGAAAGGGTTGAGCCCTGTTCCTTTGGAAATAGGGAGCTCGGCGACCACCCTGAAACCTTGACGAACCCGTCGAGCGATTTCTGAAAGGGCCAGAAAAGGAGTTGTTAAATGGCCTACGGTAGGAGGGGGTAGAAGTTTGCCACCTTGGCTTTTGTTGGCTATATGGCTGCCAAGTGCCAAGCCGAATTTAGAGGCAGATTGCCTAACATCTTGTTTCTGCTTCAAATGGTCGTCCGTATTGGGATTAAATAAGCCCTCCTCGTGAAAGGGGAGGTCCTCAGCCAAGGCCTTCCCCTCCTCTGAAAGATTAGCGGCCCTTAGCCAGGCGTGCCTACGAATGGTGGTGGCCGTGGCAAACAAATTCCCCGCTGTTTCCGCCATGTGTTTGGCGAAGTCCTTCTGTAGTTTTGACAGCGCCAGGGCCTCACCTTGTAAAGCTTTAGCCAGGCGTTGGTCTTCCCCTGGTATGGACTCAATATACAGCAACATTCGGTTCCACAAAAATGATTGGTAACCGCTCATATATGTTGCATAATGAGCCATGCGTGTGTATAAACTGGCAGAAAGGTAAGCCTTTTTACCCAGGGTGTCTAATTTTCTCCCCTCCCTGTCAGGGGGGGTGGTTACTGAGCTTTTGGGGCGTTTAGACTTAGTGACCTCTGCCACCACAGTGTTTGCCTTAGGAGGAGCTAACACCCACTTGGCCGTAGCCAAATCAATCTTATATAACGTGTCCAACCTTCTAGGGACCGCCGGTACGGCCGAGGGTGACATGTCGGCCACCTTAGCTAACTTTAGTAAGTAAGGCAAAAGTGGGAGAGCAGAGGAGGAGACCACATTTTGTTCATCCGACGGAAACATCGGATCCTCCACATGCTCAGGTGGCTTTGGGGCAGGTATATTCAATACTTTTACCATACGCTCCACTAAAGCTGCAAACTTGTGAAAATCAGCAGGCATAGTACAAGAAGCATCCTCACCCCCTAGAGTTTGGGACGGATCAGGAGGCTCTGAGCCAGAGTCACTGTCCCTTGGATCAACAATGTCCTGATCCACGGCTCTGGAGGAGTCCACAACAGTTGCTCCCATCGGGGTGGCCATGGTTGGGCCCAGTTCAGTCATAGGGGCAGGGTCCGCATTCGCAGAGACCAACAAAGCAGGAGACATGCACACCGCAAGTTCCCTTGAAGTCGCAGCGCCCCCTTCCGCCTCTTGGCGATGCATCGGAGTACCGTACGGTGCCTGGCCCGCCTCCGCGTCTCGGCGGGATACTTGATGGCCTCTCGTCGAGAAGTTCCCCACAGCAGGGGTTAGGAAGGAGCCCGCCGGGGTTCCCTGCAAGGGAGGAGCCCCCACAGAGGCTGAGGCCATCCGCCCCGGGACACCTCCGTGCTCCAGCAGAGGGGGAGGAGGAGGGGGTCCCGCTGGCACTGAATACGGGATCGGGGCCGGCACGTAGACCAGTTGGCCAGAGGGAGCCATCTGCCAGTAGCCCTGACACTCAGCTGGCCGGGTCGATGGGGCCCTGGAACGGTGGGAGCGTCTCCGACGCCTGGAACCCGAGGAGGAAGACGAGGAGGAGGTCGAAGATGAGGAAGAGCAGGAGGAGGACCTTGAACGCCGGCTCGACCTCGTGGAAGCTCTGTGCCCTCGGTGCCCAGAGCTCCTGCTCCTGCGGGAGGGGCATCTAGAGCGCCTCGGGCGCTTGCTCGGGCGGCGCGATCCTCTGTCGCCTCTCAGTTGGCCTCGATATGGGGCCGTCATTGGGGCCGACACCGGCATCGTCGGGCCGCAGGAGGTACTCTCTGGCCTCTCCGCCGGTATCGGGTGGAAGCTAGATGCCGGCTGCCCCGGGGAAGGTGCCTCCCTCCTCAGGTCGGAGGCATCAAAGGGCGGAGCCTCAGAGAGGGAACCCGGAGAAGCCCTTCGCGCCGCTGCCTCAACCACATCGGTGGGGGGAGCGTTGTAGATGCCCCCGAACGCGCCGCTACCGGACGGCGCCGATTCCAGGGGAGGCGTAGTGGGAGGAGCCACAGAGGCTGGTCTCCCATCCCTCTGCGCAGACTCCCCGCTGACTCCGCCCCCTGAGGGGGAGAGTGTAGGCATCAGGGGAGTCGAGAAGGACTCAGAGACCGGGCCCTCCGGTCCCGACTGCTGCGCCCTGAAAGGAGTCACATCCCCCACCTCGAGGGACAAGGTAGGCGCCCGGAGCAGCCGGCTTGACTGGCCTGGAGTCTCCGCCATTGTAGAGGGCGGGGCTCGAGCAGCAGAGGAAGAAGAGGCGCTTCCCGCCCTTTTTGGAGCTGCTTTTTTTCGCTGCAGCGGCTCGCGGCCATCTTGTGAGGCCTTGTCCTTAGGCCTTTTGGGCTTCTTTTTGGCTAGCCCCATAGCCTGATCCAGAAGAGGCACAGCCGAGAGCGCTGGGGCCGCTTGTTGCGGCGATGGAGCAGGGGGAAGTAGGGCCCTCTCGTAAAGCGCCGCCTTAAGCCTCAGCTCCCGGTTCTTTCTAGTCTGTGGCGTGAAGGCCATGCAGACTGAACAGGCTTGGGTGAGGTGACCCTCTCCAAGGCATGCTAAACATAGGGAATGCCCATCAGTGTCAGGGTAGGTGTTGGGGCATTTGGAGCACCGCTTAAAGGAGGTAGTGGCCATCACGCCAGAAGCACGTGAAGGCCGGTAGTTGAAGGAATGGTCAAACAGTCCGGGTAAATCGCCAGCAAACAGAGTCCAAAACAGAGTCCAATACCTTTGTCACAAATCAGTCCAGTCAAATTGATCAAAGATCAGTCCAGTCAAAATCCAAGAAGCTCGCAAAGAGAAGAGGTTCTCAAGCTACTGCAATAGCGCGGAAAAGAGAACTGCTGGCTAGCCCCGCCCTCGGGCTACTTATACTCGGGGGAGGGTGGGCGGGTCTAGCTGGGGTCAAAATTGTTATTTTAAATTCTAGAAGGTTCCGAAAGCTGCGCATGCGCACAATACCAAATGTACGATTCACAGTGACTACGACAGGAAAATACATAGAGCCAAATCGTCAAGATAAAATCACATTCATCACAATCCACCAGTGTAGTCAGTAGTTATTAGGTTATTATTGACTCGCCAATCATTCTGAGAATGCTATGTTCCAGAGCCAGGGGCAGATCTAATCTCCATCAGGGGAGAGTTCCACAGCTGAGGGGCCACCACCGAGAAGGCCCTGTCTCTCATCCCAACCAGACGCGATTGCGAAGGTGGTGGGAACGAGAGCAGGGCCCATCCAGAAGATCTTAACAACGTTGATGGTTCGTAGGGGAGAATCCGTTCAGACAGGTAAACTGGGCTGGAGCCATTTAGGGATTTATAGGTTAACACCAGCACTCTGAATTGTGCTCAGAAGCTAATTGGCAGTCAGTGGAGCACTTTCTAGCACCCACTTTTTGCTTGATATTCAGGCAGTGCTTCTTGTAGATCAGAGCACGGTCCAGGGTAACTCCAAGGTGTTTTGGTATGCTGCAATGCTCCAGTGGGATTCCTTCCCAGGTAATCCTCAGAGCTCCAGATGCTTGCCTGTGAGATGCTCGTCTCCAGAAGCGACGTAGTAAAAGCTCAGATAAGGGAACCTTGTGCAAAGCAGGAGTAATTCCACCAAACTGAAGCCCAAGACTGGAATCATAAAATCAAACCTAGGTACCACAAGGTCTAATGTGGTTATCCCTGTGGGAAAAGGGCCTTTGTACTTTCAATTATCATTTAAAACTAATAGCACATGCACACATTCATCTTGCACAACAAATGACCGAAAGCTAAGAAGCCATTTGCAATATTGCAGGATCCTGGAAATGTCAATAACTGAGGCAGACTGATAATTAGGCAAAGACTTTCTGAATAAATGATGGGCATCTTTGAAACGAAGTGCCTTCTGCTATCTTTTTCATATTTAATAAGACTAATAATGTTTAGTCTGTATTACAGAACATCAACAGCAAAACAAATACTCAGCTTCTGCATAATGTAATTTCTATTATTGCATTTGTTTGAAATTGTTGTTCAATGCCTTCTTTAATTGTTTCTCTTTAGGGACTTCCTTGGGTCCCAAACAAATTGAATAAGTAAGTAAATAAATTCTTAATACACACCTGATTCATCCACAACAGGTAGTGCTGATATCCTTCTATCTACAAATATATTCAAAGCTTTAATGATAGGAGTGTCCGGGTGTATAAAGGCGATATTGTCGTAGGTTCCTATCCCAAGTTCATCCAGATTTTTCTTCATAAAGGCAGGCTTTGGCATTTCTGACACCTACAAATTGCATAATAATAATAATAATCATCATCATCATCATCATCCAGCATATAGATCTCATTTGCTGTGACAAACTCTGTTTTCGTGTCTATAAAATAATAATAATAATAATAATAATAATAATAATAATAATAGAAACGTTCTTGATCAGCACATGTTACATTTGCAAAGCTATATGGCCAACACACTTTTCAATGGCATCACAAAAATTACTAAGTCTTTAAATAGATACTATACATTAAGAGTCTGGGTTGTTCTGAGTTTTCTGGGCTGTATGACCAAGTTCCAGAAGCGTTCTCTCCTGACATTTCACCCACATCAAAACATCCAGGCATCATTGCAGTTGGCCAATTTTCTCACACCAGAAGCAACTTGCAGTTTCTCAAGTCGTTCCTACACAGAAAAAAAACCCCACATCTATGGCAGGCATCCTCAGAGGTTGTGAGGTCTGTTGGAAACTAGGCAAGTGGGGTTTAAATTCCCCCAGGCAGGCAGCAGCCAGGCTTTGAAGCTGCAAAGCCATTCAATGCTAATCATGCTGGCCAACTGCAACATTCACACTTGTCTCCAACATACAAGAGTTATTTCACCCACCCTGGACATTATTCCACAGATATATAAACCCAACTTGCCTAGTTTCCAACAGAACCCTCAACCTCTGGGGATGGCTGCCATAGAGAGGCAACCATCCCCAGAGGCCCTGCTTGCGATCCCACCTGCGTCGCAGGCGCGCTTGGTGGGGACGAGGGATAGGGCCTTTTCTGTGGTTGCCCCCCGACTTTGGAACGACCTCCCCAAAGACATTAGACTAGCACCCACGTTGGCAGTCTTTAGGAAGAACTTGAAGACCTGGCTATTCCGATGTGCCTTTCCAGAATAGGATAACCCAGCACTTTGTCCCAGAAGCACTTTACTAGAGTTTAAGACTCTCTGCACATGGCACTTGCCCAGAATTCCAATACACCTCCTGTCACACCCAGCATTTTTTAACCTGTACCCATCATTGGCCCGGCCATGGTTTTTATTGTGTAATAGTGTAATGTTTTGTTATTGCTTATGTTTTTTAATTTGCTTTCTTTGTATTGTTGTTGTTTACTGCTGTTGTGTTGAGGCCTTGGCCTTTGTAAGCTGCATCGAGTCCTTCGGGAGATGCTAGCGGGGTACAAATAAAGTTTAATAATAATAATAATAATAATAATAATAATAATAATAATAATAATAATAGATGTGGGCAGGAAGCAACCGGGCATTGAAGCTGCAAGGCCATTAAATGCATTTGCAACATTCACACCTGCTTCAAGCAGACAAAAGTTCTTTCTTCCACCCAGGACTTTCCACAGATATATAAACCCCATTTGCTTAGTTTCCAACAGACCTCACAACCTCTGAGGATGATTGCCATAGATGTGGGCGAAACGTCAGGAAAGGATACTTCTGGAACATGGAAAGACAGTCTGGAAAACTCGCAGTGATTCCGTACACGAAAGCCTTCAACAACACATTAAAAGTCTACAAAATATTCAAACTGAGCTAGCATATCTAATGCCATTTGTAAACTATTACTACTTATACACACCTTGTCCCCCACAGTATCATGGGGAAGCTGCACTTTAAGGAAGGTATCTTATATAATCACAATAATATTGCAGAGTACTGTTAAGTGACAACGACCAACTACTTGTAGACAGGCAAAACATGCAAAGTTTTAGTTTTCCTGTGCGCTTATTATAGCAGTAGCAAGGCAATTAATCTGGAATGTAAGTTAAGGCAGATCAATTTACTTACAAAAAGCTGGAGAAACTTGAGTATTCTTTTATGGGTAAGGATATAAAGTGCATTTCCACTCACAGGATCAATAACAGGCAATCTGTGGATTTTGTTTTTGATCAGTGAATACACAGCATCATAAAGGCTGGAGAGAAAAGTGTTGCATCTATTAGTAGATTCTGCCATCCTTTCAAAATACATTTTTAACATGTAAGCCTGAATCCTGTCGGCAATTCCAACTGAGTAACTAGGATTTATCAAAGCGTTGACTCTCCAATACTTGAGTCATCCAAGGGGTTCTAGGCCATAATGTTGGATAGTAATTTGAAAATGGAACTAGAAAACGCAGACTTTGATTTTGCAATTATTAGACAAGCAACGGTACTGTTTAATATCAATGTGGGATCCCTTAAATCAAAACAAGAGCAGGAAAATACTATTAGAGACAACAATAATCCCAAAACAGTTTTTTTGCTAGGTGACTCAATGCTGCTTGAAGGGTTTGCACATGAAAAAATGACTACCATATATACTCGAGTATAAGCCGACCCGAATATAAGCCGAGGCACCTAATTTTAACACAGAAAACTGGGAAAACATATTGACTCGAGTATAAGCCAAGGGTGAGAAATGAAGTCCCTACTGGTAAATTTCAAAATAAAAAATAGGTAACAATAAAATTATATTATATTGAGGCATCAGGAGGTGAAATGGTGTTGAATATTTACATAAAATTGTAATTTGAGATAAGGCTGCCCAACTCTAATTAAATCATTATTCTAACCTTCTTCAATGTAAATGTATTTACGTATCCTTCCAACAATAATAAAGAGAGTAAAATAATGAATATAATGATGATAATAATAAATCAAAATAATGGAAATGCAATAATAACCGTAATAATAGAGTAAAATAATAAATGCAATAATAATAAAGTATAATAAACGTAATAATAATAATAATAATAATAATAGATTAAAATACTGCAAATGTAATAAAATAATACATGAAATAAAAATAATATTAATAACAGAATAAAAGAATAACTAACCTTAACTCAAGTATAAGCTTAGGGGAGCTTTTTCAGCCTAAAAAAAGGGCTTATACTCGAGTATATTCAGTAATAATTATCCTGTTATAGATACAAACTTCATCTATACTGGTATGGGACTCAGGTAGCTTTCCAGGTGTTGAGTTACACTATGTAACAAAATTTGAAAAATGTTCAATTCCCTCCTCCCTATGACTCCCCCTCACATATTTATACATGGCCCTCATCATGTCTCTTCTCAGCCTTCTCTAATGCAGGCTAAATATGCTCAGCTCTTTAAGCCGCTCCTCATAAGGCTTGTTCTCCAGACCCTTGATCCTTTGAGTCACCCTCCTCTGGACACATTCCAGCTTGTCAACATCTCCCTTCAATTGCGGTGTACAGAATTGGACACAGTGTGACTCCAGATATGGTCTGAGGCAGAATAGAGGGGTAGCATGACTTCCCTGGATCTAGACACTAGACTCCTGTTTCTGCAGGCCAAAATCCCATTGGCTTTTTAAGCTGCAGCATGACATTGTTGGCTCATGTTCACCTTCCTGTCCATGATCCAAGATCTTTTTCACATATACTGCTATCAAGTCAGGTGACTCCCATTCTGTATCTTTGCATTTCATTTTTTCTGCCTAAGTGAAGTATCTTGCATTTGTCTCTATTGGAACTTAATTTTGTTAGTTTTGGCCCATATCTCTAATCTGTTGGGATCATTTTGAATTCTGCTCCTGTCTTCCGGAGTATTAGTTATCCCTCCCAATTTGGTGTTATCTGCAAACTTGATGATCAAATGTGCTCAAACACCCTCCCCTGCTTCCCAATTTTCTGATAAATACATTAAGACAATTTACATCAAAATAAATCTGGAAAAGCAACAACAGTAAAAGAGAACTTACCTTGCATCTGGTGAAATATTCACTAAAGGCTTAAAGGTTTCTTGCAAATAAAGCTCTGTGTGATTAAACAGAGTAAATATTTTTATAAAGCAACAAAAACAATATCTTTCAAAGAATTTTTATTTATATAGATTGTTGGGCTTGCCTTGTAAGCTGCACCAAGTCCCCTTGGGGAGATGGTGGCAGGATA
>NW_026847660.1:122942239-122959598 GCF_025583915.1 Anolis sagrei ordinatus | reverse complement strand
TATTCTGAATCCAGAAACAGTACTTTTTGTTTCTTTCTCCCTCCTGTTAAATCTGGTAGGAATCATAATTAGAACGCTATTTCCTCCCTCCCATTTTCTGTGCATCTTGTGACATATCTTCTAACAACGTTAAATGGAAAAGTATTTCTATGAGAGAGTTCCGATTTTCAAGTTACACAACATACCCTCGTCGTTTTACGGTCCCCTTCTTCTACTAATTTTCAAATTTTACGATTTTCTACTTTCCGTTGCAATTTGACATTCTTTCCCCCTTGAAATTTGTCCTTTTCCAAAACAGTGAAGTCCTAGATCCATTTTAGGAAAGTTCGGGGGCCATCGCTTCCTGCCGTGTGTTTCCAATCCATTAATTTTAAAAAGAGAGTTTTTGGATTGCAGAGGGACAAGTGTGCTTCTGCATACTATTCTGTCATATAACATACAGATCTTTTTCCAATTCAAGGCCTTTACTCAGAATAAACTAGAACTTCACTTCCACGTCATTTTACATAATTTTGTGCACAGAAGATGGGAGGAAAGTGGAAGGAAAATGAAAGGACTGCAGAGACAGAGTATTTATTTATCATATCAGGAGAAAACCAAGGGTACAGTTGTGATGTATTTGAGAAAACACAAAGTTTGAAGACTTGGCATTATACTAAATGTCCTTTGACCAGAAGCTGGCAACTTAGAGAGCCTCTGGTGTTGCTATAATGAGTCCCCCATTGTGCATGTGGCAGGGCTCAAGCTGCATTGCAGCAGGTGGTCTGTGGTTTGTTCTTCTCCACACTCGTATGTCGTGGACTCCACTTTGTAGCTCCATTTCTTAAGGTTGGTTCTGCATCTTGTGGTGTCAGAACAGTCTGTTCAGTGCCTTCCAAGTCTGCCAGTCTTCTGTGTGCCCAGGAGGGAGTCTCTCATTTGGTATCAGCCATGGGTTTGACCCTGCCACTTTTGGACTCTCGCTTGCTGAGGTGTTCCTATGAGTATCTCTGTAGATCTTAGAAAACTATTTCTTGATCTAAGGCATTGGCGTGCTGGCTGATATCAGAAAAGGGGATGGGCTGGAGATATCACTGCTTTGGGCCTTTCATTATTGGTTGCTACTTCCCGACAGATGTCAGGTGGTACAATACCAGCTAGACAGTGTAATTTCTTCAGTGGTGTAGGGCACAGATAGCCTGTGATAATGCAACATGTCTCATTAAGAACCACATCCAATGTTTGGGCATGCATACTCAGCAGTAGAGTAGCAAAGTGCTAGGGCAGATGTCTTCACTGTATCTGGTTGTGATCCCCAGGTTGTGCCAATCAGCTGTCGTATGATATTATTTATTTATTTATTTATTTATTTAGAACTTTTATATCCCGGTCTTCTCAACCTCCGCAGAGGGACTCAGGCTGGCTAACAACAGAAAATCCATACACAAATAAACTAATAACATCATAACATCATAATACATTAAAATACAAACAGAATAAATACATAGAGCCAAATCGTCAAGATAAAATCACATTCATCACAATCCACCAGTGTAGTCAGTAGTTATTAGGTTATTATTGACTCGCCAATCATTCTGAGAATGCTATGTTCCAGAGCCAGGGGCAGATCTAATCTCCATCAGGGGAGAGTTCCACAGCTGAGGGGCCACCACCGAGAAGGCCCTGTCTCTCATCCCAACCAGACGCGATTGCGAAGGTGGTGGGAACGAGAGCAGGGCCCATCCAGAAGATCTTAACAACGTTGATGGTTCGTAGGGGAGAATCCGTTCAGACAGGTAAACTGGGCTGGAGCCATTTAGGGATTTATAGGTTAACACCAGCACTCTGAATTGTGCTCAGAAGCTAATTGGCAGTCAGTGGAGCACTTTCTAGCACCCACTTTTTGCTTGATATTCAGGCAGTGCTTCTTGTAGATCAGAGCACGGTCCAGGGTAACTCCAAGGTGTTTTGGTATGCTGCAATGCTCCAGTGGGATTCCTTCCCAGGTAATCCTCAGAGCTCCAGATGCTTGCCTGTGAGATGCTCGTCTCCAGAAGCGACGTAGTAAAAGCTCAGATAAGGGAACCTTGTGCAAAGCAGGAGTAATTCCACCAAACTGAAGCCCAAGACTGGAATCATAAAATCAAACCTAGGTACCACAAGGTCTAATGTGGTTATCCCTGTGGGAAAAGGGCCTTTGTACTTTCAATTATCATTTAAAACTAATAGCACATGCACACATTCATCTTGCACAACAAATGACCGAAAGCTAAGAAGCCATTTGCAATATTGCAGGATCCTGGAAATGTCAATAACTGAGGCAGACTGATAATTAGGCAAAGACTTTCTGAATAAATGATGGGCATCTTTGAAACGAAGTGCCTTCTGCTATCTTTTTCATATTTAAT
The DNA here is from genome assembly GCF_025583915.1 of Anolis sagrei ordinatus. NCBI lineage: Eukaryota > Metazoa > Chordata > Lepidosauria > Squamata > Anolidae > Anolis > Anolis sagrei. The sequence continues at coordinate 122,957,211 of NW_026847660.1, read as the reverse complement.
AAGACTAATAATGTTTAGTCTGTATTACAGAACATCAACAGCAAAACAAATACTCAGCTTCTGCATAATGTAATTTCTATTATTGCATTTGTTTGAAATTGTTGTTCAATGCCTTCTTTAATTGTTTCTCTTTAGGGACTTCCTTGGGTCCCAAACAAATTGAATAAGTAAGTAAATAAATTCTTAATACACACCTGATTCATCCACAACAGGTAGTGCTGATATCCTTCTATCTACAAATATATTCAAAGCTTTAATGATAGGAGTGTCCGGGTGTATAAAGGCGATATTGTCGTAGGTTCCTATCCCAAGTTCATCCAGATTTTTCTTCATAAAGGCAGGCTTTGGCATTTCTGACACCTACAAATTGCATAATAATAATAATAATCATCATCATCATCATCATCCAGCATATAGATCTCATTTGCTGTGACAAACTCTGTTTTCGTGTCTATAAAATAATAATAATAATAATAATAATAATAATAATAATAATAGAAACGTTCTTGATCAGCACATGTTACATTTGCAAAGCTATATGGCCAACACACTTTTCAATGGCATCACAAAAATTACTAAGTCTTTAAATAGATACTATACATTAAGAGTCTGGGTTGTTCTGAGTTTTCTGGGCTGTATGACCAAGTTCCAGAAGCGTTCTCTCCTGACATTTCACCCACATCAAAACATCCAGGCATCATTGCAGTTGGCCAATTTTCTCACACCAGAAGCAACTTGCAGTTTCTCAAGTCGTTCCTACACAGAAAAAAAACCCCACATCTATGGCAGGCATCCTCAGAGGTTGTGAGGTCTGTTGGAAACTAGGCAAGTGGGGTTTAAATTCCCCCAGGCAGGCAGCAGCCAGGCTTTGAAGCTGCAAAGCCATTCAATGCTAATCATGCTGGCCAACTGCAACATTCACACTTGTCTCCAACATACAAGAGTTATTTCACCCACCCTGGACATTATTCCACAGATATATAAACCCAACTTGCCTAGTTTCCAACAGAACCCTCAACCTCTGGGGATGGCTGCCATAGAGAGGCAACCATCCCCAGAGGCCCTGCTTGCGATCCCACCTGCGTCGCAGGCGCGCTTGGTGGGGACGAGGGATAGGGCCTTTTCTGTGGTTGCCCCCCGACTTTGGAACGACCTCCCCAAAGACATTAGACTAGCACCCACGTTGGCAGTCTTTAGGAAGAACTTGAAGACCTGGCTATTCCGATGTGCCTTTCCAGAATAGGATAACCCAGCACTTTGTCCCAGAAGCACTTTACTAGAGTTTAAGACTCTCTGCACATGGCACTTGCCCAGAATTCCAATACACCTCCTGTCACACCCAGCATTTTTTAACCTGTACCCATCATTGGCCCGGCCATGGTTTTTATTGTGTAATAGTGTAATGTTTTGTTATTGCTTATGTTTTTTAATTTGCTTTCTTTGTATTGTTGTTGTTTACTGCTGTTGTGTTGAGGCCTTGGCCTTTGTAAGCTGCATCGAGTCCTTCGGGAGATGCTAGCGGGGTACAAATAAAGTTTAATAATAATAATAATAATAATAATAATAATAATAATAATAATAATAATAGATGTGGGCAGGAAGCAACCGGGCATTGAAGCTGCAAGGCCATTAAATGCATTTGCAACATTCACACCTGCTTCAAGCAGACAAAAGTTCTTTCTTCCACCCAGGACTTTCCACAGATATATAAACCCCATTTGCTTAGTTTCCAACAGACCTCACAACCTCTGAGGATGATTGCCATAGATGTGGGCGAAACGTCAGGAAAGGATACTTCTGGAACATGGAAAGACAGTCTGGAAAACTCGCAGTGATTCCGTACACGAAAGCCTTCAACAACACATTAAAAGTCTACAAAATATTCAAACTGAGCTAGCATATCTAATGCCATTTGTAAACTATTACTACTTATACACACCTTGTCCCCCACAGTATCATGGGGAAGCTGCACTTTAAGGAAGGTATCTTATATAATCACAATAATATTGCAGAGTACTGTTAAGTGACAACGACCAACTACTTGTAGACAGGCAAAACATGCAAAGTTTTAGTTTTCCTGTGCGCTTATTATAGCAGTAGCAAGGCAATTAATCTGGAATGTAAGTTAAGGCAGATCAATTTACTTACAAAAAGCTGGAGAAACTTGAGTATTCTTTTATGGGTAAGGATATAAAGTGCATTTCCACTCACAGGATCAATAACAGGCAATCTGTGGATTTTGTTTTTGATCAGTGAATACACAGCATCATAAAGGCTGGAGAGAAAAGTGTTGCATCTATTAGTAGATTCTGCCATCCTTTCAAAATACATTTTTAACATGTAAGCCTGAATCCTGTCGGCAATTCCAACTGAGTAACTAGGATTTATCAAAGCGTTGACTCTCCAATACTTGAGTCATCCAAGGGGTTCTAGGCCATAATGTTGGATAGTAATTTGAAAATGGAACTAGAAAACGCAGACTTTGATTTTGCAATTATTAGACAAGCAACGGTACTGTTTAATATCAATGTGGGATCCCTTAAATCAAAACAAGAGCAGGAAAATACTATTAGAGACAACAATAATCCCAAAACAGTTTTTTTGCTAGGTGACTCAATGCTGCTTGAAGGGTTTGCACATGAAAAAATGACTACCATATATACTCGAGTATAAGCCGACCCGAATATAAGCCGAGGCACCTAATTTTAACACAGAAAACTGGGAAAACATATTGACTCGAGTATAAGCCAAGGGTGAGAAATGAAGTCCCTACTGGTAAATTTCAAAATAAAAAATAGGTAACAATAAAATTATATTATATTGAGGCATCAGGAGGTGAAATGGTGTTGAATATTTACATAAAATTGTAATTTGAGATAAGGCTGCCCAACTCTAATTAAATCATTATTCTAACCTTCTTCAATGTAAATGTATTTACGTATCCTTCCAACAATAATAAAGAGAGTAAAATAATGAATATAATGATGATAATAATAAATCAAAATAATGGAAATGCAATAATAACCGTAATAATAGAGTAAAATAATAAATGCAATAATAATAAAGTATAATAAACGTAATAATAATAATAATAATAATAATAGATTAAAATACTGCAAATGTAATAAAATAATACATGAAATAAAAATAATATTAATAACAGAATAAAAGAATAACTAACCTTAACTCAAGTATAAGCTTAGGGGAGCTTTTTCAGCCTAAAAAAAGGGCTTATACTCGAGTATATTCAGTAATAATTATCCTGTTATAGATACAAACTTCATCTATACTGGTATGGGACTCAGGTAGCTTTCCAGGTGTTGAGTTACACTATGTAACAAAATTTGAAAAATGTTCAATTCCCTCCTCCCTATGACTCCCCCTCACATATTTATACATGGCCCTCATCATGTCTCTTCTCAGCCTTCTCTAATGCAGGCTAAATATGCTCAGCTCTTTAAGCCGCTCCTCATAAGGCTTGTTCTCCAGACCCTTGATCCTTTGAGTCACCCTCCTCTGGACACATTCCAGCTTGTCAACATCTCCCTTCAATTGCGGTGTACAGAATTGGACACAGTGTGACTCCAGATATGGTCTGAGGCAGAATAGAGGGGTAGCATGACTTCCCTGGATCTAGACACTAGACTCCTGTTTCTGCAGGCCAAAATCCCATTGGCTTTTTAAGCTGCAGCATGACATTGTTGGCTCATGTTCACCTTCCTGTCCATGATCCAAGATCTTTTTCACATATACTGCTATCAAGTCAGGTGACTCCCATTCTGTATCTTTGCATTTCATTTTTTCTGCCTAAGTGAAGTATCTTGCATTTGTCTCTATTGGAACTTAATTTTGTTAGTTTTGGCCCATATCTCTAATCTGTTGGGATCATTTTGAATTCTGCTCCTGTCTTCCGGAGTATTAGTTATCCCTCCCAATTTGGTGTTATCTGCAAACTTGATGATCAAATGTGCTCAAACACCCTCCCCTGCTTCCCAATTTTCTGATAAATACATTAAGACAATTTACATCAAAATAAATCTGGAAAAGCAACAACAGTAAAAGAGAACTTACCTTGCATCTGGTGAAATATTCACTAAAGGCTTAAAGGTTTCTTGCAAATAAAGCTCTGTGTGATTAAACAGAGTAAATATTTTTATAAAGCAACAAAAACAATATCTTTCAAAGAATTTTTATTTATATAGATTGTTGGGCTTGCCTTGTAAGCTGCACCAAGTCCCCTTGGGGAGATGGTGGCAGGATATTATTTATTTATTATTTATTATTTGCACTTGTTAACCGCCACTCTCAGCCCAGGGGCGACTCGTGGCGGTGTACAGAACATAGAAAAGACAACAATTTACAATAGAACAGGACCATAACACAACATATAAAAATCCGCTTCGTCTAGTTTGGGGTCATAGTCAAACTCATAGTCATAGTCCATTCCGGTGGTCATTCCAAAGGACCTGGCACTAGCTGAAGGCCTTTTCGAAGAGCCAGGTTTTCAGGCCCTTGCGGAAGGCCATGAGGGAAGGCGCCTGTCTGATTTCAGCGGGGAGGGAGTTCCACAGCCGGGGGGCCACCACCGAGAAGGCCCGCTCTCTCGTCCCCATTATTATTATTATTATTATTATTATTATTTGAAACACAACAAGATGAGTCCACAGCAAACAAGATCACTCTGCTGGCTGTTGTATTGGATCACATGTCGGACACTTCCCAAGTGTCTAGGACTGTGTGATGTATCGGCAAATAATGTGCAGATCCCAGTAAGGTGGCCTTTTGCAGCTGGCAGATGGTAATTTTGTCAGCACCGATTGTGTTTAAGTGCAGGCCAAGGTCTTTAGGCACTGCACCCAGTGTGCCGATCACCACTGGGACCACCTTTACTGGCTTGTGCCAGAGTTTTTGCAGTTCGATCTTTAAATCCTCATATCGTGTCAGCTTTTCCAGTTGTTTCTCTTCAATCCTGCTATCACCTGGGATTGCAACATCAACAATCCATACTTTGTTTTTTAACACGATCGTGAGGTCAGGAGTATTGTGCTCCAACACTCTGTCTGTCTGAATTCGGAAGTCCCAGCAGAGACTCTGCGGGCTGTTGTATTTGGATCACACGTCGGACACGAATAACGTGTGCAGATCCCAGTAAGGTGGCCTTTTGCAGCTGGCAGATGGTAATTTTGTCAGTGCTGATTGTTTAAGTGCAGGCCAAGGTCTTTAGGTACTGCACCCAGTGTGCTGATCACCACTGGGACCACCTTTACTGGTTGTTGTTGTTATTTGTGATGTTTGGGCCCATTGCATAGGCTGGAGGCCACCAACCTGAAGGACAATGTGCCTCTGGGTTGTTGTAGGTTTTTTCAGGCTATATGGCCATGTTCTAGATGCATTCTCTCCTGACGTTTTGCCTGCATCTATGGCAAGCACCCCCAGAGGTAGTGAGGTTGTTGGAACTAGGAAAATGGGTTTATATATCTCTCGAATGACTAGGGTGGGACAAAGAACTCTTTTTTGCTGGAGCTAGGTGTCTTGTCTGCTGGACCTAGCTCCAACAGACAAGAGTTCTTTGTCCCACCCTGGTCATTTGACAGATATATAAACCCATTTTCCTAGTTCCAACAGACATCACTACCTCTGAGGATGCTTGCCATAGATGCAGGTGAGACGTCAGGAAAGAATGCCTCTAGAACATGGCCATATAGCCTGAAAAAACCTACAACAACCCAGTGATTCCAGCTATGAAAGCCTTCGACAATACAATGTGCCTCTGCATAGTGACCACTAGAGGTCAGTATACGTATGCACATAAATAGAATAACACAACAAGAAGGGTGATCCAAAAAGGGTGGTGCATTTTAAAGTTTAGAGTATTGTTTGAGATCAATGACCCAAGCACAATGAAAAGGGGTAGCATTGTCTTAAACTGCTTATGCAAGAATAGACTTTCAACCTTTTTTCTTGCATTTTATAGCATGTACTGAAGCAACACCTCATATATTTTTTTCTGCTGATCAACATTTTAATTTTACCATTTCTTAAAGAAAACAAAAAAAATATGAAATTTTCATATAACATATTTTTTGCTGTGCCAATAATATTGTCTTTAGTGAAATTCAACCAAATTTCCCTTCTAGAAAGAAAATCAGTATTTTCTACTTCTCCAAAATTTGTAGCCAAATACACCAGTCGTGGCACAGAGATGAAAACAGGTGGAAAGGAGGAACCCAGTAGCATCTTTAAAAGTAATTTGTCCAGATTTTGTACTCCTATACTTTTGTTTGAAAGCCTATGTAAAATCATAATGCAATTTGATGTTTAATAGGTTTTTCCTTAATCCCTCCTTATTATCCAGCATTTTAATGCCGGCTCATTATTTATCGTATCAGGAGCGAACCAAGGGTACAGTTGTAATATATTTAAAAACAAACAAACAAAAAAACCCCAGAAAGTTTGCAAATTTGGTATTCAATTAAATGTCCTTTGACCAGAAGCTGGCCACTTGGCGTGCCTCTGGTGTTGCTAGCCCTCCATTGTGCATGTGGCAGGGCTCAGACTACATTGTAATAGGTGGTAAATATGTGTAATAATTGTAATAGTTGCCCAGTCTTCTGTGTGCCCAGGGGGGAGTCTCTTTGGTATCAGCCACGGGTTGAGGTTCCGGGTTTTAGCCTGCCACTTTTGGACTCTTGCTTGCTGAGGTGTTCCTGGGTGTGTCCCATTTATGTTGGATAAGCAAGACTGTACTGTACTTAAAAGGCAGCGGCACAGTACATATAATGCCACATAGCAGATTTGGTGGATCAAAAAGTTACTAAACATATACATACATTAAGCAACACTTTGGGGGAGTGTACTTACCTCTCCATGTTTCAATCTTGTGCTCCTCTAATTCATAGATTTGTACCTGAAAAGAAAAATAACAATAATCTAAACTCCTCTGCAAACACTGAAAACTTACTTACAAGTAAAAAATGCTAAGACTAGAGCAGGGGTCCTCAAACTAAGGCCCGAGGGCCTGATACGGCCCTCCAAGGTCATTTACCCGGCCCTTACTCAGGGTCAACCTAAGTCTGAAATGACTTGAAAGCACACAACAACAACAACAACAACCCTATCTCATCAGCCAAAAGCAGGCCCACACTTCCCATTGAAATACTAATAAGTTTACATTTTTTAAAATTGTTCTTCATTTTAATTATTCTATTGTTTTTAAGTGTTTTTTGCACTACTAATAAGATATGTGTAATGTGCATAGGAATTCATTCATGTTTTTTTTTTCCGAATTATAATCCGGCCCTCCAACGATTTGAGGGATTGTGACCTGGCCCTATGTTTAAAAAGTTTGAGGACCCCTGGACTAGAGAATATAATTATAGGACAAGCTTTAGCACAGCAGGTTAAACCACCAGCTGAAGCCTATCTTGTCAGTCAAAAGGCTGCCAGTTGAAAACCAGGTCAGGGTGAGCTCCTGGCCATGAGTCCAGCTTCCACCTACCTAGCAGTTCAAAAGTAAATGTGAGTAGAAAAATAGGTACCACTTTCAAAAGCTGAGAGGTATTCTGAGGCACCCATAAAAATGCCGACAATTTGATCCAAAAAAAGGAGAAATGAACAAGCTCTTCGGAAGGGAGATGGACCAACAACAGACCCCTGTGGCCGGAATCAAGAGGCTGAAACAACATGAAATCCGATACTTCTTATCTATGCATAATTGTCTATCTAGTTGTGTATAAAACAGCACTGAATATTTGTCCCATATGTATGCTCTTTGATCCGCCCTGAGTCCCCTTCAGGGTGAAAAGGGAGAAATAGAAATACTGTAAATAAATAAATAAATACTGTAAATAAATATTTACAATAACTGCAACACTTGTCAATGGTGGTAGTTACTAAATTGACATGCCCAAAATTGTAGAATAAGAGTAGCAACTGAGCATCATCAGCCAGTTCACGGTTGATCTTCCTGAAGTAGAAACTCCATTCATGATGGATTACACCAGTGATTCTCAACTTGTGGGTCCTCAGGTGTTTTGGCCTACAACTCCCAGAAATCCCAGCCAGTTTACCAGCTGTTAGGATCTCTGGGAATTGAAGGCCAAAACATCTGGGGACCCACAGGTTGAGATCCACTGGATTACACACTGCAGGGCTATTAACATACGCTACTTTTGGGAGCAATCCTTTCTCATTCTTGTTTGATGATGCTGTTGTATGCCTTTCACACAAATATGGAATGGATGGCACTAGATGTCAGGGGGTAACAGAGGGATTAAAGGGGACAGGATAACTACAGTTGATAAAGCATTCATATATAGAGGGTCTACACCTGCAATCCTTCTCCAATGCCAGAGATACAGCTTAATGGTGTAACATTAGAAAATGTTGACCATTTCCGCTATCTTGGCAGCCACCTCTCCACCAAAGTCAACATTGACATCATGAGCTCTGCGAGTGCAGCATTTTTCCAAATGAAGCAGAGAGTGTTTGAGGACCGGGACATCCGTAGGGATACCAAGGTGCTTGTTTATAAAGCTATTGTCCTCCCAACTCTGCTATATGCCTGCGAAACGTGGACTGTCTACAGACGTCACATGCAACTCCTGGAACGATTCCATCAGGCTGCCTCCGGAAAATCCTGCAAATCTCTTGGGAAGACAAGCGGACAAACGTCAGTGTGCTGGAAGAAGCAAAGACCACCAGCACTGAAGCGATGATCCTCCGCCATCAACTCTGCTGGACCGGCCACATTGTCCGGATGTCCAACCACCGTCTCCCAAAGCAGTTGCTCTACTCCGAACTCAAGAACGGAAAACGGAATGTTGGTGGGCAGGAAAAGAGATTTAAAGATGGGCTCAAAGCCAACCTTAAAAACTCTGGCATAGACACCGAGAACTGGGAAGCCCTGGCCCTTGAGCTCCAGCTGGAGGTCAGCTGTGACCAGCAGTGCTGCAGAATTTGAAGAGGCACGAAAGAGAGAAACGTGCCAAGAGGAAGACGCGTCAAGCCAACCCCGACTGAGACCGCCTTCCACCTGGAAACCAATGCCCTCACTGCGGGAGAAGATGCAGGTCAAGAATAGGGCTCCACAGTCACCTACGGATTCACAAGAATACTGATCCTGGAAGACTATCCTACTCGGCCAATGAGGGATCGCCTAAGTACAGAGCTTCATTTCAGAACCTTTAAGAATTTAAAAGTTTTGGCAGGAGCCATTCACACCTCAATCCTATTACTCAGAGCCACTAATGGATAGGATGGCTGGCGAAAACACAATACAGAAATGGACCATGGAAGGTAGGATGGATGAGTTTTGTATATTCCACTCCTGCCCATTTTAGTACATCTAATAAGACCTTGTAAATGGGACACACAACTTCTAACTGCATTCAAACACTGAAAGATTCTGCCTTTGGCACTTTGCAAATGACAAGAGCAAAGAGAAATATATATATATGCCTTGCTAGACCCAATAAGTAACCTTTTTTCTTCGCACCTCCCTTTTTAAACCATGGACCAATTTGGGTATATGATCTGACTTGTTGACATTACTGCAGCAGTAATGCCTTGAGCAATGACAGGAATGTTTGCAGCAATGGAAAAAACTTGAGCTTTGTACACAAATCCCTTGGCATGGTTGCTTGCTTGCTTGCTGGTCTAATACAAAATAGGAACTCCTCTGCCTCTAGAAACTCCAGCCTTCGTCATCATGAATAATAATAGACGGAATCCATACGCAGCTACAAATATGGAAAGCATTTGCAAGATTTTAGAATGTGTGCAACTGCTATAGCATGGGGGCCATGAGGTTTTGTCGCACTAAAAATATAAAAACTATTATTTAACATTTATTGTTTTGGTTTATGAGTTTATTTATTGTATTTGTTATGCTATTGTTTTATTGATGTGTTGGGCCTAGGCCTCTTGTAAGCCGCACCGAGTCCTTCGGGAGATGTTAGCGGGGTATAAATAAAAGATTATTATTATTATTATTATTATTATTTGAAAATTTGGAGCTAGGAGAATGTCAGGGGAAACAAAAAAAGCTCAATCTGGATATAGTTGAAACCTCGATCACAGGGTACATCTATACTGCAGAAATATTGCAGTTAGACACCACTTTACCTACAAGCAAAATTTACTTATATATTTATTTCAAATATTTGTACCCCGGGGGGGGGGGGGGGGCGCTCAGGGCGGCTTCCAATTGGCAGCAATTCGATGCCTCAATATATACATAATAAAAACAAACAGTCAATAATTATAAATAGTTAAAAACATTAAAACAATACAATTAAAATCTACTAAGAATTACCAATCTGGTGGCCATTATTAGCCGAAAACTGTCGCCAGATGCTCCATCAAACTTATCCATAATCCATTTCCAAGGCATTGTCAACATTGTCATTGTTAATTACCCAAAGGCCTGGTCCCACTTCCACGTTTTTAACTTTTTTTCTAAAGGTGAGGAGGGATGAAGATGACCTAACTTCCACAGGGAGTGAGTTCCACAGGCAGGGGGCTACCACCGAAAAGGCCCTGTCCCTCATCCCCGCCAAGCGTGTTTGAGAGAGGCGGGGCTGAGAGCAGGGCCTCCCCAGAAGATCTTAAATGCCGAGGTGGGACATAAAAGGAGATACGTTTGAACAGGTATGCCGGACTGGAGCCATATAGGGTGTTATAGGTCAGAATTGGATCAGAAGCCAATGGAACTGACATAACAGGGGGGTGTTATGCTCCCTGTATGACACTCCAGTAAGTAATCTAGCTGCTGCCCATTGGACTAATTGAAGTTTCTGAACAGTCTTCAAAGCCAACCCTATGTAGAGAGCATTGCAGTAATCTATTCGGGATGTGAAAAGAGTGTGGACCACTTTGGCCAGATCAAAAGACTTTGAAACAGTTGAAAACCAGCTTACTAATGCCTTGAAAGATCTCTCCAGCTACTTCAAAGATAACCACCTGAAGCCTAACCCTGCCAAGACACAAGTGTGTGCTTTCCACCCATGGAACCATGAAGCCAACAGGAAATTTAAAGTCACCTGGGAAGGCCAAGAGCTCGAACACTGTTCCCATCCTAAATATCTCGGTGTTACCTTAGATCAAACACTAACATTTAGGAAACACTGCATGAACACCAAGCACAAAACAGCTGCACACAGTAACATCCTGCGGAAACTTACTGACAGAGCATGGGGAGCAGACGCAAAATTAATAAGAATATCAGCAATGGTCTTGTCTTAGTCAACTGCTGAGGATGCCTGCCCTGTTTGGCACAAGTCTGCCCACGCGAAGCAGGTGAACATTGCACTAAACGAAACAGAGATCCAGCTTAATGGTGTAACATTAGAAAATGTTGACCATTTCCGCCACCTTGGCAGCCACCCCTCCACCAAAGTCAACATTGACACCAAAATACAACATCGCCTGAGCTCTGCGAGTGCAGCATTTTCCCGAATGAAGAAGAGTGTTTGAAGACCGGGACATCCGTAGGGATACCAAGGTGCTTGTTTATAAAGCTATTGTCCTCCCAACCCTGCTATATGCCTGCGAGACGTGGACTGTCTACAGACTTCACATGCAACTCCTGGAACGATTCCATTAGCTCTGTCTCTGGAAAATCCTGCAAATCTCTTGGGAAGACAGGCGGACAAACGTGAGCGTGCCGGAAGAAGCAAAGACCACCAGCATTGAAGTGATGGTCCTTCGCCATCAACTCCGCTGGACTGGCCACATTGTCTGGATGCCCGATCACCGTCTCCCAAAGCAGTTGCTCTACTCCGAACTCAAGAACGGAAAACGCAATGTTGGCGGACAGGAAAAGAGATTTAAAGATGGGCTCAAATCCAAACTTAAAAACTCTAGCATAGACACTGAGAACTGGGAAGCCCTGGCCCTTGAGCGCTCCAGCTGGAGGTCGGCTGTGACCAGCAGTGCTGCAGAATTTGAAGCGGCACAAATGGAGGGCGAAAGAGAGGAACATGCCAAGATGAAGGCGCGTCAAGCCATTCCTGACCAAGACCGCTTTCCACCTGGAAACCAATGCCCTCACTGTGGAAGAAGATGCAGATCAAGAATAGGGCTCCACAGTCACCTACGGACCCACCAAAACACTGATCCTGGAAGACTATCCTACTCAGCTAACGAGGGATTGCCTAAGAAAGTAAGTAAGTAAGTAAGTAAGTAAGTAAGTAAGTAAACGAAACATGCAGAATAATCACAGGATGTCTCAAACCTACACCTGTTGATAGACTCTACAAGCTAGTTGGCATTGCCCCTTCTGATCTGTGACGGGAAGTTGCTGCTAACTGTGAGAGAAATAAAGTTGAACACTGTGAAAACCATCCACTGCATGGCTATCAGCCTCCTCCCAGGAGACTCAAAACAAGGAAAAGCTTCATGAGAACCAACACTTCTCTTAATGTTCCCCCAGGAACAGCAAGAGTATCCTTCTGGGCAGGAAATCCCAACTGGATGGCCCCCCACGAGAGAGGGTCTTCCTCCAGGGGTAAACCAAGAATGGGCAACTTGGAAGTCCCTGAACAGACTCAGATCAAAAGACAACCTGGCAAAATTGAACTCGTGCCTAAAAGAATCTGGTGTGACTGTGGAGCAGAACAAACAACTCTGCACCTGCATGCTTGTCCACAATGCCCTGCCTCATGCACAGAGAAAGAACTGTTTAAAGCTGGAGACAACGTGGGTGCTGTCGCCCAGTTTCGGTCAAAAATTGCTTAGCTGCTTGTGCTCCTTCTATTTGTATCCGTTTTAGACTTATGTCTGCAATGTTTTTTGACACGAAATAAATAAACCTGCCATGGCTCAATGCTATGGCATAATGGGGGTTATGAGTTTGTACTTACCATTGGAGACTTGTAGTATCTATGCAATATATTAATGAAATCTGTAATAGTCAACATTCCTGTAACGGGACAAAGAAGAAGCACTTCAACATTTGAGTTTCAAATCATATCTTCATTATATCCTATCAATCAATAGAGTTTAATAGGACAAAAATTATAGCCTTAATTGATTAGTCTCAGTAATGCTCCGGAAACATCTGTACACTATGAGAGTTATTAGGAGTTAATAAATAAATATAATAAATATATAAATAAAACTTTATTTATACCCCAAGAGGACTCAGGGTGGCTTACATGAGGCCAAGCCCAACAATCACAACAAAGGAAACATACAGCATAAAATAATACATCAATAAAATATAACGAAAATAATAAAAAACAGTACAAAATAGGCACACAAAACAATATAAAATCACAATATACACAAATATATACATACACAAAGCACATATACACAGACTGGGCCACAGCAACACGTGGCAGGGGATGGCTAGTGTGTGTGTGTATATATATAATGTTCATTTGTGGGATTAACATAACTCAAAAACCACTGGACGAATTGACACCAAAATTGGACACAATACACCTATCAGGCCAACAAGTGACCATCACTCATCAAAACCCTAAAAAACACAACGGAAGGGACTTAAAAAGCCAATATATATATATATATATATATATATATATATATACACACACACAACATACACACACACACACACACACATACATTATAAGGCATGCACAACAGCATATATACACACACACAATCACACATATAGGCACATATACACAAATATATACACATAAACATATATACACATATAATAAATAAATAAATAACATTATTTATACCTCCATCTCCCCAAGAGGACTCAGGGCGGCTTACATGAGGCCAAGCCCAACAATCACAACAAAGCAAATATACAGCATAAAATAATACATCAATAAAATATAATGAAAATAATAAAAAACAGTACAAAATAGGCACACAAAACAATATAAAATCACAATATAGACAAATATATACATACACAAAGTACATATACACAGACTGGGCCACAGCAACACGTGGCAGGGGATGGCTAATGTGTGTGTGTATATATATATATATGTTCGTTTGTGGGATTAACATAACTCAAAAACCACTGGACGAATTGACACCAAATTTGGACACAAGACACCTCACAGGCCAACAAGTGACCATCATTCATAAAAACACAGAAAAACACAAGAAGAGACTTAAAAAGCAAAAAAAACCCCAAAAAATACATCACAACGCATGTGCAAAACCACATATATACACACAAATACATATATAAACATATACACAAATATATACACACACAAAACACATATGCACAGACTGGGCCACAGCAATGCATGGCAGGGGACGGCTAGTGTGTGTGTGTATCTATATCTATATATCTCAGTGTGATTTTGTACTAGAAACTCCTTGGAAATTATTCTCCTTTCGTAGGCTGTTCAAAACAATGCCGTTTCTATCTAGGAATTATTGCATGATGTTTTCACAAAACTAAAATTTAAATATAAACAAATCCCTTATGTCAGAAGTCACTGACATGTCTGTTTTGTTTAAAGGACAGGACATAGTATATGACGAAAGATAATGGAAAAGTACAGAATTTTCCCAGTTTGTTCACATGCTAATAAACTACGGCTCCCAATGTGCATGCGTCAACCCTAATCCTAATTCCTTGAACAGATCACGGAAAAAATAAATAAAGCGCACACTCAAAAACCCATTCCACAATCACTCTTGCAAAAAAAAAAATCTATATTAAATTAACAGTAATCATCATACCTACGAAACTTTGTTTTTTACTCTCCCACAGCGGTGCTGCTCGCACACCATTCGCCACCAAGGCAAAGAAAGCCTTCTTAACCTGGAAGAGATAAAGCAGAAAGCAACGCTATATTAATATTTTTATTTTAGAACAATATATATGTATGAGAACTATACCTTTTTCTCTAATGAAAAATCCCTTCTGTAAGGGATTTTTCCAAGAAAGGTAATTCTCATTTTCGAATCCAGAAGTATAGGACCACGAGAGAGTAGAAAGCACTAGAGCAGGTATGGGCCAACTT
>NW_026847660.1:122859439-122942139 GCF_025583915.1 Anolis sagrei ordinatus | reverse complement strand
GAGTTTTTGCAGTTCGATCTTTAAATCCTCATATCGTGTCAGCTTTTCCAGTTGTTTCTCTTCAATCCTGCTATCCCTGGGATTGCAATATCAACAATCCATACTTGGTTTTTTAACACGATCGTGAGGTCAGGAGTATTGTGCTCCAAAACTCCAACAGTCTGAATTCGGAAGATGAGTCAACAGCAGACAAGATTACTCTGCGGGCTGTTGTATTTGGATCACACGTCGGACACGAATAACGTGTGCAGATCCCAGTAAGGTGGCCTTTTGCAGCTGGCAGATGGTAATTTTGTCAGTGCTGATTGTTTAAGTGCAGGCCAAGGTCTTTAGGTACTGCACCCAGTGTGCTGATCACCACTGGGACCACCTTTACTGGTTGTTGTTGTTATTTGTGATGTTTGGGCCCATTGCATAGGCTGGAGGCCACCAACCTGAAGGACAATGTGCCTCTGGGTTGTTGTAGGTTTTTTCAGGCTATATGGCCATGTTCTAGATGCATTCTCTCCTGACGTTTTGCCTGCATCTATGGCAAGCACCCCCAGAGGTAGTGAGGTTGTTGGAACTAGGAAAATGGGTTTATATATCTCTCGAATGACTAGGGTGGGACAAAGAACTCTTTTTTGCTGGAGCTAGGTGTCTTGTCTGCTGGACCTAGCTCCAACAGACAAGAGTTCTTTGTCCCACCCTGGTCATTTGACAGATATATAAACCCATTTTCCTAGTTCCAACAGACATCACTACCTCTGAGGATGCTTGCCATAGATGCAGGTGAGACGTCAGGAAAGAATGCCTCTAGAACATGGCCATATAGCCTGAAAAAACCTACAACAACCCAGTGATTCCAGCTATGAAAGCCTTCGACAATACAATGTGCCTCTGCATAGTGACCACTAGAGGTCAGTATACGTATGCACATAAATAGAATAACACAACAAGAAGGGTGATCCAAAAAGGGTGGTGCATTTTAAAGTTTAGAGTATTGTTTGAGATCAATGACCCAAGCACAATGAAAAGGGGTAGCATTGTCTTAAACTGCTTATGCAAGAATAGACTTTCAACCTTTTTTCTTGCATTTTATAGCATGTACTGAAGCAACACCTCATATATTTTTTTCTGCTGATCAACATTTTAATTTTACCATTTCTTAAAGAAAACAAAAAAAATATGAAATTTTCATATAACATATTTTTTGCTGTGCCAATAATATTGTCTTTAGTGAAATTCAACCAAATTTCCCTTCTAGAAAGAAAATCAGTATTTTCTACTTCTCCAAAATTTGTAGCCAAATACACCAGTCGTGGCACAGAGATGAAAACAGGTGGAAAGGAGGAACCCAGTAGCATCTTTAAAAGTAATTTGTCCAGATTTTGTACTCCTATACTTTTGTTTGAAAGCCTATGTAAAATCATAATGCAATTTGATGTTTAATAGGTTTTTCCTTAATCCCTCCTTATTATCCAGCATTTTAATGCCGGCTCATTATTTATCGTATCAGGAGCGAACCAAGGGTACAGTTGTAATATATTTAAAAACAAACAAACAAAAAAACCCCAGAAAGTTTGCAAATTTGGTATTCAATTAAATGTCCTTTGACCAGAAGCTGGCCACTTGGCGTGCCTCTGGTGTTGCTAGCCCTCCATTGTGCATGTGGCAGGGCTCAGACTACATTGTAATAGGTGGTAAATATGTGTAATAATTGTAATAGTTGCCCAGTCTTCTGTGTGCCCAGGGGGGAGTCTCTTTGGTATCAGCCACGGGTTGAGGTTCCGGGTTTTAGCCTGCCACTTTTGGACTCTTGCTTGCTGAGGTGTTCCTGGGTGTGTCCCATTTATGTTGGATAAGCAAGACTGTACTGTACTTAAAAGGCAGCGGCACAGTACATATAATGCCACATAGCAGATTTGGTGGATCAAAAAGTTACTAAACATATACATACATTAAGCAACACTTTGGGGGAGTGTACTTACCTCTCCATGTTTCAATCTTGTGCTCCTCTAATTCATAGATTTGTACCTGAAAAGAAAAATAACAATAATCTAAACTCCTCTGCAAACACTGAAAACTTACTTACAAGTAAAAAATGCTAAGACTAGAGCAGGGGTCCTCAAACTAAGGCCCGAGGGCCTGATACGGCCCTCCAAGGTCATTTACCCGGCCCTTACTCAGGGTCAACCTAAGTCTGAAATGACTTGAAAGCACACAACAACAACAACAACAACCCTATCTCATCAGCCAAAAGCAGGCCCACACTTCCCATTGAAATACTAATAAGTTTACATTTTTTAAAATTGTTCTTCATTTTAATTATTCTATTGTTTTTAAGTGTTTTTTGCACTACTAATAAGATATGTGTAATGTGCATAGGAATTCATTCATGTTTTTTTTTTCCGAATTATAATCCGGCCCTCCAACGATTTGAGGGATTGTGACCTGGCCCTATGTTTAAAAAGTTTGAGGACCCCTGGACTAGAGAATATAATTATAGGACAAGCTTTAGCACAGCAGGTTAAACCACCAGCTGAAGCCTATCTTGTCAGTCAAAAGGCTGCCAGTTGAAAACCAGGTCAGGGTGAGCTCCTGGCCATGAGTCCAGCTTCCACCTACCTAGCAGTTCAAAAGTAAATGTGAGTAGAAAAATAGGTACCACTTTCAAAAGCTGAGAGGTATTCTGAGGCACCCATAAAAATGCCGACAATTTGATCCAAAAAAAGGAGAAATGAACAAGCTCTTCGGAAGGGAGATGGACCAACAACAGACCCCTGTGGCCGGAATCAAGAGGCTGAAACAACATGAAATCCGATACTTCTTATCTATGCATAATTGTCTATCTAGTTGTGTATAAAACAGCACTGAATATTTGTCCCATATGTATGCTCTTTGATCCGCCCTGAGTCCCCTTCAGGGTGAAAAGGGAGAAATAGAAATACTGTAAATAAATAAATAAATACTGTAAATAAATATTTACAATAACTGCAACACTTGTCAATGGTGGTAGTTACTAAATTGACATGCCCAAAATTGTAGAATAAGAGTAGCAACTGAGCATCATCAGCCAGTTCACGGTTGATCTTCCTGAAGTAGAAACTCCATTCATGATGGATTACACCAGTGATTCTCAACTTGTGGGTCCTCAGGTGTTTTGGCCTACAACTCCCAGAAATCCCAGCCAGTTTACCAGCTGTTAGGATCTCTGGGAATTGAAGGCCAAAACATCTGGGGACCCACAGGTTGAGATCCACTGGATTACACACTGCAGGGCTATTAACATACGCTACTTTTGGGAGCAATCCTTTCTCATTCTTGTTTGATGATGCTGTTGTATGCCTTTCACACAAATATGGAATGGATGGCACTAGATGTCAGGGGGTAACAGAGGGATTAAAGGGGACAGGATAACTACAGTTGATAAAGCATTCATATATAGAGGGTCTACACCTGCAATCCTTCTCCAATGCCAGAGATACAGCTTAATGGTGTAACATTAGAAAATGTTGACCATTTCCGCTATCTTGGCAGCCACCTCTCCACCAAAGTCAACATTGACATCATGAGCTCTGCGAGTGCAGCATTTTTCCAAATGAAGCAGAGAGTGTTTGAGGACCGGGACATCCGTAGGGATACCAAGGTGCTTGTTTATAAAGCTATTGTCCTCCCAACTCTGCTATATGCCTGCGAAACGTGGACTGTCTACAGACGTCACGTGCAACTCCTGGAACGATTCCATCAGCGCTGCCTCCGGAAAATCCTGCAAATCTCTTGGGAAGACAAGCGGACAAACGTCAGTGTGCTGGAAGAAGCAAAGACCACCAGCACTGAAGCGATGATCCTCCGCCATCAACTCTGCTGGACCGGCCACATTGTCCGGATGTCCAACCACCGTCTCCCAAAGCAGTTGCTCTACTCCGAACTCAAGAACGGAAAACGGAATGTTGGTGGGCAGGAAAAGAGATTTAAAGATGGGCTCAAAGCCAACCTTAAAAACTCTGGCATAGACACTGAGAACTGGGAAGCCCTGGCCTGTGAGCACTCCAGCTGGAGGTCAGCTGTGACCAGCAGTGCTGCAGAATTTGAAGAGGCACGAAAGAGAGAAACATGCCAAGAGGAAGACGCGTCAAGCCAACCCCGACCGAGACCGCCTTCCACCTGGAAACCAATGCCCTCACTGCGGGAGAAGATGCAGGTCAAGAATAGGGCTCCACAGTCACCTACGGATTCACAAGAATACTGATCCTGGAAGACTATCCTACTCGGCCAATGAGGGATCGCCTAAGTACAGAGCTTCATTTCAGAACCTTTAAGAATTTAAAAGTTTTGGCAGGAGCCATTCACACCTCAATCCTATTACTCAGAGCCACTAATGGATAGGATGGCTGGCGAAAACACAATACAGAAATGGACCATGGAAGGTAGGATGGATGAGTTTTGTATATTCCACTCCTGCCCATTTTAGTACATCTAATAAGACCTTGTAAATGGGACACACAACTTCTAACTGCATTCAAACACTGAAAGATTCTGCCTTTGGCACTTTGCAAATGACAAGAGCAAAGAGAAATATATATATATGCCTTGCTAGACCCAATAAGTAACCTTTTTTCTTCGCACCTCCCTTTTTAAACCATGGACCAATTTGGGTATATGATCTGACTTGTTGACATTACTGCAGCAGTAATGCCTTGAGCAATGACAGGAATGTTTGCAGCAATGGAAAAAACTTGAGCTTTGTACACAAATCCCTTGGCATGGTTGCTTGCTTGCTTGCTGGTCTAATACAAAATAGGAACTCCTCTGCCTCTAGAAACTCCAGCCTTCGTCATCATGAATAATAATAGACGGAATCCATACGCAGCTACAAATATGGAAAGCATTTGCAAGATTTTAGAATGTGTGCAACTGCTATAGCATGGGGGCCATGAGGTTTTGTCGCACTAAAAATATAAAAACTATTATTTAACATTTATTGTTTTGGTTTATGAGTTTATTTATTGTATTTGTTATGCTATTGTTTTATTGATGTGTTGGGCCTAGGCCTCTTGTAAGCCGCACCGAGTCCTTCGGGAGATGTTAGCGGGGTATAAATAAAAGATTATTATTATTATTATTATTATTATTTGAAAATTTGGAGCTAGGAGAATGTCAGGGGAAACAAAAAAAGCTCAATCTGGATATAGTTGAAACCTCGATCACAGGGTACATCTATACTGCAGAAATATTGCAGTTAGACACCACTTTACCTACAAGCAAAATTTACTTATATATTTATTTCAAATATTTGTACCCCGGGGGGGGGGGGGGGGCGCTCAGGGCGGCTTCCAATTGGCAGCAATTCGATGCCTCAATATATACATAATAAAAACAAACAGTCAATAATTATAAATAGTTAAAAACATTAAAACAATACAATTAAAATCTACTAAGAATTACCAATCTGGTGGCCATTATTAGCCGAAAACTGTCGCCAGATGCTCCATCAAACTTATCCATAATCCATTTCCAAGGCATTGTCAACATTGTCATTGTTAATTACCCAAAGGCCTGGTCCCACTTCCACGTTTTTAACTTTTTTTCTAAAGGTGAGGAGGGATGAAGATGACCTAACTTCCACAGGGAGTGAGTTCCACAGGCAGGGGGCTACCACCGAAAAGGCCCTGTCCCTCATCCCCGCCAAGCGTGTTTGAGAGAGGCGGGGCTGAGAGCAGGGCCTCCCCAGAAGATCTTAAATGCCGAGGTGGGACATAAAAGGAGATACGTTTGAACAGGTATGCCGGACTGGAGCCATATAGGGTGTTATAGGTCAGAATTGGATCAGAAGCCAATGGAACTGACATAACAGGGGGGTGTTATGCTCCCTGTATGACACTCCAGTAAGTAATCTAGCTGCTGCCCATTGGACTAATTGAAGTTTCTGAACAGTCTTCAAAGCCAACCCTATGTAGAGAGCATTGCAGTAATCTATTCGGGATGTGAAAAGAGTGTGGACCACTTTGGCCAGATCAAAAGACTTTGAAACAGTTGAAAACCAGCTTACTAATGCCTTGAAAGATCTCTCCAGCTACTTCAAAGATAACCACCTGAAGCCTAACCCTGCCAAGACACAAGTGTGTGCTTTCCACCCATGGAACCATGAAGCCAACAGGAAATTTAAAGTCACCTGGGAAGGCCAAGAGCTCGAACACTGTTCCCATCCTAAATATCTCGGTGTTACCTTAGATCAAACACTAACATTTAGGAAACACTGCATGAACACCAAGCACAAAACAGCTGCACACAGTAACATCCTGCGGAAACTTACTGACAGAGCATGGGGAGCAGACGCAAAATTAATAAGAATATCAGCAATGGTCTTGTCTTAGTCAACTGCTGAGGATGCCTGCCCTGTTTGGCACAAGTCTGCCCACGCGAAGCAGGTGAACATTGCACTAAACGAAACAGAGATCCAGCTTAATGGTGTAACATTAGAAAATGTTGACCATTTCCGCCACCTTGGCAGCCACCCCTCCACCAAAGTCAACATTGACACCAAAATACAACATCGCCTGAGCTCTGCGAGTGCAGCATTTTCCCGAATGAAGAAGAGTGTTTGAAGACCGGGACATCCGTAGGGATACCAAGGTGCTTGTTTATAAAGCTATTGTCCTCCCAACCCTGCTATATGCCTGCGAGACGTGGACTGTCTACAGACTTCACATGCAACTCCTGGAACGATTCCATTAGCTCTGTCTCTGGAAAATCCTGCAAATCTCTTGGGAAGACAGGCGGACAAACGTGAGCGTGCCGGAAGAAGCAAAGACCACCAGCATTGAAGTGATGGTCCTTCGCCATCAACTCCGCTGGACTGGCCACATTGTCTGGATGCCCGATCACCGTCTCCCAAAGCAGTTGCTCTACTCCGAACTCAAGAACGGAAAACGCAATGTTGGCGGACAGGAAAAGAGATTTAAAGATGGGCTCAAATCCAAACTTAAAAACTCTAGCATAGACACTGAGAACTGGGAAGCCCTGGCCCTTGAGCGCTCCAGCTGGAGGTCGGCTGTGACCAGCAGTGCTGCAGAATTTGAAGCGGCACAAATGGAGGGCGAAAGAGAGGAACATGCCAAGATGAAGGCGCGTCAAGCCATTCCTGACCAAGACCGCTTTCCACCTGGAAACCAATGCCCTCACTGTGGAAGAAGATGCAGATCAAGAATAGGGCTCCACAGTCACCTACGGACCCACCAAAACACTGATCCTGGAAGACTATCCTACTCAGCTAACGAGGGATTGCCTAAGAAAGTAAGTAAGTAAGTAAGTAAGTAAGTAAGTAAGTAAACGAAACATGCAGAATAATCACAGGATGTCTCAAACCTACACCTGTTGATAGACTCTACAAGCTAGTTGGCATTGCCCCTTCTGATCTGTGACGGGAAGTTGCTGCTAACTGTGAGAGAAATAAAGTTGAACACTGTGAAAACCATCCACTGCATGGCTATCAGCCTCCTCCCAGGAGACTCAAAACAAGGAAAAGCTTCATGAGAACCAACACTTCTCTTAATGTTCCCCCAGGAACAGCAAGAGTATCCTTCTGGGCAGGAAATCCCAACTGGATGGCCCCCCACGAGAGAGGGTCTTCCTCCAGGGGTAAACCAAGAATGGGCAACTTGGAAGTCCCTGAACAGACTCAGATCAAAAGACAACCTGGCAAAATTGAACTCGTGCCTAAAAGAATCTGGTGTGACTGTGGAGCAGAACAAACAACTCTGCACCTGCATGCTTGTCCACAATGCCCTGCCTCATGCACAGAGAAAGAACTGTTTAAAGCTGGAGACAACGTGGGTGCTGTCGCCCAGTTTCGGTCAAAAATTGCTTAGCTGCTTGTGCTCCTTCTATTTGTATCCGTTTTAGACTTATGTCTGCAATGTTTTTTGACACGAAATAAATAAACCTGCCATGGCTCAATGCTATGGCATAATGGGGGTTATGAGTTTGTACTTACCATTGGAGACTTGTAGTATCTATGCAATATATTAATGAAATCTGTAATAGTCAACATTCCTGTAACGGGACAAAGAAGAAGCACTTCAACATTTGAGTTTCAAATCATATCTTCATTATATCCTATCAATCAATAGAGTTTAATAGGACAAAAATTATAGCCTTAATTGATTAGTCTCAGTAATGCTTCAGAAACATCTGTACACTATGAGAGTTATTAGGAGTTAATAAATAAATATAATACATATATAAATATATAAATAAAACTTTATTTATACCCCAAGAGGACTCAGGGTGGCTTACATGAGGCCAAGCCCAACAATCACAACAAAGGAAACATACAGCATAAAATAATACATCAATAAAATATAACGAAAATAATAAAAAACAGTACAAAATAGGCACACAAAACAATATAAAATCACAATATACACAAATATATACATACACAAAGCACATATACACAGACTGGGCCACAGCAACACGTGGCAGGGGATGGCTAGTGTGTGTGTGTATATATATATATATGTTCGTTTGTGGGATTAACATAACTCAAAAACCACTGGACGAATTGACACCAAATTTGGACACAAGACACCTATTAGGCCAATGAGTGACCATCACTCATAAAAACACTGGAACACACAACAGAAGGGACTTAAAAAGCCATATATATATATATATATATATATATATATATATACACACACACAACATACACACACACACACACACACATACATTATAAGGCATGCACAACAGCATATATACAAACACACAATCACACATATAGGCACATATACACAAATATATACACATATAATAAATAAATAAATAAATAAATAAATAAATAAATAAATAATACTTTATTTATACCCCACCACCATCTCCCCAAGAGGACTCAGGGGAGCTAACATCGTAAAACATCACAACAAAGCAAATATACAGCATAAAATAATACATCAATAAAATATAATGAAAATAATAAAAAACAGTACAAAATAGGCACACAAAACAATATAAAATCACAATATAGACAAATATATACATACACAAAGTACATATACACAGACTGGGCCACAGCAACACGTGGCAGGGGATGGCTAATGTGTGTGTGTATATATATATATATGTTCGTTTGTGGGATTAACATAACTCAAAAACCACTGGACGAATTGACACCAAATTTGGACATAAGACACCTATCAGGCCAACGAGTCACCATCACTCATAAAAAAATGAAAAACACAGCAGAAGAGACTTAAAAAGCAAAAAAAACCCCAAAAAATACATCACAACGCATGTGCAAAACCACATATATACACACAAATACATATATAAACATATACACAAATATATACACACACAAAACACATATGCACAGACTGGGCCACAGCAATGCATGGCAGGGGACGGCTAGTGTGTGTGTGTATCTATATCTATATATCTCAGTGTGATTTTGTACTAGAAACTCCTTGGAAATTATTCTCCTTTCGTAGGCTGTTCAAAACAATGCCGTTTCTATCTAGGAATTATTGCATGATGTTTTCACAAAACTAAAATTTAAATATAAACAAATCCCTTATGTCAGAAGTCACTGACATGTCTGTTTTGTTTAAAGGACAGGACATAATATATGACGAAAGATAATGGAAAAGTACAGAATTTTCCCAGTTTGTTCACATGCTAATAAACTACGGCTCCCAATGTGCATGCGTCAACCCTAACCCTAATTCCTTGAACAGATCACGGAAAAAATAAATAAAGCGCACACTCAAAAACCCATTCCACAATCTTTCTTGCAAAAAAATGTAAATTAACAGTAATCATCATACCTACGAAACTTTGTTTTTTACTCTCCCACAGTGGTGCTGCTCGCACACCATTCGCCACCAAGGCAAAGAAAGCCTTCTTAACCTGGAAGAGATAAAGCAGAAAGCAACGCTATATTAATATTTTTATTTTAGAACAATATATATGTATGAGGACTATACCTTTTTCTATAATGAAAAATCCTTTCTGTAAGCTTCCAAGAATGGTAATTCTCATTTTCGAACACACAGGACCACGAGAGAGTAGAAAGCACTAGAGCAGGTATGGGCCAACTTGGGCCCTCCAGGTGTTTTGGACTTCAACTCCCACAATTCCTAACAGCCTACCGGCTGTTAGGAATTGTGGGAGTTGAAGTCCAAAAAACCTGGAGGGCCCAAGTTGGCCCATACCTGCTCTAGAGTCATCAGTATCATCAACAGGAGAGATTATAATACTAGCAGGAAAATTGGATAGGCGACATGAGCAGATGGTTGATCTCACTGCAGTATCTGGCTGAAATATGGTCCCACCTGCAGGAGAGATCTGCTTCCAAAAATATATGTCGGGGAAGCAAAAAATAGCATCTCCCAAGAGGACATTTCCCAGTCTGCTACCAGTGACAGAAGCCCATTTGATGGCCAAAATCCATCATATGAAGAATCTGTTGAGGTGACTTTAGTATTGCTTGGAAGCAAGCCAACATCTGCTCAGAGAAGGAGGGACGGAGTAAAGAGAAGGGACAATAATAGCAATGCCACGTTCACTGCGAGTAGGAAATGAATCAATCCTGGAGAGAAAACAGAGGAAAAAGTACCAGACACTCAAAATCTATATGTAATGTTCGTTTGTGGGATTAACATAACTCAAAAACCACTGGAAGAATTGCCGCCAAATTTGGCCACAAGATACCTACTAACCCAAGGAGTGACCATCACTCAAAAAAATTGAGTTTGTCATTTGGGAGTTGTAGTTGCTGGGATTTATAATTAACCTACAATCAAAGAGCATTCTGAACTCCACCAATGATGGAACTGAACCAAAATTGGCACACAGAACTCCCACAACCAACAGAAAATACTGAAAGGGTTTGGTGGGCATTGACCTTGAGTTTGGGAGTTATCGTACACCTACATCCAGAGAGCACTGTGGACTCAAACAATGATGGATCTGGACCAAACTTGGCACGAATATTCCATATGCCCAACTAGGAACATAGATGGAGGTTGGGGAAAATAGACCATGACATTTGGGAGTTGTAGTTACTGGGATTTATAGTTCACCTACAATCAAAGATCATTCTGAAGCCCAAGAACGATAGAATTGGGGCAAACTTCCCACACAGAACCCCTATGACCAATAGAAAATACTTAAGGCCATCCAATCCAACCCCCTTCACCAGGGCAAGAAAACTTAATCAAATACTGTTTACACACAATCATAAAGAAATTACATATATTAGAGACCAACACTTTCTCGTTACTTTATTTTCCAGATCACCAGACTGGGCCACAGCAACGCATGGCAGGGGATGGCTAGTATAGAATATAGGCCATTTTACAGAAGACCTCTTGTAGAGGAAGAGCAATAACTGATAGTATCAACAGCTCTCTGTATGCAAGAACTCCTTAAAAATTGCATAACTGAAAGACACAAGTGTGATGAAAAAGCCCATTTATTTACTATGTAATATAGTGAATTCCACAACTCATTCATATATGCTTTTCCCATCTAAATTCACTTCAGAGTATTATAAGTAATGGTAGGAGCCCCCGATGGCTTAAAGGGTTAAACCCTTGTGTGGGCAGGACAGCGGTTTGAATCCAGGGAGAGTGGGTTGAGCTCCCTCTGTCAGCTCCAGCTCCCCATGCAGGGACATGAGAGAAGCCTCCCACAAGGATGGTAAAACATCAAGACATCCGGGCGTGCCCTGGGCAATGTCCTTGCAGACAGCTGATTCTCTCACACCAGAAGCGATTTGCAGTTTCTCAAATAGCTTCTGACGTTAAAAAGAAAACCCAATACACAAAAGGAACACTTCCGAAACTCTGCTATCCAATAAATTACGATCCCAACAGGTCATAATCCATATGCCAATAATAATGACAATAAAAAGATACATCTCTGAAGAACCAAACTTTAGAATCTTTCCCTTTGTTGTGTCCCATACATTTCATTATAGGATTGCTACGCCATGGCAGATAATCCAAGCCATAGACCAAGAATAGTGTGGCTTAATGCAATTATCAACAAAATAATGCTGTCTTTCAGTATTTAATTCTGAAAAAAAAGTTAATTATGGCCATAATGTGTGGCTCAAAAGATTGCAGTTCCATCTACATTAGTCACCAGAGGAGGAGGATTAAAACGATCAATAGTCTGGAGAACAAGCCCTATGAGGAGCGGCTTAAAGAGCTGGGCATGTTTAGCCTTTAGAAGAGAAGGCTAAGAGGACACATGATGGCCATGTATAAATATGTGAGGGGGAGTCATAGGGATCAAGCTTGTTTTCTGCTACCCTGGAGACTTGGACGCAGGACAATGCCTTCAAACTACAGGAAAGGAGGTTCCACCTGAACATTGGGAAGAACTTCCTGACTGTGAGAACTATTCAGCAGTGGAACTCTCTGCCCCAGAGTGTGGTGGAGGCTCATTCTTTGGAGGCTTTTAAAAGGAGGGTGGATGGCCATCTGTTGGGGGTGCTTTGAATGTGATTTTCCTGCTTCTTGGCATATGAATCTATGATTCTACATCCTACAAAACATTTACAAAGTAATATTCCCATCTTATTCTCCAAGCAAAGGTGTTTCTGAATTCCATAAAATGCAAAAATTATACCTTATAAAGGAATAAGGTATAATGTTTACATTTTAATTTTTACATTTTGTTTGCAAATATGGTACCATCCGATATGCAAAAAAAAACCCCTCTTGCAACACACCATGTGGGACCATAACATTTTTGGGGACATTTGTAAACGATTTGAATACAGCACTGGCTTTTTCTGGGGTACCCTCAGAGGTTGTGAGGTCTGTTGGAAACTGCACAAGTGAGGTTTAAATATCTGTGGAATGATGTCCAGGGTGGGAGAAAGAACTCTTGTCTGTTGGAGGCAAGTGTGAAAAAACCTCTAAAATCAGGACAGTAAATAAAGTGCAACACTCAAAAAAGAGGGGAATTCTAGACAATAATCAATCAGGGCCAGCAAACACCTCCAAATAAAGGATCCCCTCAGGAAGTAATCAGCCAGGCTTTGTAGCTACAAGGCCATTAAATGATAATCAATGTGGCCAATTGCAACATTCACACTTGCCCCAAGCAGACAAGAGTTCTTTCTCCCACCCTGGACATTCACAGATATATACGCCTCACTTGCCTAGTTTCCAACAGACCTCACAACTTCTGTGGATGCTTGCCATAGATGTGGGTAAAACATCAGGAGAGAATGCTTCTGGAACATGGCCATACAGCCCGGAAAACTCACAGCAATCCAGTGATGCCGGCCATGAAAGCCTTCGACAACAGATTAAACTTAGGTACTAATCAATCTTTGGACCATTCCGCTGGTAATTTTAGTGACAACAACGGTATATATTACATGCAAATGCAAAATATTGCAGTCATTTCAAAAGGACGCTGTCCTAATTGTATAAGTTGCAAAACCATAAACATAACATATTGCCTAGCAAAAGAGAGCAAGCTGACTCACCGGTTAGTAATTCCTTCAGCCTACTGCATATTTTTATAGGGGAAAAGCGGCAGCACTTTCAACAAACACCAAGCTAGCAGCAAAAACTTAGTAAACTCAGTAGCACTTGTGTCTAAGAAAAGATTAATAAAACTGAACGGTGTCTGTCCAAAGCTCGAAGGAGAGAGAATATAGCTACCTGGGTCTCAAATCTATGTTGTCATCCATTTATCCATAGCCATTTTTCCAAAGAGGGGGAAAAGATTGTCTAAAAGCTTTAGGATAAATGTGTTACTATAAAATAGCCTTTCTCCCCTATGTTAGTAAAGCTAAAGGTTTCCCTTGATGTTAAGTGTAGTCGTATCTGATTCTGAGGGTAGTGCTCATCTCCATGTCTAAGCTGAAGAGCCGGTATTGTCCGCAGACACCTCCAAGGGCATGTGGCCAGCATGACTGCATGGATTTCCATTACCTTCTCGCAGAAGCAGTGCCTTTTGATCTACTCACATTTGCATGTTTTCCAACTGCTAGCTTGGCAATAGCTGGGCCTAACAGCGGGGGCTCACCTCGCTTCCCGGATTAGAACTGCCAACCTTTTGGTCAGCAAGTTCAGCAGCTCAGTGGTTTAACCTGCTGCACCAACAAGGTCCCGCCTCCCCTATGTTAAGGAAACATTCTTGTAAACAGTTAAATTCTAGCTGGAAATGTCACGAAGGCCCTTCCAATTGCCTTTTGCTGTTGCAAAATTGCCAATTGCCCTTAGGCAGCTGGTTGGGATCTACAGCGGACTAGCCAAGACCAAGATTTCACCTACAAAGCTTGTCGAGCCGAATTCCTGCTTTTTGCCTCTTAAACCTGCAATTAAAGGACATCCAGCACAAGAAATATTTCCCCACTTGAATGATTTTATATATTGTGCCAGAAGTGAATTGAGGGTACTGTTATAATGTATTTAAAAACACAAACAAAGTTAAAAAATTGGCTTTATAACTAGATTTCCTTTGACCAGAAGCTGTCTACTTCAAGTGCCTCTGGTGTCTCTGTGAGAAGGTCTTCCATTGTGCATGTGTCAGGGCTCAATCTGAATTGTAGTGGTCTGTGGTTTGTTCTTCTCCGCACTCACATGTTGTGGACTCCACTTTGTGGCCCTATTTCTGAAGGTTGGCTCTGCATCTCGTGGTGCCAGAGCACAGTCTGTTCAGCACCTTCCATGTCGCCCAGTCTTCTGTGTGCCCAGGAGGGAGTCTCTTATCCGGTCTCAGCTGCTAATTAAGGTTCTGGGTTTTAGCCTGCCACTTTTGGACTCTCAACTGCTGAGGTCTTCCTGTGAGTATCTCTGTAGATCTTAGAAAGCTATTTCTTGATTTAAGGGGTTGGCATGTGGCTGATATCCAAACAGAGGATGGAGATATCAATACCTTGGTCCTTTCATTATATGCTGCTAGAATTAGTTTACCTGGTGATTAAAGATGTTACAATACACAATTTAGGTAGCGACGTAGGTAGACAGATAGACTGATATGGACATAAGGCAAATTCTTGCTTGTTCTATGTCTGAGCCAATTTCTGCAAACTATTAGGCTTAATAACAGATCCATTTTAGCCGTTTCCCTTCGGCCAATCCGGCTTCTTTGGTTTGTTTGGGTGCCTGTAACTGCAAGAGCCCAGCCGTGATGGATTCCCGTTTATAATGGGGCTACGTGGCAGGCGATCTCAGCTCCTCCGCCCCAAACAAACAGCGAACAAAAAGAAAACCCTCATTCTCTGAAAACTACCTAGTCTCCTTTAGAGTAGAAAGTAGAAAGCTTTAAGGAAACATTAAACCTAAAACAGAAAAGAGATTGAAGCTGCCACTCCAAGCTGTGCCTGCACAGTAGAGAAAAGGGAGGGATTTTTAAAGGAAGCCCAGGTAGGATAGCTCTAGGTCAGTAGTTCTCAGCCTGTGGGTCCCCAGGTGTTTTGGCCTACAACTCCCAGAAATCCCAGCCAGTTTACCAGCTGTTAGGATTTCTGGGAGTTGAAGGCCAAAACATCTGGGGACCCTTAGGTTTTGAGAAGCACTGCTCTAGGTCATAGCTCTTCCTTCCCTGGGCCTCCTTAAAATGCCTTGGAATGCTGTGTGACATGCTGCTGCTTTAAGAAGCATTAAACCCAGTCTCCTTTACAGACGGAAGGGAAAGGATTGAAGAAAGAGAGGTATCTTAACTCTGATGCTTTTATAACAAAAACGAAGATCCACCCAGAGGAAAAGGGTTCTTGCCGTACATCAAGGGAACAGCTGACCGCATAGGGAATCTGATGAGGAAACACAACATACAAACTATCTACAGACCCACCAAGAAAATCCAACAAATGCTACGTTCAGCAAAGGACAAGAGGGATCCTCTCACCTCTGCAGGAGTCTACCGTATACCATGCAGCTGTGGACAAGTCCACATAGGGAACACCAAACGCAGCATTGCCCAAACACGAATCAAGGAACATGAAAGGCACTGCAGACTACTTCAACCAGAGAAGTCAGCCATAGCAGAGCACCTGATGAACCAACCTGGACACAGCATATTATTTGAGAACACAGAAATGCTGGACCACTCTCACAACCACCATGTCACACTACACAGAGAAGCCATTGAAATCCACAAGCACGGCTGGCAGGGACGAGAGATAGGGCCTTCTCGGTGGTGGCTCCTCGGCTGTGGAACACCCTTCCCACAGACATTAGATGGGCACCTTCTCTAATGATTTTCCGCAGGAGATTAAAGACCTGGTTGTTCAAGCAGGCGTTCGAACAATAAGTGCAATGATTAGTAATGACTACAGGAATGGAACAACGGAAGACGAATTTGGTTTATGTTTTGGACGATGAGACGCCGCCGAATGGTTATCGTAGTAATGATGTTAACTTTGTATAGTGTTATATTGTGAATTGTTTTTATACTGTGGCATGAATTGCTGTTCTGTTGTTGTACACCGCTGTGAGTCGCCCCCGGGCTGAGAACAGCGGTGTAGAAAACACAGCAATGCTGGACCACACCAACAACCACCATGTCAGACTACACAGAGAAGCCATTGAAATCCACAAGCATGCGGACGATTTCAACAGAAAGGAGGAAACCATGAAAATGAACAAAATCTGGTATCAGTATTAAATTACTCTAAAATTAGGACAGTAAATAAAGAACAACACTCAGAAAACAGGGGAATTCCAGACAGGAAACTATCAGGGCCAGATAACACATCTCAACAAATGATTCCCCAGGCAGGAAGCAGCTGCAGCCTCTCAACAAAGGTTTGCTCTAGGCACTGTCAGGCCATTATATGCTAATCAAGGTGGTCAGTTGAAACATTCACACCTAGCCCCAGCAGACAAGAGTCCTTTGTCTCACCCTGGTCATTCCACAGATATATAAACCCCTTTTCCTAGTTCCAACAGACCTCACAACCTCTGAGGTTGCTTGCCATAGATGCAGGCAAAACGTCAGGAGAAAATGCCTCTAGACCATGGCCATATAGCCCGAAAAAACCTACAACAACCCAGTGATTCCGGCCATGACAATACTCTGATGCTTTTAATCCAGGTCATAAGGAAGAATATGGAAGGGTAGCCTGTGGGCAGCCCCCCACATAATGGGCCAGATATGGTGCTTTCTTAACCTTATTGCTGACATCCAGGCTCCCTTGAAGGAAAAAAGGAAAGGCTCCCAGAATTGGAAAGGGAAGACTCTTAAGTTCCCCACTGCCACCAATGAGCCGGATCTAGCTGCATTTTCCAGCTACAGTCCAAAAACAGTTATTTGGCTACCCACCCATTTTCAGGAGGCATGGACCCGAGGGTCTACCATTATCTGGCCAGCAGAAATGGCTCGAGGTGCAGTCGAAATTCAGAAGGCTACTATGGTTTGTTAGGTAAAGGTAAAGGTTGTCCCCTGACATTAAGTCCAGTCATGTCTGACTCTAGGGTGTGGTGCTCATCTCCATTTCTAAGCCGAAGAGCCAGTGTCCATAGACACCTCCAAGGTCATGTGGCCAGTATGACCGCATGGAGCGCCGTTACCTTCCCGCCGGAGCGGTACCTATTGATCTTCTCACATTTGCATGTTTTCGAACTGCTAGGTTGGCAGAAGCTAGGCCTGAAAGCGGAAGCTCACGCCGCTCCCTGGAATCGAACCTGCGACCTTTTGGTTAGAAAGTCGCAAATGAGAAACGAAAACGAAAATGAGAAACCATGGTTTACTTATGAACTCTAGCTTACATTTTGGGCATGTGTTTGATTGTGTCTATACCGAACGTGAATTCTCAAAGAGATACGCCAAGAAACTGAAAAGAAGGAAACAAACCATGGTTGGGTTATCTGTGGGAAAATGTATGTCTAAGGCCAACATGAACCATGGTTCAACATAGGATACAGCCTTCTAGAAATTTCAAATTTACCTCCCCTCTCCCCCGCCTCTATATATGGCTACGATCAGTAGTAAATGCTAACTAGTGTTAAGTAGTACATTTTCCAGAAAGGAGAAATCAGGAGTTTGGGTGTCAGGCTTTGATCTTCTCAAGATGATAAAAGATACATAAAAGACTAAATTTTCTTTTAGGGATAATCGAAAAAACAATATACTTCTTTTTAGAATCTCCATTTTGCAGCTTAAGTGTTTATCTCTTTACAAAGATCAGTCTATTAACACGGACAAGCTCTTGTTTATAATGGACTTTTCAGTTCAAGCAGATCCTGTTGCTAAAAGATAAAAGAGCGTATTTTTAGTAACACGCACTGCTCCATTTACAACAAAAACATTCCTTTGAGAGTTGGTTTACCAAACAACGGACAGATTTCGTGTCAAGGAGCAACAGTAATTTAGGGCCAAAGTGGTTAATTTAAGATAAAAACAATTTCTAGGAATGTGACTATACTTCAAAATTAATTTGCTTCTCAAAGAATGCAGTGTCACAGTTCTTGCCTCCAATTTATGGGTGAGAAGTAAGTGGGGAAGATGAGGGCTGAACATTAAAGAAATTTTTAAAATGTGTAAAGCCCATGAAAATATTTTGATTCCTCAAGTACAGAATGTAAAGTTATCCAAATTAAGAACTACTCTAGTCTAGGATCCATTTAAAGCAGTGATTCCCAACCTGTGGTCCATGGACCACCAGTGGTCAGCAAAAACTAAAATATAGTTCGTGGCCTGACCGTTACTACACTGTTGCAACAAGAGTGGCTGGTTTCACAAAATCCTTTAATAGTGCCGAAGCAATGGGGATGTCGGGAGAGGAGAGGCTGACTACCCACAAAAGGCACGACAACAAGCCTCCAGACTACTATTGCTTCTCCTCCTCCTTCCTCCCCCTGAGCAAAGCTGTTCCATGTTGCACCTGGAAGCAGGGCCGCCTTGGTATCTTTGTTTTTAAGCTTCTTCCTGGGGTTATTTGGGGTGCAGATTCAAAAATTTGTATTGGATAGACAACATCAGCTCTAGATTATTAAATATGGCTTTCAGTGGGTGAGCAGATGGTGACTACTGGATGGCATATAATATGTATCAGAAACTAGAGCTGATGTGGTCAATCCAATGCAGTTTTCTGGATCAGCACCCCAAATAACCAAGCCAAATATAAAGTTGACCAAAATCTGATTCCTAACCCTTTTGGTACTAATGTTGGAAAGTGGTCCCTGGTCAAAGTGATCCCTGGTCAAGTGGACCATCGCTGGTCAAAGTGGTACTGGTCAAGTGGATCATCGCTGGTCAAAGTGCTCCTGGTCAAAGTGGATCATCGCTGGTCAAAGTGGACCATCTCTGGTCAAAGTGGTCCTGCCCAAGTGGACCATCACTGGTCAAAGTGGTCCTGGTCAAAGTGGTCCTGGTCAAAGTGGTCCTGGCCAAGTGGACCATCGCTAGTCAAAGTGGTCCTGGTCAAGTTGACCATTGCTGGTCAAAGTGGTCCTGGTCAAAGTGGACCATCTCTGGTCAAGCGGACTATCCCTGGACAAAGTGGTCCTGGTCAAAGTGGACCATCTCTGGTCAAGCGGACCATCCCTGGACAAAGTGGACCATCCCTGGTCAAGCAGACCATCCCTGGTCAAAGTGGTCCTGGTCAAGTGGACCATCACTGGTCAAAGTGGACCATCACTGATAAAAGTGGTCCTTAGTCAAGTAGACCATCCTTGGTCAAGTCTAATTTCTGGAACTTTACTCAAAAGATACAGTCTATATTTCTTGATTAACTGAATGTATATCCCAAAATGAGACTCAATCTGAAGAATCATGCTGTTATTAATGGATGTGATCCTTTCCAACTTGATTTTGCCAAGTCTAATGTTATTGAATTCAGAGAACGGAAGAGAAGTATCATCGACATTTCAGAAACATTAGATGTGATAGATTTTTATGGCCATACAGTTAACTTTTGAAAGCTTTGCCGTCAGCTCTTTTCATTCCAAAAGGAAATAAATGTCCATAGGTCACCAGAATTGCTGTTCAGCTATTGATTCAAGGAGGAAGAATGGTTCCGTTTACCATTATAATGTCATCGACAAATTTCAAAAGCCTTTGAAACCACATGAAACATTTGACCCTCAAAACAAAGTCATCTGTGGCCCAGGAAACAATCAAATCTCACATAGCCTTTTTAGATTATTACCAACACAATAACATACAGGTTGAGCATCACTTATCTGGAATGGTGAAATACTCCAAAATTCAAAATTGCCCACAAGCGCGGCTGATATAGTAGCACCTTTGCTTTTTGTTGTTAAATATACACAGACATTTATTTAATAAATATTTATAACATTTATATCCTGCCCTTCTCAGGGCGGAGCACAACAAATATACAACAAACATTCAATGCTGGGACATAAAATAAACTATAAATATGTATAAACATTAAAATCAATTATCTCCACCTCAAAATCTATTCTTTAAAAACAGATCAGTCATTCCTGATCCGGTCAGCAGGGTAAAGTTTTCTATCGTTGCCTTAAGGCTTGGTCCCACAGCCAAGTTTTTATCACCTTTTTGAAGGACAGGAAGGAGGGGGCTAATCTAGTCTCACACACAAAATTATTTAAAAGACTAGAACTCCCAAACTCAAGGTCAATGCCCACCAAACCCTTCTAGTGTTTTCTGTTGGTCATGGGAGTCCTGTGTGCTATGTTTGGTTCAATTCCATCATTGATGGAGTTCAGAATGCTCTCTGATTGTAGGTGAACTATAAATCCCAGCAACTACAACTCCCAAATGACAAAATCAATTTTTGAGTGATGGTCATTCCTTGGCTTAGTAGGTGTCTTCTGGCCAAATTTGGCAACAATTTGCCCAGTGGTTTTTGAGTTATGTTAATCCTACAAACGAACATTATATTTTTATGGGTTGTTGTAGGTTTTTCCGGGCTATATGGCCATGTTCTGGAGGCAATTTTTCTCCTGACGTTTCACCTGCATTTATGGTAAGCATCCTCAGAGGTAATGAGAGGTAATCCTCATTATAAATGACAGGGGATAGGGAAAAGGCAGAACTACTTAATGCCTTCTTTGCCTCGGTCTTCTCACAAAAAGAGAGTCTTCAACCTCAGCAAGATGGAGTGGATGAGGGATTGGAGGACATCCAACCCAAATTGGGAAAGAAGTCGTCCAGGAATACCTGGCCGCTCTTAATGAGTTCAAGTCCCCAGGGCCAGATCAACTACACCCCAGAGTATTGAAGGAACTAGCGGAAGTCATTTCGGAACCATTGGCAACCATCTTTGAGAGTTCTTGGAGAACGGGAGAAGTTCCAGCAGATTGGAGGAGGGCCAATGTGGTCCCAATCTTCAAGAAGGGAAAAAAGGATGACCCAAACAACTACCGTCCGGTCAGCCTCACGTCGATACCGGGCAAGATTCCGGAAAAGATTGTTAAGGAAGCGGTCTGCAAACACTTAGAAACAAATGCAGTCATCGCTAATAGTCAACATGGATTTATCAAAAACAAGTCATGCCAGACTAATCTGATCTCTTTCTCGATAGAGCTACAAGCTGGGTAGATGCGGGGAATGCCGTGGATGTAGCGTACCTGGATTTCAGTAAGGCCTTCGACAAGGTCCCCCATGACCTTCTGGCAAGGAAACTAGTCCAATGTGGGCTAGGCAAAAGTACGGTGAGGTGGATCTGTAATTGGTTAAGTGGACGAACACAGAGAGTGCTCACCAATGCTTCCTCTTCATCTTGGAAAGAAGTGACAAGTGGAGTGCCGCAGGGTTCCGTCCTGGGCCCGGTCCTGTTCAACATCTTTATTAATGACTTAGATGAAGGGCTAGAATGCATGATCATCAAGTTTGCAGACGACACCAAATTGGGAGGGATAGCCAATACTCCAGAGGACAGGAGCAGAATTCAAAACGATCTTGACATATTAGAGAGATGGGCCAAAACTAACAAAATGAAGTTCAACAGTGACAAATGTAAGATACTCCACTTTGGCAGAAAAAATGAAATGCAAAGATACAGAATGGGTGACGCCTGGCTCGAGAGCAGTACGTGTGAAAAAGATCTTGGAGTCCTCGTGGACAACAAGTTAAACATGAGCCAACAATGTGATGTGGCGGCAAAAAAAGCCAATGGGATTTTGGCCTGCAGCAATAGGAGCATAGTGTCTAGATCTAAGGAAGTAATGCTACCCCTCTATTCTGCTTTGGTTAGACCACATCTGGAATATTGTGTCCAATTCTGGGCACCACAATTCAAGAGAGATATTGACAAGCTGGAATGTGTCCAGAGGAGGGCGACTAAAATGATCAAGGGTCTGGAGAACAAGCCCTATGAGGAGCGGCTTAGGGAACTGGGCATGTTTAGCCTGAAGAAGAGAAGGCTGAGAAGAGATATGATAGCCATGTATAAATATGTGAGAGGAAGCCACAGGGAGGAGGGAGCAAGCTTGTTTTCTGCTTCCTTGGAGACTAGGACGCGGAACAATGGCTTCAAACTACAAGAGAGGAGATTCCATCTGAACATGAGGAAGAACTTCCTGACTGTGAGAGCCGTTCAGCAGTGGAACTCTCTGCCCTGGAGTGTGGTGGAGGCTCCTTCTTTGGAAGCTTTTAAGCAGAGGCTGGATGGCCATCTGTAAGGGGTGATTTGAATGCAATATTCCTGCTTCTTGGCAGGGGGTTGGACTGGATGGCCCATGAGGTCTCTTCCAACTCTTTGATTCTATGATTCTATGAAAATATCAATCTTTTTCACATCTTGATGTCATATAAGGTAAAGGTTGTCCCCTGACATTAAGTCCAGTCATGTCTGACTTTACGGGGTGGTGATCCTCTCGAATTCTAAGCCAAAGAGCTGCCGTTGTCCCTAGACGCCTCCAAGGTCATGTGGTTGGCATGACTGCATGGAGCACCGTTACCTTCCCGCTGGAGCGGTACCTAGTGATCTACTCTCATTTGCATGTTTTCAAATTACTAGGTTGGCAGAAACAGTGGGCTAACAGTGGGAGCTCACCCCACTCCCCAGATTCAAACCGCTGACCTTTCAGTCAGCAAGTTCAGTGGTTTAACCTGCTGCGCAACCATGGGCTCCTGATGCTGTGACTTGGAAAAACATGGAAAATTTTTTATTAAACTGTAAAAACTTTGTTTTGGGGGGACAGTGGGTCCCAACCTGTGGTCCATGGACCACCAGTGGTCCCCAAGTACAGAAATATGGTCAGTGGCCTCATCATTACTACACTGTTGCCTCGAAACTACACAGCAACGAGAGCAACTGGTCTGGTGAAACCCTCTTATAGCGCTGGGGCAACAGGGATGTCAGGAGGGGAGATGGTCCCCAAGTATGAAAATATGGTCCATGGTCTAATCATTACTATACTGTTGCCTCAAAACCACACAGCAATGAGAGCAACTTGTCTGGTGAAACTCTCTTATAGCGCTGGGACAACAGGGAGGGGAGAGGCAGATTACGCATGAAAGATTACTACTACCACATCAGCTCTAGATTATTAAATATGGTTTTCTGTGGGCGAGCAGATAGCGACTACTGGACGGCATATGTTTTGTATCGGAAACTAGAGCTGATGTGGTCTTATCCAATGCAATTTTCTGAATCAGCACCCCAAATAACCAAGCCGAATATAAAGTTGACCAAAAACCCTTTTGGTACTAACGTAGGGAAGTAGTCCCTGGTCAAAGTGGTCCCTATTCAAGTGGTCCCTGATCAAAAAAAGGTTGGGAACTACTGTTGTGGGACATGCTGCAGCTTATTGCACTCTAGTTTTTCAATGAATATTTCAGAGTCTCAACCAATTCAACATAGTAGTTTGTGGCAGCCACAAAAACAAAGTTTCTGGAGTAGAACAAGTACTTTCAAAGTAGTTGTTCTTGCACAACAGGAACAGCACTTTCAAAGCAGAAACAGATTTTTTTTCAAATTTTGTTATATAATGTTATATAACATTACTATCAGGTGTATATGAACCATACATGCATTGAACGTATCTCCTGTTATGAACCATCAAGATTGTCAGGAGAGGCCTTGCTCTCGATCCCACCACTTTTGCAAATGCGGTCGGTGGGGACGAGAGACAGGGCCTTCTCGGCAGTGGCCCCCCCATCTGTGGAACTCTCTCCCTAAGGACATCAGGTTAGCCACCTCCCTCTTGTCTTTTAGAAGACAATTGAAGCCTTGGCTTTGGGAGCAGGCGTTCAATCAGTGGACAGTGGCAATTGGAAAGAAACTTAGGATATCTGCAACATTAGATTTACCCTGACTTGGATTTGGTTTTAATTGGCATGTTAACTTATTTATTTATTATTTATGTATTGTTCTTATACCCCGCTACCATCTCCCACAGGACTCGGTGCGGCTCAGAGGCCAAGCCTAGCAACATAATGAAAACAACAACAGCAAAACATTAAACTTATTGTTTAATGAATTGTATAATGTGTTTTTATTGATTTTTAATATTTTAAATGTAATTTTTTATTGTTTATATGTTGATAGCATCATATGATGCTTGTGTGAGGCCGCCCTGAGTCCCCCTTCGGGGGGAGAAGGGCAGGGTAGAAATGCATGAAATAAATAAATGTCCCATCTCCAGGATCTCATTATGTGCAAACACAGGTATTCCAAGATCTAAAACATTTCTGTTCCCAAGCATTTCAAGGTAAGAATACTCAACTATGAGCAAGGTGTACGAAAATAGAGGAAGCTCACCTGTAGCGTAGTGTCAAAAACAACAAGTTTTGAACTGGTTGGGACAATATCATAACACTTGTGCGACCTCATAAAACGCATGTAGATATCACTTTCAGATTCTCCAACAGCTGTAAAAGAAAGTCAAAAGGATGCTTTAAAATACTCAAATAGTTTGGATACAACTGTAAGAAAATGCAAAGCAGAATTCCCACTATTTTGGCCATCTTTTAATTTATCTTTCCAAGTCTATCCATCTCTCTTTCATCCAGTGAATGGCAGAGTTATCCAATATTTACTTTATACAATAGATGGCAGAGACAAAATAGAAAACTGTCCTCCATGCTTCTTCTTAGCAAAATGCTCACAATCACATCAGAATGTTGGTTTATTTTCTCACAAGTACATAAACACTACAACTCTCAATATCCAATAGCCCTGAACTCCAGCAGTTAAGGTTGTGCCAAACTGCATTGATTCTACAGTGTAGATGCACCCTTACTTTCCTTCATGGACAAAGTATGCTTCACTTCATTTAAATCCATCTCAATACTTTCACAAAACTGTGTTCAATGTCAATAGGATGACCTCCTACTCACATGTAATAATTTGTGGTGGGGGAGTAGGCATGCTGCAAAAGAAATGACTTCTGCTGGATTGTTGAATGTGTCAGAACATAAATCAGAAAAATGTGCCCAGTTTCCAAGGACTAAATAAATGATTTGCAAAACGACAGAGGCATAGGTTTGTTGCTTAGCGTTAGAAGAAAAACCCACACAACTCCATGACTATTTGTGCACTGGATTGCTATAACAGTATTATTTTACAAAGTTCACACAGTGATGCAGCTATGAATGGAGCTCAAGGCCGTCATAAATGCAAAGTATACTTAAGACACAGCAACCTCAACAGCAATCGGTAGGCTGTTTTGTGGGTGAAGAACCAAACTCCAGTTTCCCAATGATAAAATGATGTGCCATGTTCAAAAGGATGACAGTGATACATAAATCCGCAAGATCGGCAGCGTCCCCCAATCTGGGGGTCAGGACCCCTTGGCGGTGGCGAGGGGGTGTCAGAGGAGTCACCAAAGTCCATCGGAAAACCCAGTATTTTCTGTTGGTTATGGGGATTCTGTGTGGGAAGTTTGGCCCAATTCTATCATTGGTGGGGTTCAGAATGCTCTTTGATTGTAGGTAAACTATAAATCCCATCAACTACAATTCC
This sequence comes from Anolis sagrei ordinatus, assembly GCF_025583915.1. Taxonomy (NCBI): domain Eukaryota; kingdom Metazoa; phylum Chordata; class Lepidosauria; order Squamata; family Anolidae; genus Anolis; species Anolis sagrei. Next base: position 122,916,284 of record NW_026847660.1, on the reverse strand, counting down.
CAAATGAGAAGTCTATTTTCTCCAAACTCCACCAGTGTTCACATTTGAGCATATTGAGTATTTGTGGTGGGGTTCAGAATGCTCTTTGATTATAAGGTGAACTATAAATCCCAGCAACTACAACTCCTAAATGACAAGTCAATTTTCTCCAAACTCCACCAGTGTTCACATTTGAGCATATTGAGTATTTGTGCCAAGTCTGGTCCAGATCCATCATTGTTTGAGTCCACAGTGCTCTCTGGATATAGGTGAACTACAACTCCAAAACTCAAGGTCAATGCCCATCAAAACCTTTCCAGTATTTTCTCTTGGTCATGGGAGTTCTGTGTGCCAGGTTTGGTTCAATTCCATGGTTGGTGGAGTTTGGAATGCTCTTTGATTGTAGGTTAACTATAAATCCCAGCAACTACAACTCCCAAATTACAAAACCAATCCCACCAGCATTCAAATTTGGACGTATTGGGCATTTGTGCCAAATTTGGTCCGATTAATCCTGCATATCAGATATTTACATTAAGATTCATAACAGTAGCAAAATTAAAGTTATGAAGTAGCAACAAAAATGTTATGGTTGGGAGTCACCACAACATGAGAAACTGTATTAAGGGGTCACTGCATTAGGAAGGTTGAGAACCACTGGATTAGGGGATAATGGGCAGAAATGATATCAGTAAGCACTACAGCAGAAAATAATTATCCAAAATGAATATCATTTATTACCTGCAAACCAGAATTAGTTTATTAATTGCTTAAAATGTAGACTAAATAGGTAACATTTAATCAGAACTTCCGATTCAGATTAATCTAATTTAATAATGGGGTATTACGATCACTTTATGTTTCTTTAAGCGGTGGACAGCCTAATAACCTTTTTAAAAAAAGACCTATTGCTTGTTATCTTCAACAAACTAAAAGGCCAGAAAGGATTGCAACACATGACCCTGAATTACGCAAATGTTGGGTAGACGTCATCGTGCCGACTAAAATTGCTACACGTAAAGCAAGATTTGGATTTTGAAATGTAAAGCCTTCCCAACCCTTCAAACGAAATAATTCAGGCCATTTTCCTAGAAAATTAACGACCCACTCATTCAATTTTCCAGATGCAGGAGGATACTGCCATGAAGAAAAATGAGATTCATATGAAGGAGATGTGAAAATGCTCTGAAGTCCACAAACTAAATCTTGCACACCACAATTTCACATTGAACTAGTGAAGTCAGTCTTGTCTCTTGCTCCTACATTTGAAAGGATGTCACATTGAGGAAGGAGAAAGCTTGTTTCCTTCTCCTATGGAGACTGGGACACAACAGAGGATTCAAATATCAAGGAAAGAGATTCCACCTAAACATCAGGAAGAACTTCTTGTTGGCAAGAGCTGTTCAGCAGTGGACTATGAAGCCTTGAAGTGTGGTCGAGACTACAAAGGCTTCTGAGTAGACTAGATGGCCATCTGTCAGGAAGGAGGTGGACTGGATGGCCTTTTTAATCACTTCCCACTCTAGAATACCTGTATTCTGTTCTTCTGGAAAACCTACTTGTTACACCATGAATTGAATGAATAGTAATGCCTCCACCTTTATAACTCCTCAACAGATGGCAGTACTGGTATGCAGCAGGTACTGGCTTGTTCAGTAGACTCTCCTCTACAATTCAATTTTGGCGGAAAGCCTTAGCATTGAACGGTTTTGTTGTTAAAATGCGAAGTATGGAACCCTGCACAGACGATCGGTCAATGCGACTTAAGCAACGTGCAGTCATTGAATTCTTGACAGCAGAAGGTGTCACCCCAAAAGAGATTCATCAGAGAATAAAAGCTGTTTATGGTGATTGTGTTGATGTGAGCACTGTGCATCGTTGGGCGAGTAAATTTAAAGATGTTGAGGTGGGAACATCTGACTTGCGTGACAAACAAAAAGTTGGACGTATTGTTGAAGGCTTTCATGGCCGGAATCACTGGGTTGTTGTAGGTTTTTTCGGGCTATATGGCCATGTTCTATAGGCATTCTCTCTTGACGTTTCGCCTGCATCTATGGCAAGCATCCTCAGCGGTAGTGAGGTCTGTTGGAACTAGGAAAATGGGTTTATATATCTGTGGAATGACCAGGGTGGGACAAAGAACTCTTGTCTGCTGGAGCTAGGTGTGAATGTTTCAACTGACCACCTTGATTAGTATTGCCTGGGGCAATCTTTAGTTGAGAGGTGATTAGATGTCCCTGATTGTTTTCCCTTCTAATCTTCCCATCTAATCACTTCTCAACAAAAGATTGTTAAGATGCATCCAATTGTCTGGTGATTATGTGGAAAAGTGAACAGTGGTAGTTAAAGGGCACGCTCTAAGGGTTATCTCTGTGTTTGATTTATTAAAATATCCCCATCCAAACCCAAGTAAAGAAGGTGGAGGCATTACTTTTCATTCAACCCTCGTATTTCTGGCATTGCAGAAGGTTTGGCTGCTGACTGCTGGAAGAGCACTTTAGTTTTCTTGATGTTCAATGAGAGGTCAAGCTTCTTGTATGCTTCTGCAAAGGTGTTTAGAGTGGCTTGTAGGTCTTCTTCTGAATCCAGTCCAACCCCCTGCCAGGAAACAGGAAAATTGCATTCAAGGCACCCCTGACAGATGGTCATGCAGCCTCTGTTTAAAAGCGTCCACCACACTCTGAGGCAGAGACTTCCAATGTTGGTGGACAGGAAAAAAGATTGAAAGGTGGACTTAAAGCTAACCTTAAAAACTGTGGCATAGACACTGCAAACTGGGAAGCCCTGGCCCTTGAGCATTCTAACTGAGGTCAGCTGTAACCAGCAGTGCTGTGGAATTTGAAGAGGCGAAAGGGGGAAACGTGCCAAAAGGAATGTGTGTCAAGCCAACCCTGATCAGGACCACCTTCCACCTGGAAACCAATGTCCTCACTGCAGAAGAACATGCGGAGCAAGAATAGGGCTCCACAGACACCTATGGACCCACCACCCAGACACTACACTTGGAGGACCATCATCCTCGGGCTACGAGGGATCGCCTAAGTAAGTCACCTAGAGGACTAATAAGAGATTGTCCTACAAGTCTTTGCTGAGCAAAAGCTGGAAGACTTTCAGACCATGAAGTGTGACCAAAATGAAACGAAGAGAACAAACTACTCTGAAATCTTTCAGGATAAACATTGGTATCCAAGGCGTGTCACACACTTTCTCAATACGCTGAGCAGGGCATGGGCCAAAGCACAGCAAATCATCTCTTCTGCAGGATAGAAAACAAAGTCCACATTTGTAATAATAGTGGTCGAAATGAAATGTCACGAACACCTTTCCAGTTTCCCAGGAGGAATAGTCTCAAATTCAGAATCTATCAAACGGAAGTGACCTTCAGCAAAATTTCCTCATTTCCAATTTTCTTTTGCTATATTTTTAAGTAATAAAATGCACATGAAAGGAAAAGCCACAATACCGGTGCATAAACACATAGTTAACACAATTACCTAAAGAACTACACAACATACATCTCTACTCTAATTACCTGTAACTCTGACTTACAAGAAGCACTGCTTGAATATCAAGCAAAAAGTGGGTGCTAGAAAAACATGTATGAAAGCTAACTGGCACAACCTGGGAATTACAACCAGATACAGTGAAGACATCTGCCCTTGCGCTTTGCAACTCTGCTGCTGAATACACATGCCCAGTGTGGAATACATTTCACCCCATTAAAACAGTGGGTGTGGCTCTTAATGAGACATGTTGCATTGAGGAAACACAACATACAAAAAATCTACAAACCCACCAAGAAAATCCAACAAATGCTACGTTCAGCAAAGGACAAGAGGGATCCTCTCACCTCTGCAGGAGTCTACCATCTGTATACCATGCAGCTGTGGACAAGTCTACATAGGGACCACCAAACGCAGCGCCCAAACACGAATCAAGGAACATGAAAGGCACTGCAGACTACTTCAACCAGAGAAGTCAGCCATAGCAGAGCACCTGATGAACCAGCCTGGACACAGCATATTATCTGAGAACACAGAGATGCTGGACCACACCAACAACCACCATGTCAGACTACACAGAGAAGCCATTGAAATCCACAAGCATGTGGACAATTTCAACAGAAAGGAAGAGACCATGAAAATGAACAAAATCTGGCTACCAGTATTAAAAAAAACTCTAAAATTACAACAGCAAAACAACAGAGAGGAAACAACCAGGCACATCTTAACACCTCTCAGCAAGAGATTTTCCCAGGCTCAGCCAGGCCTTCAAATGCTAATGAAGGCGGTCAGTTGAAACATTCACACCTAGCTCCAGCAGAGAAAAGCTCTTTGCCCCACCCCAGCCATTCCACAGATATATAAACCCATTGTCCTAATTCCAACAGACTTCACTACCTCTGAGGATGCTTGCCATAGATGCAGGCGAAACGTCAGGAGAAATGCCTCTAGAACATGGCTCTATAGCCCGAAAAAACCCACAAGAACCTAGTGATTCCAGCCATGAAAGCCTTCGACAATACATAGCTCTCTCACAGTTAGGAAGTTCTTCCTCATGTTCAGGTGGAATCTCCTTTCCTATAGTTTGAAGCCATTGTTCCATGTCCTAGTCTCCTGGGCTGCTCCCTCCTTCCTATGACTCCCCCTCACATCTTGATCCATGGACCTCATCATGTCTCCTCTCAGCCATCTCTTCTGCAGGGTAAAAATGCCCAGCTCTTTAAGCCGCTGGAGAACAAGCCCTCATAGAGGGCTTGTTCTCCAGACCCTTGATCATTTTAGTCACCCTCCTCTAGACACATTCCAGCTTGTCAACAACTCTCTTCAATTGTGGTGCCCAGAATTGGACACAGTATTCCAGGTGTGCTCTGACCAAGGTGGAATAGAGGATAGCATGACTTCCCTCTTCCTTTAAAGTAAATCCTTGAGTAAAGGAAATCACATTCCAAATGGATAAAGACTTCTGAAGCCCTTCATTGAAAACCGTAAATATAGGTGGAAGCAAAATCAGCACAAAATCACTCACCATTTATGTCAAGAGCCATCGTGTCGAGAATCATTAGCACTCTATAATCAGATGGTTTTTGTCTCATGAGAAAGTTTCCTAAATATGTGCGGCTGTATCACCACTTCTTGAATTTTAAGTGCATTATAACTGCTCACAAAAATAATTTCTAGCACTACTAAATTTAACCACCTCACATTTTGCCCATACTGTGCAGTCAGGAATTAAATTAATTGCTGTTCAAACTGCATGGCAAAGATTTCGGAGGGTTTTTTTGAACTTTCAGAATCTAGTGTGCCACAACACAGCTGACTTTGCTGCAAATCTGCAGAACTATTTATTCACCAGCACTTGGCCTTTTTTCAATATTCCCAGGGAACAGACTTCCAGATACTTTCACCTGTTCTAATATTGCACTATCTCATAAATTATCAGCTTGACTCTTTCTGAAGCAGTATTTGCAGACAGAGGAGAGTAACAGCTACATGATGACCGATCCAACATGCTCTGTCCAGTAAATCAGGAAGAATATACCTTCTTCCCTCTGCAATGCCAGAAATACAGCTTAATGGTGTAATGTTAGAATATGTTGACCATTTCCGCTACCTTGGCAGCCACCTCTCCGCAAAAGTCAACATTGACACCGAAATACAACTCTGCCTGAGCTCTGCGAGTGCAGCATTTTTCCAAACGAAGCAGAGTGTTTGAGGACTGGGACAACCAACGTGCTTGTTTATAAAGTTGTTGTCTTCCCAACCCTGTTATATGCCTGCGAAACATGGACTGTCTACAGACGTCACACTCAATTGGAACAATTCCATCAGCGTTGCCTCTGAAAAATTCTGCAAATCTCTTGGGAAGACAGGCGGACAAATGTCAGCGTGGTGGAAGAAGCAAAGACCACCAGCATTGAAGCAATGCTCCTATGCCATCAACTCCACTGGACTGGCCACACTGTCCATATGCCCGATCACCATCTCCCAAAGCAATTACTATCCACCCAACTCAAGAATGGAAAACAGAATGTTGGTGGACAGGAAAAGAGATTGAAAGGTGTACTTAAAGCTAACCTTAAAAACCGTGGCATAGACACCAAGAACTGGGAAGCTCTGGTCCTTGAGCTTTCTAACTGAGGTCAACTGTGACCAGCAGTGCTGTGGAATTTGAAGAGGCTAAAGGGAAAAACGTGCCAAAAGGAATGCGTGTCAAGCCAACCCTGATCGGGACCACCTTCCACCTGGAAACCAATGTCCTCACTGCAGGAGAACATGCGGATGAAGAATAGGGCTACACAGACATCTACGGACCCACTGCCCAGACACTACACTTGGAGAACCATCATCTTCGGGCTATGAGGGATCGCCTAATTAAGTCACCTATAGGACTAATAAGAGACTGTCCTACAAGTCTTTGCTGAGAAAGAGCTGGAAGACATTCAGACCATGAAGTCTCCCAAAGAAGTTACTATACTCCCAACTCAAAACAGGAAATGTAATGTTGGTAGACAAAAAAAGAGATTTAAAGATGGGCTTAAAGCTCTACCTTAAAAACTGTGGCATAGACTCCGAGAACTGGGAAGCCCTGGCCCTTGAGTACTCTAACTGGAGGTCAGCTGTGACCAGCAGTGCTGTGGAATTTGAAGAGGCACGAAATGGAGGGCGAAAGGGGAAAGATGCCAAGAGAAGGTGCATCAAGCCAACCCTGACCGGGACCACCTTCTACCTGGAAACCAATGCCCTCACTGTGGAAGAACATGCGGGTCAAGACTAGTCACCTACATTGCTAAGACACTACACCTGAAGGACCATCATCCTCAGGGATCGCCTAAGGCAGACATTGGAGTCATCTCCTTTTATCCAAACACCTACCCTACAAATGCGAAATAATGGGACAAAGTCATATCTGATAAAGTGAGGTTCTTCTTATGCTCTTGTAGCAAGTAGCCCTTGATTTTAATTATTTTCACACAGTTAATTTTAAAAAAAGGTGTTGGGAATGGTCTACAGCTCCCATCATCCCTGACAAAATTGATTCTGTTGACTGGTGATGATAGATACTGTGAGGGAGCATCCAAAACTTATATCCATATCGGTAGCCTCAAGTAGCACAACCCTTAACATAGTTCCGTACTTATTCCCAGTATGTGTAAGAGCAGCATACATTTGCTTGACTTTAGCAGCCGTCAGAAGAAACCTGACCTTCAAAGGGAAGATTATTGGAATTCAACCCCTCTCCATCTTCTTTGCTCTTTTTCCATTACCACTTCTCAGCAGAGCAGTCTTGGAACTCTTAACACAATCATTGTTTCCACTCTGAGAAGTGTTTCATCTACACCAGGCATGGACAAACTCGGGCCCTCCAGGTGTTTTGGACTTCAACTCCCACAATACTGTGTCCAATTCTGTATTGGACAATTGAAGGAGATGCTGAGAAGCTGTTGAGAAGCTGGAATATGTCCAGAGGAGGGTGACTCAAATGATCAAGGGTCTGGAGAACAAGCCCTATGAGGAGCGGCTTAAAGTGCAGGGAATGTTTAGCCTGAAGAAGAGAAGGCTGAGAGGAGACATGATGAGAGCCATGGATCAAGATGTGAAGGGAAGTCATAGGGAGGACGGAGAAGGCTTGTTTTCCTACCAGCTGTTAGGAATTGCAGAAGTTGAAGTCCAAAACATCTGAAGGGCCCAAGTTTGTCCATGCCTGACCTACATCCAATAACAAATGTTTGGTATGCAAGAATAGTCTTTTCAGGGCAATGCTTTGCTCAAGTGCTCCATAATTTAGATCAGAATGACTAGATGTAGAGAAGAAGCCTTCTTCTATTCACCATTCCTTGCTTTCCTTCCTAATCAAATTTGGGCGGACACAGGTCTTCCATTGTAATTCATGACCACTCCCTTTCGCTTCCCTTTAACCTCGAGGAGCCCCCCTTCTTGCTCCCCGTTTGCACAAGACCTTCAGCTAAGGTCTCTCTCATTGATAGGAGCCCCTCAACAGTGACAAAAAAGCCCAGGAAAACCACACATAGGTGGGCACAGTTATCCTGGTCGTTCCTTCCACAGTAACTCCATGCAAGGCTCTGAAGGGCCAAACAACTTCAGAGACCAGTGATGGGAAGTATATCCTGGTTACATATTTGGGAGTTGTAGTTGCTGGGATTTATTGTTCACCTACAATCAAAGAACTGAACCAAACTGGGCACACAGAACTCACGTGACCAACAGAAAATTCTGGAAGGGTTTGGTGGGCATTGACCTTGAGTTTTGGAGTTCTAGTTCACCTACATTCAGAGAGGACGGTAGACTCAAACAATGATGGATCTGGACCAAACTTGATACGAATACTCAATATGCCCAAATTTGAACAGTGGTGGAGTTTGGGGAAAATAGACCTTGATATTTAGGAGTTGTAGTTGCTGGGATTTATAGTTCACCTACAATCAAAGAGCATTATGAACTCCACCAACATGGAATTGAACCAAACTTGGCACACAGAACTCCCATGACCAACAGAAAATACTGGAAGGGTTTTGTGGGCATTGACCTTGAGTTTTGGAGTTGTAGTTCACCTACATCCAGAGAGCACTGTGGACTCAAACAATGATGGATCTGGACCAAACTTGGTACGAATACTCAATATGCCCAAATTTGAACACTGGTGGAGTTTGGGGAAAATAGACCTTGACATTTGGGAGCTGTAGTTGCTGGGATTTATAGTTCACCTACAATCAAAGACCATTCTGAACCGCACCAATGACAAAATTGGTTTGTGGGCATTTCCCTTGAGTTTTGGAGTTATAATTCACCTACATCCAGAGAGCACTGAAGACAATAATAGATCTGGACCAAACTTGGTACGAATACGCAATATGCCCAAATTTGAACAGTGGTGGAGTTTGGGGAAAATAGACCTTGACATTTAGGAGCTGTAGTTGCTGGGATTTATAGTTCACCTACAATCAAAGAGCATTCTGAGCCCCACCAACGACAGAATTGGTTTGTGGGCATTGCCCTTGAGTTTTGGAGTTCTAGTTCACCTACATTCGGAAAGGACGGTAGACTCAAACAATGATGGATCTGGACCAAACTTGGTACGAATACTCAATATGCCCAAATTTGAACAGCAGTGGAGTTTGGGGAAAATATTTGGGAGTTGTGGTTGCTGGGATTTATAGTTCACCTACAAGCAAAGAACATTCGGAACTTCACAAACGATGGAATTGAACCAAACTTGGCACACAGAACTCACGTGATCAACAGAAAATAATTGAAGGGTTTGGTGGATATTGACTTTGAGTTTTGGAGTTCTAGTTCACCTACATCCAGAGAGCACTGAATACTCAAACAATCATGGATCTGGACCAAATTTGGTACGAATACTCAATATGCCCAAATTTGAATAGTGGTGGAATTTGGGGGAAATAGACCTTGGGAGCTGTAGTTGCTGGGATTTATAGTTCACCTACAAGCAAAGAACATTCGGAACTTCACAAATGATGGAACTGAACCAAACTTGGCACACAGAACTCACATGATCAACAGAAAATACTGGGGGAAATAGACCTTGACATTTGGGAGCTGTAGTTGCTGGGATTTATAGTTTACCTACAAGCAAAGAGCATTCTGAACCCCACCAACGACAGAATTGGGCCAAACTTCCCACACAGAACCCCCATGACCAACAGAAAATACAGTGTTTTCTGATGGTCTTTGGTGACCCCTCTGACACCCCTTTGTGACCCCCCCAAGGGTCCTGACCCCCAGGTTGAGAAACGCTGCTTTACAGGGTTTAATGCAACAGTGCATTCAGTGTATTTTACTTCTCTGCACAGCAGGATCATATGCATTGAAGAAACTCTCTTTTCAGAGGTACTATAAAGACTTCTAAACCCCATGATGTAGAGTGCATTCCAGACAAAAGGCCTGCCGATGGGGATATTTATGGGACTCGGAGAAGAAGCCTATTTCGTGGAACTGGAAAAGACACTGCACATCTGTCCTTTGGAGATTGCAGAGAAACCACTTGTCTTATCAGATTCAATGGGGAAAATGCAGAGGGGCGTGGGGAGAGCTGTCCCTTCTGTATGGTGACGATGCAAAGGATAAGAATACATATGGCTTGGCTGCAGATAACGAAATCCACCCCACTTTCCCTGTCCCGTTATACGCTTAACTGTTCTGCCCATCTCTGGCCTTAATCCCATGCTGCTGTTGTCATTTCTCACAACAGTGGACGAAAACAATGGGAAGATGGAACCCACCTTATCATTATACTTTCTAGCACAAAATGCAAGCAGTGCAAATAATTAGAAGAGCATTTAAGCAGGGTGATGATTCAATGCATGGGGGACGGATGGACAGAAATATGGTTTTTTTATAGAACAGGGCAAAGTGAGGCCTCAAGGCCAAATGTGTCCTATTCCAGCTTCATTATTCATTCCCTACAGATTTATATATATATATATATATATATATATATATATATATATATATATTCAGCCCAAAAAGAGAGAGGGATAGATTGTGTTGTTGAAGGCTTTCAAGGCCAGAATCACTGGGTTGCTGTGAGTTTTCCGGGATGTATGGCCATTGCACTCATTGTATCTGGACCTCAGCTATGTTTCTTTCAGCCGTAATGTTTTTATATTGCTTTCTATTGTGTTGTTATTTGTTTTGTCTGATGTTTTTAATTGGTTAAAGCAGTGGTTCTCAATCTTCCTAATGCCGTGACCCCTTAATACAGTTCCTCATGTTGTGGTGACCCCCAACCATAAAATTACTTTCATTGTTACTTCATAGCTGTAATTTTGCTACTGTTATGAATCGTAATGTAAATACCTGATATGCAGGATGTATTTTCATTCACTGGACCAAATTTGGCACAAATACCCAATATGCCCAAATTTGAATACTGGAGGGGTTGGGGGGGCGATTGGTTTTGTCATTTGAGAGTTGTAGTTGCTGGGATTTATAGTTCATCTACAATCAAAGAGCATTCCGAATTCCATCAATGATGGAACTGAACCAATCTTGGCACACAGAACCCCATGACCAACAGAAAATACTGGAAGGGTTTGGTGGGCATTGACCTTGAGTTTGGGAGTTGTAGTTCACCTACATCCAGAGAGCACTGTGGACTCAAACAATGATGGATCTGAACCAAACTTGACACAAATATCCAATATGCCAAATGTGAACACTGGTGGAGTTTGGGGAAAATAGACCTTGACATTTGGGAGTTGTAGTTGCTGGGATTTATAGTTCACTACAATCAAAGAGCATTCTGAACCCCACCACACAGAACCCCCTTGACCAACAGAAAATACTGAAAGGGTTTGGTGGGCATTGACCTTGAGTTTTGTGGAGTTGTAGTTCACCTACATCCAGAGAGCACTGTGGACTCAAACAATGATCTGGACCAAATTTGGAACAAATACTCAATGTGCCCAAATGTGAACACTGGCAGAGTTTGGGGAAAATAGGCCTTGACATTTGGGAGTTGTAGTTGCTGGGATTTATAGTTCACCTACAATCAAAGAGCATTCTGAACCCCACCACACAGAACCCAGATGACCAACAGAAAATACTGTGTTTTCTGATGGTCTTTGGCGACTCCTCTGATACCCTCTCGTTACCCCTCCAGGGGTCCCGACCCCCAGGTTGAGAGACACTAGGTTAAAGAGTTTTACATGTGTGTTTTAATTGTAATCTTGGGCGTGTCCCTTGTAAGCCGCCCCGAGTCTCCTAGGGGAGATGGTTGGCGGGGTATAAAAATAAAGTTATTATTATTATTATTATTATTATTATTATTATTATTATTATATATGTTCCAGAAGCATTCTCTCCTGACGTTTTGCCCACATCTGTGGCAGGCATCCTCAGAGGTTGTGAGGTCTGTTGGAAACTAGGCAAGTGGGGTTTATATATCTGTGGAATGATGTCCAGCGTGGGAGAAAGAACTCTTGCCTGTGCTCAATTGATCACCTTGATCAGCATTGAATAGCCTTGCAGCTTCAAGGCTTGGCTGCTTCCTGTCTGGGGGAATCCTTTGTTTAGATGGCCCTGATTGTTTCTTGTCTGGAATTCTCCTGATTTTGAGTGTTATTCTTTCTTGATTGTCACAATAGTTTCCTACTTTCTGCTGAAATTATCCACATGATTGTGAAGCCAACGTGAACACAGCATATTATTCGAAAACACAAAAATGCTGGACCACTCTCACAACTACCATGTCAGACTACACAGAGAAGCCGTGGAAATCCACAACAATGTGGACAATTTCAACAGAAAGGAAGAAACCGTGAAAATGAACTAAATCTGGCTACTCTAGAATAAGGAGAGTAAAGAAGGTGGCAGAACAGAGAGTTTGGATGGATTACTGTCATGAATCTTTTGTATACAGGCAGTCCCCAAGTTATGAACAAGATAGGTTCTGGGTGTTGTCAAAGGCTTTCATGGCCAAAATCACTGGGTTGCTGTGAGTTTTCCGGGCTGTATGGCCATGTTCCAGAAGCATTCTCTCCTGGCGTTTCACCCACAGCTGTGGGAGGCATCCTCAGAGGTTGTGAGGTCTGTCGGAAACTAGACAAGTGAGGTTTATATATCTGTGGAATAATGTCCAGGGAGAGAGAAAGAACTCTTGTCTGTTGGAGGCAAGTGTGAATGTTGCAATTGGACACCTTGATTAACATTTAATGGCCTTGCAGCTTCAAAGCCTGGCTGCTTCCTGCCTGGGGGGTCCTTTGTTGGGAGGTTTTAGCTGGTCCTGATTGTTTTTCAGAAATTTGGCAGGAAGAGTAATTTCTATCTTTTAAACACCATTGCGTCCTTCCTCCTGCACTGCCTATACACACACACACGTATATAATATATACATATGTGATATATATATATATTATTCTAATAGTGAAAGGACCAAGGCAGAGACATCTCCAGCTCATCCCGTTTGGGTATCAGCCAGCACGTCAACGACTTAAATCTAGAAATAGTTTTCTAAGATCTACAGAGACCACTTGCTGGAACACCTCAGCAAGCGAGAGTCCAAATGTGGCAGGCTCAAACCCAGAACCTCAACCAATGGCTGATACCAAATGAGAAACTGCCCCCTGGGCACACAGAGGACACACACACACACGTGTTTATATATACATATATACATACACACACTATATACATTTTCTCTCTCTCTACATATATATATATATACACCCTCTCTCTCTATCTATTATATATATCAAAACATCCAGGTGTCCCCTGGGCAACGTCCTTGCAGACGGCCAATTCTCTCATACCAGAAGCGACTTGGAGTTTCTGACACGACAAAAAAAATCTATCTACTATGTTTGTGTGTGTGTGTGTGTGTGTGTAATTATCCCCTCCCACAATCAGAAGATAATACCCAGACTCACCACTTTCTCATCTCTGCTTTAGAGGGATTTTAATAAAAAGCCAAGCTAGCTTGTCACTGTCTCAATAGTGCCGCCTCCGACAAAATCCCCTCTTCCACTGAACTATGAATCTCCATACCTTATCAAGGGACTATTATTTAATACTCTATGCACCTTGTGGGGATGGGATCCTCTCAAACCTTTACCAAGTCATTATACTGAACGCAGCGTAGTCTTAAATAGCATCATATAAAAATTCCCGTAATTGAAGGGAGATGTTGATAAGCTGGAATGTGTCCAGAGGAGGGTGATTAAAATGATCAAGGGTCTGGAGAACAAGCCATATGAGGAGCGGCTTAAAGAGCTCGGTATGTTTAGCCTTCAGAAGAGAAGGCGGAGAGGAGACATGAGGGACATGTATAAAGATGTGATGGGAATTCATAGGAAGGAGGGAGCAAGCTTGTTTTCTGCTGCCCTGGAGACTAGGACGCGGAACAATGGCTTCAAACTACAGGAAAAGAGAATCCACCTGAACATGAGGAAGAACCTGATGTGAGAGTTGTTCAACAGTGGAACTCTCTGCCCCGGAGTGTGGTGGAGGCTCCTTCTTTGGAGGCTTTTAAGCAGAGGCTGGATGGCCATCTGTCGGGGGTGCTTTGAATGCGATTTTCCTGCTTTTTGGCAGAATGGGGTTGGACTGGATGGCCCTCGAGGTCTCTTCCAACTCAATGATTCTATGATTATCCTGGTTATAGGCTGAAAATTAATGTGTATATGGAGAGGATATACAGGATTTCAGCCCAGCATGAAAACAATTAATACATCACCCTTTGGCATGAGCTCTCCAGCAAGCCAACTTGGCCGGTTTCCAGTTCATGACCGTTCATCAAAATATGCAACCTAAATCCCTTGAGCCAGCTACTCACTTAGTTAAATAATAACAACAATAATAATAATAATATGTGAAGCAACTTCGACCTTCCAGGTGTTTTGGACTACAATTTCCACAATTCCTAACAGCCTAACAATAATAATATGTATTGAATTAAAGATCTGTTTCAGACCTGAGCCAACTTTGGCCTTCCAGGTGTTTTGGACTACAACTCCCACAATCCCCAACAGCCTAATAATAATAATAATAATAATAACAATAAATGTAGCTATACTGTTGAATTAAATTATATTTAATTCAATATACTGTTGAATTAAAGATATGCATCAGGCCTGGGCCAACTTGGACCCTCCATGTGTTTTGGACTACAACTCCCATAATTCCCAACAGCCTAATAATAATAATAATAATAATAATAAAATAAAAATAATTGTCAAATTCCTAACCGCCTAACAATAATAATAATTGTAGCTATACTGTTGAATTAAAGTATATTCAATTCAATATACTGTTGAATTAAAGATATGCATCAGGCCTGGGTCAACTTGGACCCTCCAGGTGTTTTGGACTACAACTCCCACAATTCCCAACAGCCTAACAACAACAACAACAACAACAACAACAATAATAAGTGTAGCTAGATTGTTGAATTAAAGTATATTCAATTCAATATACTGTTGAATTAAAGATATGCATCAGGTCTGGGACAACTTTGGTCCTCCAGTTGTTTTGGACTACAACTCCCACAATTCCTAACAGCCTAATAGGAATAATAATATATGTAGCTATACTGTTGAATTAAAGTACATTTAATTCAATATACTGTTGAATTAAAGATATGCATCAGGCCTGGGCCAACTCCGACCTTCCAGGTGTTTTGGACTACAACTCCCACAATTCCCAACAGCCTAATTATAATAATATATGTCGAATTCCTAACAGCCTAACACTAATAATAATAATATGTGTAGATATACTGTTGAATTAAAGTATATTTAATTCAATCTACTGTTGAATTAAAGATATACATTAGGTCTGGGACAACTTGGGTCCTCCAGGTGTTTTGGACTACAACTCCCACAATTCCCAACAGCCTAATAATAATAATAATAATAATAATAATAATAATAATAACAATATATGTAAAATTCCTAACAGCCTAACATTAGCTATACTGTAGAATTAAAGTATATTTAATTCAATATATTGTTGAATTAAAGATACGCATCAGGTCTGGGCCAACTTCGACCTTCCAGGTGTTTTGGGCTACAACTCCCACAATTCCCAACATAATAATAATAATAATAATATGTATCTATACTGTTGACTTAAAGTATATTTAATTCAATATACTGTTGAATTAAAGATATGCATCAGGTCTGGGCCAACTTGGGTCCTCCAGGTGTTTTGGACTACAACTCCCACAATTCCCAACACCCTAATAATAATAATAAATGTCAAATTCCTAATAGCCTAACATTAATAATATGTGTAGCTATACTGTCGAATTAAAGATCTGTATCAGGCCTGGGCCAACTTGGGCCCTCCATGTGTTTTGGACTACAACTCCCACAATTCCTAACAGCCTAAAAATAATAATAATATGTGAAGCTATACTGTCGAATTAAAGATCTGTATCAGGCCTGGGCCAACTTGGGCCCTCCAGGTGTTTTGGACTACAACTCCCACAATTCCTAACCGCATAATAATAATAATTGTGTAGCTATACTGTCGAATTAAAGATCTGTATCAGGCCTGGGCCAACTTGGGCCCTCCATGTGTTTTGGACTACAACTCCCACAATTCCTAACAGCCTAACAATAATAATGTGTGGTGACTTAAAGATCTGTATCAGGCCTGGGCCAACTTGGGCCCTCCAGGTGTTTTGGACTACAACTCCCACAATTCCTAACAGCCTAACATTAATAATAACAATTGTAACTATACTGTTGAATTAAACATCTCAATCGGCCTGGGCCAACTTGGGCCCTCCAGGTGTTTTGGACTACAACTCCCATAATTCCTAACAGCATAATAATAATAATAATAATCCTAACATTAATAATATGTGTAGCTATACTGTCGAATTAAAGATCTGTATCAGGCCTGGGCCAACTTGGGCCCTCCATGTGTTTTGGACTACAACTCCCACAATTCCTAACAGCCTAACAATAATAATAATATGTGAGCTATACTGTCGAATTAAAGATCTGTATCAGGCCTGGGCCAACTTGGGCCCTCCAGGTGTTTTGGACTACAACTCCCACAATTCCTAACCGCATAATAATGGGAGTTGTAGTCCAAAACACCTGGAGGGCCCAAATTGGCCCAGGCCTGATACAGATCTTTAATTAAACAGTATAGCTACACATATTATTATTATTGTTAGGGTATTAGGAATTGTGGGAGTTGTAGTCCAAAACACCTGGAGGGCCCAAGTTGGCCCAGGCCTGATCTATACCATAGAATGAATGCAGCATGGCTGAATGCTATGGCTGAATGCTATGGCTAAAAACTATGGAGGTCTAACTACAGCAGAAATGAATGGGACTCTGATCTTCTCTTGATCCTCCAGCCCAGAATGGTATTGGCCTTTGCAGCTGCTGCATTGCATTGCATCACATCACAATATGCTCAGAGTGCTAAGATCCCCTTTTTGCAGAGGCTGCAAGAGCAATGCAATGCCTATACCTGCATGCATGGCATTTCTGCCACAACAATGCCTCCCAGGATCCCCTCCTGCTGCTCCTGCTTACCTTCATCCTCGAGCTCCAGTTTCTCCAGCATCCCTTCGGAGGAGGAAGCTGCTGCTGCTGCCGCCGCCTGCAGAAGGGCAGGAAGGGAGGGAGAGAAAGACAGGCAGCAAGATCAGCAGCAGCACCACTCAGGGCACCCCCTCCCCTTCTGTTGCTCCCTTAGCCACGCCCCCTCTCCCTCCGCAAGACATGATTGGTCAAGACGCGGAGGCAGAGCCGCTGAGGAAGCCACGCCCCTCTCCTTGTCCTTTAACTCCCCCCCCTTTCCCCGCAATGGAACGCTCCATACTCCCATCGTAAGAAAGCGACGATACCACTCTGCAATAACAAAAAGGGGGGATGGACCTGACCAACCTGGACTAAGTTCCCCAACCGCCCCCCCAATGCTTTTTCTGACAAATCTTTATTGCCGGTCCCTTTCTCTATTCATATCTGCGTATTTTAAATAGAGGTAATACATTGATTTGTATCCGCCTCCCCTCTGATAGTGTTGGTATAATCCAAGGTGCAATTCACTTGAAACAAGCGGGATAAACCATTCCTCTCGGATAGGGGGAAGCTATACGCGTTCCCTGTTCTCACCTCCCCTCTGATAGTGTTGATATAATCAAAGCTGCAATTCATTTGGGATCAAGTGGGATAAACCATTCCTCTCGGATAGGGGGAGGCTATACTCGTTCCCTGTTCTCACCTCCTTGTCCTTACCTCCCCTCTGATAGTGTTGGTATGATCCAAGGTGCAATTCATTTGGGATCAAACGGGATAAACCATTTCTCTCGGATAGGGGGAGGCTATACGCGTTCCCTGTTCTCACCTCCTTGTCCTTACCTCCCCTCTGATAGTGTTGGTATGATCCAAGGTGCAATTCATTTGGGATCAAACGGGATAAACCATTTCTCTCGGATAGGGGGAGGCTTTACGCGTTCCCTGTTCTCACCTCCTTGTCCTTACCTCCCCTCTGATAGTGTTGGTATAATCCAAGGTGCAATTCATTTGGGATCAAGCGGGATAAACCATTCCTCTCGGACAGGGGGAGGCTATACGCGTTCCCTGTTCTCACCTCCTTGTCCTTACCTCCCCTCTGATAGTGTTGGTATAATCCAAGGTGCAATTCATTTGGGATCAAGCGGGGTAAACCATTCCTCTCGGATAGGGGGAGGCTATACGCGTTCCCTGTTCTCACCCCCTTGTCCATAATTTAAGGATCTGCCAGAATAGGATTGATTGCTTCCTGCTTTGCTAAGAGGCCAATCAATGGCTCAATGAGGTCACATCCACCTGCCTTTCTCAATACTAATAATTGGATCTGCATGCATTATTCGCCTATACATCACACAGTCCTAGACACTTGGGAAGTGGACTCATCCTGTTGTGTTTCAAATAAATAATAATAATAATAATAATAATAATAATAATAATAAAGAGTGTCTGCTGTAGACTCATCTTGGTGTGTTTCAAATAATAATAATAACTATTATTATTATTATTAAAAAAGAGTGTCTGCTGTGGACTCATCCTGTTGTGTTTCAAATAATAATTATTATTTAAAAAGTAAATCTGTGGACTCATCTTGTTGTGTTTCAAATAATAATAATAATAATAATAATAATAATAATAATAATAATGTGCTGTGGACTCATCTTGTTGTGTTTAAAATAATAATAATAATAATAATAATAATAATAATAATAATAATAATAATAAATAATAATAGAATGTCTGCTGTGGACTCATCCTGTTGTGTTTCAAATAATAATAATAATAATAATAATAATAATAATAATAATAATAATGAGTGTCTGCTGTGGACTCATCTTGCTGTGTTTCAAATAATAATAATAATAATAATAATAGTAAAGAATGTCTGCTGCGGACTCATCTGTTGTGTTTAAAATAATAATAATAATAATAATAATAATAATAATAATAATAATAATAATTATTATTATTATTAAAAAAGAGTGTCCACTGTGGACTCATCTTGTTGTGTTTCAAATAACAATAACAATTATTATTATTATTATTTAAAAAAGAGTGTCTGCTGTGGACTCATCTTGTGTTTCAAATAATAATATTTTGCAACACAACAAGATGAGTCCATAGCAAACAACATCACTCTGCTGGCTATTTTATTGGATCACACATCTGACACGTCCGAAGTGTCTATGACTGTGTGATATATCGGCGAATAATGTGTGTGCTTCCCTGGAGACTAGGACACAAAACAATGGCTTCAAACTACAAGAGAGGAGATTCCATCTGAACATGAGGAAGAACTTCCTGACTGTAAGAGCCGTTCAGCAGTGGAACTCTCTGCCCCGGAGTGTGGTGGAGGCTCCTTCTTTGGAAGCTTTTAAACAGAGGCTGGATGGCCATCTGTCAGGGGTGCTTTGAATGCAATATCCCTGCTTCTTGGCAGGGGGTTGGACTGGATGGCCCATGAGGTCTCTTCCAACTCTTTGATTCTATGATTCTAAGGTGGCCTTCAGCAGCTGGAAGATGGTAATCTTGTCAGCGCTGATTCTTTTTAAGTGCAAGCCAAGGTCTTTAGGCACTGCCGATCACTATTGGGACCACCTTTACAGATTTCTGCCAGAGTTTTTGCAGTTCGATCTTTAAATCCTCACATTGTGTCAGCTTTTTCAATTATTATTATTATTATTATTGACACAAAAACACAGTATGTCACAGCAAACAAGGTCTATATGCTGGATTTCGTATCACAAAATCACAAGTCGAACACTTCCCAAACGTCTAGGACTGTGTGATGTTTATTATTATTATTATTATTATTATTATTATTATTATTATTATTATTAGAAACACAACAAGATTAATACACAGCAACAAGATCACAATAATAATAATAATAATAATAATAAGTATGATTATTATTATTATTATTATTATTATTATTTGAAACACAACAAGATGAGTACACAGCAAACAAGATCACATGTCGGACACTTCCCAAGTGTCTAGGACTGTGTGATGTATCAGCGAATAATGCGTGCAGATCCCAGTAAGGTGGCCTTTGCAGCTGGCAGATGGTAATTTTGTCAGTGCCGATTGTGTTTAAGTGCAGGCCAAGGTCTTTAGGCACTGCACCCAGTGTGCCAATCACTACTGGGACCACCTTTACTGGCTTGTGCCAGAGTCATTGCAGTTTGAACTATTATTATTATTGTTATTGTTATTGTTATTATTTTGTATTACACCTTGTTGTCTTATACTGATTGGTTATGTTATTATGTTATGCCAACCTAGCAATTCAAAAATATACAAATGTGAGTAGATCAATAGGTGGGAAGGTAATGGCACTCCATGCAGTCATGACCTTGGAGGCGTCTACGGACAATGCTGGCTCTTTGCCTTAGAAATTGAGATGAGCACCAACCCCCAGAGTCGGACTCAATGAGTCTTAACGTCAGGGGAAAACCTTTACTTATGTTATTAATTGTTTACCCTACAGGAAAAGAGATTTAAAGATGGGCTCAAAGCCAACCTTAAAAACTCTGGCATAGACACTGAGAACTGGGAAGCCCTGCCCCTTGAGCGCTCCAGCTGGAGGTCAGCTGTGACCAGCAGTGCTGTGGAGTTTGAAGAGGCACGAAAAGAGGGCGAAAGAGAGAAACGTGCCAAGAGGAAGGCGCGACCGGGACCACCTTCCACCTGGAAACCAATGCCCTCACTGCGGGAGAAGATGCAGATCAAGAATTGGGCTCCACAGTCACCTACGGACCCACCGACAGAATACCGACCTTGGAGGGATCGCCTAAGTAAGTAAGAATCCTACTTTATGTAGTTTATTGTATTGTATTTTATCATATGATTTATGTTGTGAGCTGCCCTGAGTCCCTTTGGGAGATGGGACAAGATATAACGGTTTATTGTTATTATTAATCATAAAACTTTCATTATATCCCGCTCCCATCTCCCAATACGGGACTTGGAGCAGCTAACAACATAAAAGGCAAATACGACCTTTTGGTAAGTAAGTTCAGCAGCTCAGTCGTTTAACCCACTGTGCCGGCAGGACTGAAGACCGACAGGTCGCAGGTTCGAATCCGGGGAGAGGCGGATGAGCTCCCTCTATCAGCTCCAGCTCCTCATGCGGGGACATGAGAGAAGCCTCCCACAAGGATGATAAAAACATCAAATCATCCGGGTGTCCCCTGGGCAACGTCCTTGCAGACAGCCAATTCTCTCACACCAGAAGCGACTTGGAGTTTCTCAGGTCGCTCCTGACATGACAACCCCCCCCCCCTCCAAAAAATCCGACAGTTCCAAGAATGGATCAAGTATTTTTCCTTTATTTTGCTCTTTGAAAAGCTAATATACTAGACTGGATCAAGTATATTAGCTTTTCAAAGAGCAAAATAAAGGACATGCTAGTTGCTTTTACTTTCTATGTACTATCTCTTTTTGAGGCTTCTCTAGGCATAGCGTTGTGTGGACTTAACAGTGGTGGGGAATTGGCTTCTTATCTTAACGCTCCAGGATCTTGTTTTTCAACAGTATTATGTTTCAACAACAGAAATAGTTGATCTCTAGGTGCTGTTGACTAGTAGGTTTGCCAGGGGGACTGAAACCTTCCTGTAATGAAAACATATGTTATGCCTGAAGATTGTCACATTTCATTTTCAGGACATTTTACTGTTGTGAAATTTCCAGTGTTGTTTGCTACGTGAGACAGTGAGCTGGGGATTTTCCTGCAGGGCGACAGTGATCCCCTGAGGCTCCTCCTTGCCATTAGCCATTAGACATCAATGGGTGCATTCATATTTCTCGGAAACACATTTCTCCCGCAGACCATGTTGTTATTACTGCTTGGGGAAACCTCTGGATGCAGGGCACACAGCACTTCAAAAAGGAGCCATGCAGAGAATACAGACTTTGCTGGAGGCCAGCGCAAGAGACAGAGGTTGCTGAAGCTCAGTAAATCCCCAAATAAGGAATGTGTTGTTGTTGCCTCTATGTTAACATCATATGGAAGTATGCCATATAATTGCTTGGAGGTCCCAGCAATGGTACAGAGGCCACTTCCCCCAGAACGGGAAAGCAAAATCACAGCTATTGGTTCCACATTCACAGAGGTCAACTTATTGTATGTTTATTTAGAACAGTAAAACAGTAAAATGTTTATTTTAGTTTGTTATTTCATGTATTTTTATTTTGATGTTATTTGCATTTCTTTGTATTTCACTTTGCTGTATTGTATTTGGGCTTGGCCTCATGTTAGCCACCCTGAATCCCCTTTGGGGAGATGGTGGCGGGGTATAAAGATTATTATTATTATTATTATTATTATTATTATTATTATTAATATTATTATTACACGATTGAGCTTTTGACTTTTCTAAACTAAAGATTAAATTTTTTTTTGGCGTGTCAGGAGCGACTTGAGAAACTGCAAGTCGCTTCTGGTGTGAGAGAATTGGTCGTCTGCAAGGATGTTGCCCAGGGGACGCCCAGATGATTTGATGTTTAAAGATTAAAATAGTTCCACATATTGTTTTAGCAATTCTGACATATATTCTTAGCTATCTTGAGGCACCCATATTGGGTTTTGTTTTTGTTTTTATTCATGTCAGGGGCGACTTGAGAAACTGCAAGTTGTTTCTGGCGTGAGAGAATTAGCCATCTGCAAAGACATTGCCCAGGAAGCGAAGCAATGGTTTCAAACTACAGGAAAGGAGATTCCACCTGAACATTAGGAAGAACTTCCTGACTGTGAGAGCTGTCCAGCAGTGGAACTCTCTGCCCCAAATTGTGCTGGAGGCTCCTTCTATGGAGCCTCCAGCACTCATATAGGCAATTTAAGGAATGAGATTTAAAGTGAATCTATAGCTGTGTTCAGGTCAGAAATATTATCCTGTACTGATGTTTAGTTCTTTTTTGCCAGAGTATTCTCACAGCTATTGATATGAAACAGAGGCTGGATGGCCATCTGTTTGGGGTGCTTTGAACGCGATGGTCCTGCTTCTTGGCAGGGGGTTGTATTGGATAGCCCACAAGGTCTCTTCCAACTCTATGATTATATGATTCTAGGGGACGCAAAGATGTTTGATGGTATGAAATGGAAAGGCCCCTCAACCTCAACCAGTGGCTGATACCAAATGAGAGACTCTCCCCTGGGCACACAGAAAACTGGGCGACTTGGAAGGCGCTGAACAGACTGCGCTTTGGCACCATGAGATGCAGAGCCAACCTCAAGAAATGGGGCTACAAAGTGGAATCCACGACATGCGAGTGTGGAGAAGAGCAAACCACTGACCACCTGCTGCAATGCAACCTGAGCCCTGCCACATGCACAATGGAGGACCTTCTTGCGGCAACACCAGAGGCACTCCAAGTGGCCAGATACTGGTCAAAGGACATTTAATCAACTACCAAGCTTGCAAAATTTGTGTTTTTTTAATCTGTTTGTTTTGTTCTGTTAGAAATGTAATACAATGGTCTGGTTGCCCCTGACACGATAAATAAATATACCTCCCGATTTTGGAAGGCTCAGCCAAAAACAAATCAAGGGCCCCACCGAAAGCCAGGACACAAAATGGATCAAGGTAAGTCCTCATTGCACAGGACTACTGATGATCCCATTCCAAAGGTTTAATTGGTTTATTTATCACATCCTCCCCTTTCTTCCAATATGGAACCTAAAGTGGCTTTCACATAGGCTAAGAAGTGAGCATACCTGGCTGGTGAGCTTCACTCAAAAGGATGCAACTACTGGGGTACATAAAGATAGTATGTGAAGCTTCCTTTAATCATTATTGGAGCCATTGGGGCATGAGAATGCAATAAAGCTGCCCCTTTCCATGCCAAGCCTATTTGGATTCATTTCACGCTCTCCTTCACTGACCTCTGCAATTGATTTGCAGGTGTGGGTATTTCCCCACCCCCTTTTTTTGCTAAAGAAGACTCAATTTCTTGTACCTGAGTATGACCTTTAAGCTGCCAACCTGTATATATAATTCTTATCACATCAATAAGGCATACAAAACTGCTTTGACTTCTTTGCTGAAGGTGTCTTGATTCAAATTTAGGCGATACAGACCCTCTCGTTTGAATAAACACACACATATAGGCAATTTAAGGAACGAGATTTAAAGTGAATCTATAGCGTGTTCAGGTCAGAAATATTATCCTGTACTGATGTTTAGTTCTCTTTTGCCAGAGTATTCTCACAGCTATTGATATGAAATGTGTTTATCTTTCAGGGACAATCTAATTATTTTGCACCACCAGTCAGACAGCACATTATGTGCCTAGAATAAAAATAGTCGCGCTCCAGTTCTCCTCTGGACTTGCTTTTAGAGCAGAGATTACGTTTATGGCCGAACTGTAAGAACTGGGTGTTTTCAGCCACAATGCTGATCTAGGCAAAACCGCCACACAAGAACACCGGCCGCCATCCAAGGGCTGTTCGAAGTAATAAAATATGGATCCGAAGAAAATTAAAGTGCCTTTGTAATGGAAGGATATGAGTCACAATTCAACTAACATTAAGGCTCTGGCTTTTATCCCAAATACGGCGATCTTCTCCAGTGGGAGATGGAATCGAAAGATCTCCATCCTGCAAATTCATTTAATCGTGAACTAATATATAAGAGATGGATAGACTCAATTAAGGAAGCTACGGCTCGTAAGGAACATCTACACCAGGCATGGGCAAACTTCGGCTGTTCTGTCGCGCGCTGGGCCTGTAACAGCTGTACTTTTCTATAGGACGTATACTTTAAGCCCAGCGGGAAGCTAGGGGCGTCTCAAAGAGAGGTTCTCAGGGATTTTTCTGAAGTGATGGTCTTTAGAGTCTTTAATGATACAACAAAGTCTTTATTATGGAACAAGCAACAAATCTTCAGTGGTTCAAACAACACTTAAAGGGAATTCTTAGTCTAGTCCTCAATGGACTGGTTCATGACTTTGATTAACTGAACCTTCTCTGTAGGAAAAACCCTTTTTAACCTCTCCCAGGCTGTTTACTATCTATGCCTCATCAATGTGGGTCCTACTGCCGATTCCAAATGCGTCTGGGTATCGAGTAGACCTACCAGCCGAGGCTTGAAGATATTTCAGCTGGAGTTCGGTGGATCTGTAGTTCTGTCCTCCCTCAGAGAGTACTTTGAAACTTCAGGGCTGTTTTCCCTCTGTTTGCTGTGAGGCTGAGAGGCTGTGAGCTCTCAGCCAGAGCCTTGGGACTTTTTCCCTGAAAGCTCTTTTTCCCTGGATAGTCTGTTTCCCTGGATGCTCGTGAGAAAATAAGCTTTTCTACGGGACGAGCTGGTCTATGTCCTATAGTCTAGCTTCCTTGTGTGAAACTGACCCAAAAAATGGCTCCTTTCCCTCCCAGAGCCCTGAACAAGGGGCGGAACCAAAGCTTAATAATGATGGACAGGAGGCCTACCCTATAACTGCAAACAGATAACAGAAAGAAAATAAAGTTGGAGCTCCTGGTACAGCCGTACCAGCACATTGGCCCTCCAGGTGTTTTGGACTTCAATTCCCACAATTCCTAACAGCTGGCTGTTAGGAATTGTGGGAGTTGAAGTCCAAAACACCTGGAGGGTCCAAGTTTTCCCATGTTTGATCTATTATTTATTTATTTCCCACATTTCTCACCCGCCCTTTTCAACCCCCGAGGGGGGGGGACTCAGGGCAGCTTACATCGGCAACAATTTGATGCCACAAGATAATACAAATATAAACAAATATAACAACAGTTTGAAACAATAAATAGAACATTAAGTAAAAAACACATTAAAAACATTGTCATCAATCCATATAGCCAATTCCAGTCCCATTCAACATCCAAAGTGCTGTCATGCTTGCTGTCCAAAGGCCTGGTCCCAGAATCACGATTTAACTTTCTTTCTGAAAGGAGAGAAGACGCTGACCTGATCTACACTGTAGAATTAATGCGGTTTGGTGCCACTTTAACTAACCATGGCTCAATGGTATGGGACCCTGAGAATTGTAGTTTGGTGAAATGCCAGCATTCTTTGCAGAGAAGGCTATAGACTTTGCAAAATTATAGCTCCCATATCAGTTAAAGTGGTTTCAAACTGCATTAATTCTATGGTGTAGATCAGGCATAGGCAAACTTCACCCCTCCAGGTGTTTTGACCTTCAACTTCCACCGTTCCTAATAGCTTCAGGCCCTTTCCTTTTCCCCCTGAGATACTTAAGAGAGAAGGGAAGGGAAGGGAAGGGAAGAAAGGAAGGGGCCCGAGACTGTGAGGAATTGTGGGAGTTGAAGTCCAAAACTCCTAGAGGGCCAAAGTTTGCCCATGCCTGTAGATGCACCCTTAGCCTGCAAGATGGGGAGCCATGGAAGCTTTGCATTCAGAGTGTCACTATTTATGTCAGTGAACAACAAATATACCATAGTACAGACCTGACTACTGATGCAAACACAGTTTAACAGTTAAGACTTGCAATAAATCTGAGGCATTTTAGTTTGATGGTAATGCCAAGGACAATCTGTTAGAGACCACTAAACTCCCAAACAGAACTTCAGTTCCTATGACTATCTGAGAGACAGAATGACAGCCAAGTGTATACAAATGCATAATGCAGGCATGCCCTTGTCTCACACTATATCATTTGCTGTCAGGTTGGTCACTGGCAGAAGATCAAGCTTTAAAAGCAAAGCGTGTCTTCATCATAGTCTTTGCAAATAACAATTTTCATATACCATTCTGTAATTTAGCAGAACTGGGGCATTCCCTCCCTCCACCTGCTGCTATAGCCAACGGCAGGACTGAAAAAAAGATACTAGCTCAGGCATGGGCAAACTTCGGCCCTCCTCCAGGTGTTTTGGACTTCAACTCCCACCATTCCTAACAGCCTACCGGCTGTTAGGAATAGTGGGAGCTGAAGTCCAAAACACCTGGAGGAGGGCCGAAGTTTGCCCATGCCTGTACTAGCTAGTATAGAGGAGCTGTGTTTAAATTATTTTTGTGAGATTACATTGAATCGTTCTTTGCATTGTGAAGTGATGCAATTACAGAACCATGTTATTTGCTGGGGTTTGTTCTCAACCTATCCACGCTATCAAAAATCCATAAAATGGTGTTCCTTACATAAAATGGAAAAATCAAGGCTTGCTTTTTTTTGGGGGGGGGGGGGATATTCAAGCAATGAATGGTGGAAACCACGGATACAGAATATAATATCCAATCTTCATGTCACCTTCTTGCACACAAAGGCAAAATATATCATACCAAACAAACTCCTCTTGAAGCACTCATGTGGGAAATTATGACAAATTTAAATCCCTAATTTATCAAACCTGAAATGGTGAGGGTCCTATCGCATATCTCCTGTCACTGCCTAACTGAAAGTCCTTTTAATAGAAACACTTCTGCAACCCGCAATCCACTCACCCAAAAGTCTCTCAGAATGGATGCCATCCAAATGGGGCTTAACTATGTTCCTTGCAACTCATTAGGTAACAACTCACTTTCTTAGACCAAGTGTGATTTATTATTTTCACACATAATTCCAATACTCGCAACCCTTGCTGTAAGCTTGCTTTTTTGACTTTAATTCATATCACCCATCCTATCTAGGGCTGAGAACTGGAAATCCGGCAGCCAATCTATATATAGATATAGATATAGATATAGATATAGATATAGATATAGATATAGATATAGATATATAGATATAGATAGATATATATACTAGCCATCCCCTGCCACACGTTGCTGTGTATACGTGCCAAGAGGAAGAAACGTGCCAAGAGGAAGGCGCCTCAAGCCAACCCTGACCAGGACCGCCTTCCACCTCCCTCACTGTGGGAGAAGGAGCCCCTGGTGGCACAGTGGGTAAAACCCCTGTGCTGGCAGGACTGAAGGTTCGAATCCGGGGAGAGGTGGATGAGCTCCCTCTATCAGCTCCAGCTCCTCAAGTGGGGACATGAGAGAAGCCTCGCTCAAGGATGATAAAAACATCAAATCATCCAGGCGTCCCCTGGGCAACGTCCTTGCAGACGGCCAATTCCCTCACACCAGAAGCGACTTGCTCCTGACACGACAAAAAAAAAAAAAACAACAACTGTGGGAGAAGATGCAGATCAAGAATAGGGCTCCAGTTACCTACGCACCCACCACCAGGACACTACACTTGGAGGACCATCATCCTCGGACTACGAGAGATTGCCTAAGTAAATTAAGTGTTTTGTGTGTGTATGTATGTGTATATATGTGTGTTTACATGTGTGTGTGTGTATTGTTTTGTGCATGTGTTGTAATGTATTATTTTTTTTTTGGCTTTTAACGTCTCTTCTGCTGTGTTTTTCAGTATTTTTATGAGTGATGCTCACTCGTTGGCCTGACAGGTGTATTGTGTCCAAATTGGGTGTCAATTTGTCCAGTGGTTTTTGGGATATGTTAATCCCACAAACTAACATTACATTTTATATTTATATAGATAAATAAATGCTCTGTTCATTTTGAGTGACATCATAACTCAAAATCCGCTGAACAAATTGCCACCAAATTTGGCCACAGGACACCTACTAACCCAAGGAGTGACCATCACTCAAAACATTGATTTTGTCATTTGGGAGTTGTAGTTGCTGGGATTTATAGTTAACCTACAATCAAAGAGCATTCTGAACTCCACCAACAATGGAATCGAACCAAGCTTGGCACACAGGAGTCCCAAGACCAACCGAAAACACTATAAGTGTTTGGTGGACATTGACATTGAGTTTTGGATTTGTAGTTCACCTACATCCAGAGAGCACTATGGACTCAAACAATGAAGGATCTGGACCAAACTTGGCACAAATACTCCATACGCCCAAATATGAACACAGATAGACCTTGACTTTTGGGAGTTGTAGCTACTGGAATTTATAGTTCATCTACAATCAAAGAGCATTCTGAACCCCACAAACGATAGAACTGGCCAAACTTCCCACACAGAACCCCTATGACCAACAGAAAATATTGGGTTTTGTGGTAGTCTTTGGTGACCCTTCCGACCCCCAGGTTGAGAAATGCTGCCTTATGGCCATCCATTCAAACCCCCTTCACCAGGGCAAGGAAACATAATCAAAGCCCTCCTGACAAATAGCCATCCAGCCATACAAATAGATATATACCTCCTAAGGTCTCAACCAATTCAACACAGTTTGCGGCAACCACAAAATAAAGGTTTCTGGTGTATAACTACTTTCAAAGTAAGGACCACACAATTAAACAGGAAACAATACTTTCAAACCAGAAACAGGGTTYYYYCCCCCCCCAATTTTTGTTACATAGTGTAATAGGTCCTGGATACTGGTATTAGACTTTTCAAACACTAGGAAAGCTCATATCCCAACAGACAAAGAGCTTTCATTTAAAACACGGTGTTTTGAGCAAATGGTGTTTTGAGTAATTCCAGAGGTTACATATTAATCTGCTGTGGCTCGGTACAAACTCAAGAATCTTGTTTGAAAGCCACAGGCTGCATGGCAGAGAGTTACTCAAGCACTTCAAGAAGAAGCACAGYKGCYCTTTTTTAGTAGTTGATRTTCCTTGATAGGTAAAATAGTTTTAAAARGAGAGAAAGGAGAAACACTTTTCCTTGTGATCCCCAAAGTCAGGGAAGGCAACAAGCTTTTGGTTTCAACACGGTGCTTGGAATATGTCTCTCTGAACTGAATGACACACTAATGTTTMATTTCCTTTAGAGTACKTCTGATGAAGTAAAAATAGACCCCTTTTAAAAAAAGTTTAACAGACTAAAGACTCCCAAGAAGGAATTCCCATCTAAATGCAAATCAAGGTGCCCCAGYCTTGAATGCACAAATAGTTACAAACAGTACTTTTCCCACCGTTTGTGGATATAACATACCACAATTATAGTAGGGCAAGGCTGAAATGATTTGCAGACCTTTCCAAATGGGTTGTCTGCAGGCCATGGCAATGTTGGCTCCAGCTCAAGCAGGAGAAAGAGATCTCAGATTTTCCTATTATGTACCAATTTAAAGTTCCATCCGGAACTTCAATTGTTAGACTGTAGGGAGGCATTATTAGTTTCGCCACAGTCATGTCACCAAACAAAGCCAAATTCAGCTTCAATTGGAAAGGAAGCCCGTATTCGTTGAGTGGCGAACACGCAACAAGCACAGTTGAAGATGTCTTTGTATTCATTTCTAATTGCCAAATTAAAATTCACTCTTGCTGTGTGTCTCTTGATGTTCAGAGAAAAAGCCATTACAATAGGCATAGGGAAACCTTATCCCTCCAAATGCTTTAGAGATCAACTCCTATCGATGCTTCCAAGCAGGACTGGTAGGAAAAGAGTATGGGTGTTGAAAGTCAACACAAATATTTTATTTTATTAGTTACCTTTTTTATATTCTCTTTCCTCCAACAAGCTCAAAGTGGCATATATTGTTATCTTCACCCCTGACTACAACATTGCAATTGGAGCACCCGGTGACACAATGGGTTAACCCTTGTATGGGCAGGACTCAAGACTGACAGGTCGGAGGTTCAAATCCAGGGAGAGCACGGATGAACTCCCTCTGTCAGCTCCAGCTTACCATGCAGGCACATTAGAGAAGTTTCCCCATGGATAGTAAAAAATCAAAACTTCTGGGCATCCTCTGGGCAATGTCCTTGCAGACAGCCAATTTTCTTATAACGGAAGTGACTTGCAGTTTCTCAAGTCACTCCTGACATGGAAAAAAAAAACCCCAAAACATTGCAGTCAGATTATTTTGGAAAATGTGAATCTCCATAACCATTTGAGAAACTGGATTCATAACTTTTTGGGAAAACCACTGGTCACAGGAAAGGCATGACCTTGTTAGAAGTCACAACCTTTTTGGAAAAATAGCATCCAAAGATTTCCCGTCCCTTTGTTAATTGAGCGTGGAAACCTTTTACACTTTGAACTGTTTGCAGCATTTAAAGTAAGCTGAGGACAAAGCGAGAGGCGAAATTGGGCCATTTTAAAAGCAGCTGAAAATGGGATATCTGTCCCTGCGAAATTGAGAATCTAACCAGTCTCTGAAGACATCTTATAAGGCTGGTTTTGGTTACACTAGGAATGTTTATTATGATTGCTCCAGAAGTAAATATTAACTGCACATTGCTGGGAAGGGAAATTGAGAGGGTGCGTATCTAGATTGGGGTGATTTGCACAAAGAGAATACTTGTTTCCAATTTTTGGTTTTTATTTCCATTTTATCTTGATTTGTTTTGCAAATATATTGCACAGTGTTGTGCTTTGTTGTTCTTCCTTCTCTCTCTGTGTTTGTATGTGTAGGCACATACATTTTAGATTGCACGTCTTTAGCATCCTCAGCTTGTAAAATGTGATGCTATATAAATTAACAACACCGTCAACAATAATTGTTTAGCCAAGGCTAAGTTTTTGGAAGTGTTATAACTACACCAGCCTGATCAAATCAAACACATTAGGAATACATGCATTGAAGATATTCTCTTACCCTTTGACATACTGTAGACCAGCAAAAAAGCACAATTCAGTCAGTTAAGATTGATGTTATATTTTCACCTGAAAAATCCTTCATCTCCCTAGCCCAGGGCAATGCTGCAGGCTCTGTCCAGAACCGTGCTAATTGCACGTCTGCTTGAAACCGGGCAAAGATGATGTTAATGGCTTCTTAGTAGCATAAGGTAATGAAGGTAATGAGGAAGTGAATGGAGCTTCATTCCTCCTTCGAGACAAAAATATTCACAGTAGACAAGCTATGTAGAATCGTAGCTTAATAAAATGCGATAAGTTACAATTAATCAGTACAATCCAATATAGAGTATAAGCACTATGCTTTCATTCAGGGAAGGTGGGAGGAGAAGGCAGCCATCTGGTTGGGTATTCAGCAGATGGACTGCAGGACAACCAGAGACTACTTGTTCTAAAGAGATCCCTGAATGAACAGATCCTTCCTCCTTGAGCTTATTTTGCACTAACCATAAATGTGGCTCATTAGCAATTCTCTCCTGGGAATAACATGCCTGTGTAATTCCGGGCTTTGAGAATGCAGTGTACTTGGTTATGAATGCAACCAGCAAAAATATCACATGTGTATATAGTTTTTGAGGAGACACGAACAGAGGACAAAAGGGAGAAATGTGCCAAGAGGGAGAAAGAGCTTCAAGCAAACCCTTGTCGGGACCACCTTTTATTTGGAAACCTATGTCCTCATGGTAAAAGACCATGAGGATCCAGAATAGGTTTCCATTTACACATCCATTGCAAAGACTCCATACTTGACCACGAGGGATCGCCCATGATGGTGATCTAAAGAAAGAAATCTGGAGGCTCTTTGTACAGCTTATTTCTAGTTACTGCTGACCTACTACTGAAGTAGAAGGGATGGTTTGTACCTTGACTCGGCATCCACACCATGGTACCTTGAAGCACAAAGCCTGTTTGGATTCCCCGACACACATATAAATATACACAAAATAAACATGTGTTAAGCTTGAGCAAGTCACACATTTCATTTGAGATATCCACTATTCACAAAGTGGCTTAAATAAAGAGAACTACAAGTAAATCATAATAAAAGAGTTTTTGAAAAATAAAACCAAAGCAACTAAAGCAGCACTGAATTTTTAAAAATAGTAGTAATATCCTATAATGCATCTATTTTGGAAATATCAGAAAACAACAAGCTTGCAGTATAATTAAACTTTGTAGCACGGTACATGCTGTTTTTAACTGGCACTGTTTTTAACTGGCACTGAAATACAACACTGCCTGAGCTCTGTGAGTGCAGCATTTTTCCGAATGAAGCCGTTGTCGTCCAACCCTGTTATATGCCTGCAAAACGTGGACTTGTCTACAGACGTCATATGCAACTCCTGGAACGATTCCATCAGTGCTTGCAGATTTTTTGGGAAGACAGGTGGAAAAATGTCAGTGTGCTGGAAGAAGCAAAGACCACCAGCTTTGAAGTGATGCTCCCACACTATCAACTCTGCTGGACTAGCACGTTATCTGAATGCCCGTTCACCATCTCTCAAAGCAGGTACTATACTCCCAACTCAAGAACAGAAAACATAACGTTGGTGGAGAGGAAAAGATATTTAAAGATGGGCTTAAAGCCAACCTTAAAAACTGTGGCATTAGATACAGAGAACTGGGAAGCCCTGGCCCTTGAGCGCTCCAACTGGAGGTCAGCTGTGACCAGCAATGCTGCGGAATTCGGAGAGGCACAAATGGAGGGTGAAAGAGAGAAACGTGCCAAGAGGAAGGCACCTTCCACCTGGAAACTGATGTCCTTACTGCGGGAGATTAAGAATAGGGCTCCCCAGCCACCTGTGGACCCACCGCCAAGACAATCTGGAAGACAATCATCCTTGAGATACGAGGGATTGCCTAACTTTCTAACAAAAACCGTTTTAAACCTTGGTCCTGAAGATTAAGCAAGAGTGCTCCATAATATGAGCATAACAAGTCATTTACGCTGGTCGCTGTTTATCACCTTCAGCAACTGGGTTGTTTTCTCCTGACCCTCCACCAGGGAAGCCCTCCTCATGCCTATTGGCCAGGTTAGCTGGAAATTGCAAATCAACATTAGAAGGCATCTGGTTGGGGAGGTCTGTCCTAGATTCTTTCTATATGTGGGAGGAATGCATGAGAGCTTGAGTCTTTTATTAATTTAGCATGTCAACGCTGAGTCACAGAAAGGACTTGTCAGATTCAATGAGGCAATTTGTTTTCAGTTCAAAGAACTTCATTCAGCAAACTAGAAATCTCAGCATTCTTTGGAGGAACCCACAACAATTCAACAGTCATATGACTAACATAGCGTAGAGAAAGTTAGTCACAATGTACTGATGTACCTTGCTATGATGTTCCTGAAACTACACATACACATGACCACCCCATTGGAGGACACAGGTCAATCACATTCAATAATTTAGGGCAGTGTTTCTCAACTTGGTGGTCGGGACCCCTGGGGGGTAGCGAGGGGGTGTCAGAAGGGTCGCCAAAGACAATTAGAAAACACAGTATTTTCTGTTGGGTCATGGTGTGAGAAGTTTTGCCCAATTATATCATTAGTGGAGTTCAGAATGCTCTTTGATTATAGGTGAACTATAAATCCCAACCACTACAACTCCCAAATGTCAAGGTCTATCTTCCCCAAACTGCACCAATGTCCACATTTGGGCATATTGAGTATTCATGCCAAGCTTGGTCCAGATACATCAGTGCTCTCTGGATGTAGGTAAACTACAACTCCAAAACCCAAGGTCAATGCCCACCAAACCCTTCTAGTATTTTCTGTTGGTCATGGGAGCTCTGTGTCCCAAGTTTGGTTCAATTCCATCATTGGTGGAGTTCAGAAAGCTCTTTGATATTGTAGGTGAACTATAAATCCCAGCAACTACAACTCCCAAATGACAAAATCAATCCTCCCCTCAACCCCACCAGTATTCAAATTTGGGCGTATTGAGTATTTGTGCCAAATGAATGAAAATACATCCTGCATATCGGATATTTACAAGATGATTCATAACAGGAGCAAAATTATAGTTGTGAAGTAGCAATGAAAATAATGTCATGGTTGGGGGTCATCACAACATAAGGAACTATATTAAGGGGTCACGGCATTAGGAAGGTTGAGAACCACTAAGTGTGGGAGTCACCTGGATTATGTTTGGTGGAAGAACTCACCATTCTGACATGTTCCTATAATCAATTCAAGAATGGCACGGCAAAGCTACATCTTTGGTGCAAGACAATCAGAATGACAACTTGTATCCACACTCTCAATTCAAAGTGAAAACATGACAACAATGAATCTGAAATGAGAGCTATTTTGACTTGATATTAGTCATTAAGGAGAGGAAACGTTCTCTACTCCACTGCCGAGACACCCTCCTGCCGTATTATGAGTCAACTTCCCACAAAGCACCTGACTTTCCAGTTATTTTGCTCATTAAAATCTTGTTTTTTTTAAAAAAAGTTCTGTTTTGAAAACACTTAATGTGTCTATCTCCCTGCCTGAAAAAACATCAGATGAGCGCATGTGTTGTGGGTCACAGTAGTTCAGCTCAAGACAAGTCAGCCCCAGTTCCAAGTCTCAGAGATCAGATCAGATGGGAACACATCAGGAAGCTTTGGCAAAGGACTATCTGAGCCTTAGCCTGCTATAATCTCTAGAATGGGATCAAAAATATACACGATGCATATGTGCATCCATGGTATATGTCTAAATATTGCACAAATATTTATCTCCAAGTACATCAACGCTGAACGTCCTTAACACAGAGTCGGACTACTACACAGTATGTATCGTCTACTTTGGCATTGACTATTCAAGGTCAGAATTTGGAATATTTTTTTTAGATTCCATGTTCAAAATCTCAAGCTCAATCCTTTGTATCTGTAGTTAAAGTTCTTGGAAGTTTGTCCAGGCGAACTTTTCCCTAGACAGAGATTGAATAATTATATTTTGGACTACCCTTCCCTAAAACTGGTCAATAGTAACTGAGGGCCCTTCCACACAACCCTATATCCCAAAATATCAAGGTAGAAAATTCCACATTATCTGGGTGCGGACCCAGTCCAAAGCGGATATTGTGGGATTTTCTGTCTTGGTAGTTTGGGATAACAAATTGTGCAAATTTTAAAAGTGATAACAATACCTACAGTTGAACAGCACCAGCCTGATTGGGGGGGGGGGGTCATTTTTCATGTGACACACCTAGGGATAATAGGTGATATACTAGTGTGTCCCAATGCACAGTTTGGAAAGCTCTGTTCTATGGTAAATTTCCAGGCCAAGTATAATCAAAATATAAGATTTGGTATTAAAGGTAAAGGTTTAAGGAACCCAGAGGGGATGGTGGTGATAATAGTAGTAGTAGTGGTAGTAGTAGTAGTAGTAATAATAATAATAATAATAATAATAACAACAACAATAACAATAACAGCAACAACTTTATTTTTGTCTAGGGCAAAGTTCACCTGGACATACTTCCAAGAACTTTAACTACAGATACAAAGGATTGAGCTTAGTACTGTCTAGTTTACTTAGGTGATCCCTTGTAGTCTGAGGAAGATGGTCCCCCAAATGTAGTGTCCTGGCGGTGGGTCCGTAGGTGACTGTGGAGCCCTATTCTTGATCTGCATCTTCTCCCACAGTGAGGCATCGGTTTCCAGGTGGAAGGCGGTCCCGGTCGGGGTTGGCTTGACGCGCCTTCCTTGGCACATTTCACTCTTTTGCCCTCCATTTGTGCCGCTTCAAATTCTACAGCACTGCTGGTCACAGCTGACCTCCAACTGGAGCTCAAGGGCCAGGGCTTCCCAGTTCTCAGTGTCTATGCCAGAGTTTTTAAGGTTGGCTTTGAGCCCATCTTTAAATCTCTTTTCCTGTCCACCAACATTCTGTTTTCCATTCTTGAGTTTGGAATAGAGCAACTGCTTTGGGAGACAGTGGTCGGGCATCCGGACAACGCGGCCGGTCCAGCGAAGTTGATGGTGGAGGACCATCACTTCAATGCTGGTGGTCTTTGTTTCTAACATTAGTCTGCTTGTCTTCCCAAGAGATTTGCAGGATTTTTCAGAGGTAACGCTGATGGAATGGTTCCAGGAGTTGCATGTGACATCTGTAGACTGTCCACATCTCGCAGACGTATAGCAGGGTTGGGAGGACAATAGCTTTATAAATAAGTACCTTGGTATCCCTATGGATGTCCCAGTCCTCAAACATTCTCTGCTTCATTTGGAAAAAAGCTGCACTCGCAGAGCTCAGGCGGTGTTGTATTTTGGTATCAATGTTGACTTTGATGGAGAGGTGGCTGCCAAGGTAGCGGAAATGGTCAACATTTTCTAATGTTACACCATTAAGTTGTATTTCTGGCATTGGAGAGGGATTGGCTGGTGACTGCTGGAACAGCACTTTTGTTCTCTCGATGTTTAATGACAGGCCAAGCTTCTCATAAATACAGAACATGTCCTCTGTTTCTGTAGTCCAGATATCCTGAGAGTTCGGCAGAGGAAGCCAGCTGCTTCTGGCAACAGATGCTGGGACGTCAAGTGCTCTCTGTAGAAGGGCAGAACTGGATATGCCATATAACTCATCCTGTTCCACCAAATCAGCCTGTTTCCAGGTATGGTAGTCAACCAAAACTCAACTTCCAATCTTCAGGTTTTCATACAGAGGCTGTATGGAGGTGCTTTCTAAGACACTTGTTAGGTCAAACAATGTTTTTCAAGGTGCTAGAGTAGGAATGGACAAACTTTGGCCCTCCAGGTGTTTAGGACTTCAACTCCCACAATTCCTAACAGCCAGTAGGCTGTTAGGAATTGTGGGAGTTGAAGTCCTAAACACCTGGAGGGCCAAAGTTTGCCCATGCCTTTGCAAGAAGGATTAAATATTCAGAGACACCCACAAGTCACACACGACACCACGCAGTCCATAGGACTTATATATCCTGCCCCTGGTCTAGTAGATAAACAAACTTATTTCAATAAAAAAATTGTAGCATACTTAGCTACTGGGTTCACTGGAAAAATATATGAAGCTGTAGCCTTAAGATGTTTTTGGACAAATATATGTAGCTTGCAGTGCTTAACTAACTGCAGTAGCTTTGACACCAGCATCTATAATGTCAACAGAGAGCTCTATTTAAGAACGTATTGCTGGCTGTGGTCCAGCAAGATCCATTAAGTTGTGGAGTGATTTCCCAGAGGGAGGCTGTGGATAGTTGGAGGACTTTAAAACTAGACTGGATAAAATGCTATTTTTGAGAAATCAATGGCAACTCAGATGCTGGCCGCTGACCAAGGAGGAGACGCTGCAATTACTAGCCAAACTCTTTTAGTGATCTGTTTACTAGGACATAAAAATATCGCCATTGAGTCACCAAAATGTCTCAGCACAGCTCACTAAATTCTGTCTAGCCTCCTGAACACTGGACTTCTTGACCCATAATAGAAGGACAGCAGGCATTCCTATTGCCCTCAAGGCACCAATTTCCATTAAGTTCCTTTTTTAGCTGGCAAATATAAGGTGCCTCCAGACTGGAGAGACACTGTGTAGCTCTCCTGCCTCAAATATGCAGTTTTATAGGGAAACGGGGGCCGTCTGGATGATACTCATCTTCCATCTTTGTTTTATCCCAAAACAGACAAATTATTTGATGACTGAGTGTCTGTAGAATACTTTTTCTAAAACTGAAAATACCCTTAATTTGTAGAAAAGTGCTTGGAAAATACATACCAGTAGAAGCCAGAAGGCAAAAGCATTATCCCAGACTTGGGTTGTTGTAGGTTTTTTGGGCTATATGGCCATGTTCTAGAAGCATTCTCTCCTGACATTTCACCTGCATCTATGGCAAGCATGACCTTACAACCTCTGAGTATGCTTGCCATAGATGCAGGCAAAACGTCAGAAGAGAATGCTTCTAGAACATGGCCATATAGCCCGAAAAACCTACAACAACCCAGTGATTCCAGCCATGAAAGCCTTCTACAATACACATCCCAGACTTCTTTCTCTTATTAGAAGGGTGTGACTACTGCTTTATATCAGCCATGGGCAAACTTGGGCCCTCCAGGTGTTTTGGACTTCAACTCCCACAATTCCTAACAGCCAGGAGGAACAAATGCTATGTTCAGCAAAGGACAAGAAGGATGCTCTCACCTCTGCAGGAGTCTACCATTTACCATACAGCTGTGGACAAGTCTATATAGATGTGGCGTAATGTAAAACAAACCATGTGTTGTTCATGTTTGATTAGCCCAAACACTGCCTTGCCAGAGAAAGAAAAAATGCCATGCAGATAAACAATAAAGAACAAGTAGTTTACTCTTCACAAGTCAAAACAACATATGTACAATCATGTGATCAGTTACAACGACTCACATACTGTCCTTTTATGAGAGATTTAAAATGGTCTTTCTTTGTCGTTGCAGATAAACTCCTTGCAGCAGCTTATGAAGCGAGGGAACACTTCAAACTGTTTCTCTCTGTTTCTCTGCAAGTACTTGCATAGTTCAAGCCTGAAAAATGTAACAGTTT
The DNA here is from genome assembly GCF_025583915.1 of Anolis sagrei ordinatus. NCBI lineage: Eukaryota > Metazoa > Chordata > Lepidosauria > Squamata > Anolidae > Anolis > Anolis sagrei. The sequence goes on along the minus strand of NW_026847660.1, from coordinate 122,877,252 downwards.
CCAAAAGTCCCAGGCTCAGCCAGCTTCCAAAACATAGCCCAACCAATCAGCTTATTTTACAGTTGACACATATACACTGATTTCTTGCATGCTCCAACAATAGTAACCACCCAACAGAGCACCCAAACACAAATCAAGGAACATGAAAGACAGTGAGGAAAAAATTCAACCAGAGAAGTCAGCCATAGCAGAGCACCTGATGAACCAACCTGGACACAGCATTTTATTTGAGAACACAGAAATGCTGACGCAATCTAACAACTACCATGTCAGACTACACAGAGAAGCCATTGAAATCCACAAGTATGCGGACAATTTCAACAGAAAGATGGAAACCATGAAAATGAACAAAATCTGGCTACCAGTATTTTTTAAAAAAACCTCTAAAATCAGGACAGTAAATAAAGAACAACAGTCAAAAATCAGGGGAATTCCAGGCAAGAATCAATCAGGGCCAGCTAAACAAAGGATCCCCCAAGGCAGCAACCAGCCAGGCTTTGAAGCTGCAAGGCCTTTAAATGCTAATCAAGGTGACCAAATGGAAGATTCACACTTGCCTAAAGCAGATCTTTAAACCTCACTTGCCCAGTTTCCAACAGACCTCACCACGTCTGAGAATGCCTGCCATAGATGTGGGTGAAACATCAGGAGTGAATGCTTCTGGAACATGGCCAAACAGCCCAGAAAACTCACAGCAACCCAGTGATTCTGGCCATGAAAGCCTTCAACAACATATATCCACATGCATGGAAGTGGGGGGGGGGGGATTCATACAACGAAACCTAGCCCAATATTGTGAACACAGTAGAAATGCCCTTTTCTATTGAGGCGACCTCAGGAAAGGAAACGTGTGGCTTTCAAAAATTGGGGTCAAATGGGGGCAAAAGTCTGCAGTTGGATAGGAGAAGAGAAATGTGTATCACGAAAGGCAAAAAGTGAACTATTTCTGGAGGCACAGAAAAATTATGGAAAAAAGTATGTCAGCATCTCTATATTAAAAACCTAATCAAGACCTTCATCAGGTCTCCACTGAACAGAACTATGGGACGAAGACTTTTCCATAATATAAACAGAGGCCTTTTTGGGGTGATTAAAATGAAGCAAAAGAAGAAGAATAAAAAAGATTGCATGTGCTCCAGCTTTCGAATATGAAAGACACCATGGCGACAGGTTTGAGAATCAGTGCTAGCCAACTGAGTGGGAGTTACTTCCAAGTAAATGCTTTGCAAGTCAGATTCGCTATTCTATCAGCAATATCAATTAGACAAAGCATTACAGGGAATGGGGCTTGACAGGGGACGTGCATGAAAATCTAACCCCTTAATAGGTTCTTAAGAAGCCTCAAAAATGTCTTTGGACTGTGAATTTAATTATATTTCAGCCCTCCTCTCCTTCAAGGTAATGGAAATCAGCATTTCTCAACCTGGGGGTCAAGGCCCCAGGAGGGGGGGTCATGAGGGGGTGTCAGAGGGATTGCCAAAGACCATCAGAAAACACAGTATTTTCTGTTGGTCATGGGGGTTCTGTGTGGGAAGTTTGGCCCAATTCTATCATTGGTGGGGTTCAGAATGCTCTTTGATTGTACGTGAACTATACATCACAGCAACTACAACTCCCAAATGTCAAGGTTTGTTTTCCCCAAACACCACCAATATTCACATTTGGGCATATTGAGTGTTTGTGCCAAGTTTGGTCCAGAGCCGTCATTGCTTGAGTCTATAGTGCTTTCTGGATGTAGGTGAACTACAACTCCAGAATTCAAGGACATTGCCCACCAAACCGTTCCAGTATTTTCTGTTGGTCATGGGAGTTCTGTGTGTCAAGTTTGGTTCAATTCCATCGTTGGTGGAGTTCAGAATGCTCTTTGATTGTAGGTGAACTATAAATCCCAGCAACTACAACTCCCAAATGTCAAGGTCTATTTTCCCCAAACTCCACCAATATTCACATTAGGGCATAATGAGTATTTGGGCCAAATTTGGTCTAGAACAGTGGTTCTCAACCTGTGGGTCCCTAGGTGTTTTGCCCTACAACTCCCAGAAATCCCAGCCAGTTTACCAGCTGTTAGGATTTCTGGGAGTTGAAGGCTAAAACATCTGGGGATCCACAGTTTGAGAACCACTGGTCTAGATCCATCATTGTTTGAGTCCACAGTGCTCTCTGGATATAGGTGAACTACAACTCTAAAACTCAAGGTCAATACCCACTAAACTCTTCCAGTATTTTCTGTTGGTCATGGGAGTTCTGTGTGCCAGGTTTGGTCCAATTCAGTCATTGGTGGGGTTCAGAATGCTCTGAACTATAAATCCCAGCAACTACAACTCCCAACTCCCAAATGACAACATCAATCCCCCCCTCCCAACGCAACCAGTATTCAAATTTGTGCATATGGGTATTTGTGTCAAATTTGGTCCAGTGAATGAAAATACATCCTGCATATTGGATATTTACATGACGATTCATAACAGTAGCAAAATTACAATTGTGAAGTAGCAACAAAAATAATGTTATGGTTGGGGGTCACCAGAACATGAGAAACGCTATTAAGGGGTCGTGGCATTAGAAAGGTTGAGAACCACTGCCCTAAATAGAATCTCCCAGATGTGCTCGACTACAATTCCCACCAGCATGGACATCTGGAGGCTGTCTGCATTATGGGATCAGAATTACTGATACTGAGAAATATATATTATATTACATAATTATCAAAGGAGAGTACAACTCTCTATAACCGGCAATCCTCTTCAGCAATGCAGATCAGCGAAAATACCCAAAACACAGCCACATAGGCACCAGCCAGACCATAAAGTCGCAAAGGGAGGAATGAAAAGAAGAGTATATTATTAATTCTGTTCTTTCCCAACACGCACCGCACACAAGCACGGCGGAAGCATGGGAAAGGGTGCTTACTATTAAATTTGCATCCTCTCTGCATTCCAACCCAGGTTGGTAATGTGACACTAAAGATGAGTTAAGCTCCCATCCTCCAGCTCTGGCTTGAAGGTCAGCCAGTTTGAACAACAAATAGTCAAAGTACAAACTGCTGCCTCATCCGTGGCGTCTTTCCCAAGGGAGAGGGGTCAAATGACATGCTTCCCCATTAAGCACAGATGTTTGGCATTTTTGATGGTGGAAACCAGGTAAACCCCTCTTGTCCCATTGTTACAGACAGAAAAATGAATGCACCTATTTCAGGAAAAAAGTGCCTGAAAGTTTGTCATGCAGCAATATGGTAATTACCAAATAAACACGGATTTACCTACCAATTTCTTCACCTGCTGGAGTAAACAGTACTGTACCTATGCCATAGGGAAAGGGAAGAGGAATGGACAGGGCAAAGCAAAAGTGCTGTGTTGTCTTCACAGTGGATACATTTAAGCTATGAATCTTTGGCTGGAACCACTAGTCGAATAAATTGAACCTCCTCATTTTTATCAGTGCAACTTGATATGGTTTTCTGATTCTGAAGGACTGATAAATATGATATTGGCCTTCTTTCTGGATACATAGGAGCCCTCTAATTATGAGCTCCCACATCTCCCAAAAGTGCATTTAGCAGCAACAAAAAAGGGAGCCGAAGAGCTAAACGTTTAGGGAAGAAAAGGGCGAGTAGGCAGAATATTGCCCTCATCCATCTAGACCAGCATTTTTCAACCTCAGGGGCTCATGAGGGGGTGTCAGAAGGGTCTCCAAAGACCATCATAAAACACAGAATTTTCTTGTTCATGGGACTTCTGTCTTTGGCCCAATTTTATCACTTGTGGGGTTCAGAATGCTCTTTGGTTGTAGGTGAACTATACATCCCAGCAACTACAACTCCCAAATGTCAAACTCTATTTTCCCCAAACTCTACCAGTTTTCACATTTGGGCATATTGAGTATTCATGCCAAGTTTGGTCCAGATCTATCATTGTTTGACTCTACAGTGCTCTCTGGATGTAGGTGAACTACAACTCCAAAACTCAAGGTCAATGCCTGCCAAACTCTTCCAGTATTTTCTGCTGGTCATAGAAGTTCTCTATGCCAAGTTTGGTTCAATTCTATTGTTGGTGGAGTTCAGAATGCTTTTTGATTATACTGAACTATACATCCCAGGAACTACAACTCCCAAATGACAAAATCAATCTCCCGCAACCCCAGCAGTATTCAAATTTAGGCATATGGGGTATGTGTGCCAAATTTAGTTCAGCAAATGAAAATACATCCTACATATCAGATATTGACATTACGATTCATAACAGTAGCAAAATTACAGTTATAATGTAGCAACACAAACAATTTTATGGTCAGGGGTCACCACAACATGAAGAACTGTATGAAGGGGTCACAGCATTAGGAAGGTTGAGAACCACTGATCTAGACTTCCAACAAACAGGGTAAAAGACTGCCCCAGAGCATATTTCAAATTGGAGCATCAGCAGAGCAACCTGTGGAGAATGGATACTGCAGTCTGAACAATGGACAATATAAAACAATCACCCTCAAATTGTGTCCCTCCAGCTGTTTGGGCCTCTAACACCCAGAAGCCCTAATGAGCTTGTTCAGTTTTCAGGAATTATGGGAGCTGAAGGCCTAAACAGCTGGAGGGCCACAGTTTGAGGATGCCTGATATAAAACAACAATGGAGCCTGCTAGAAGTGGGTCTACACTACAAGGTTTGGGGTCAACTACTTTAAGTCTGCCCTTCCATGCTGCAGACAACACCATAAAGTCACTCTTTTACCTTTATATTTATGGACAAAGCAGGAGTTGAGGCAACCAATGCTTTTCCTACCAGCATTCCACCCATTTTGATGCTCCACTGTCACCTACACCAGCTACTAAGCACCTAGTTTCACAGGTGGCTTTAAAGAGCACAGGCCCGGATGGCAGCCACACCTGAGCGTGATGGAGCTAAATCAATGTTATTGCCAAACTCAGGAACACAGCCCACAGAATGCTCATAAATCATGGTTGCTCAGCCACTGTCAGGTTCACCAGCAATCTTACATAGCCACACTCCAGAAAATAAGAAGAGTTATTGAGCCAATGCAAGAGGCAATAAATACAGGCATAGAGCATGGCAAGTGATCCATCTTGCAGTCAGCTCTGAGTATCCTGTGGCTTTTAAAACGTTGTGTTCTCCTGGTGGGACATCTGGGATGTAAAGATGGCTCTTAGAAGAACAAACATATTTCTGTACTCTGTATTAACACTTGCTGAGTAGCGTGTCTGGAGCAAAACAGAATTATTTATGTTGCTTCTTCCACCTTCTACTTTTAACAAAAATTCTGATGCTGCACCTTTAACAACATTTGGCTTCAGAAGAAAATCAGTAGGTGGATTTTTTTCTTCATTGCTTAACTTTGTGGGTTGAAAAGCACTATCTATTAGGCTACTGTCAGAAAAGAGGAAAGCTAGCAATCTTCGAGGTAAGAGATCACACACTGCTTTAGTCCGCAGGGCCCCTGACATAAAACGCAGGATTAGCAAATGTGTCAACATTAGCATTACTGCCCTTTCAAGTTTGAAGAACATCCTATTACAGGTACTGGGTCTGAAAATCAGCATGCACAATTGGAAACCACTGAATAGAAAACAGGTGTTGGGGACTGCAGTAAAAAGGGTCATGGAAGTTAGAACATGACTGCAACGTTGGAATTTAGATAGGAGGAAGAATGTACACAAATATCATGAGGCAGAGTTTGCAAGATCTGAGCAGGGATGCTGATAACAGCATGACTTGGAGGTCTCTCATTCATAGAGTTGTCACAAGCTGAAATTGACTTTATGCCAATGAAGAACAATCAAGGCAGAGTGAATGGTGACAGGAAGCATGTACCTTTGTGTTGTTGGTGTAAACATACTAGCTGAGACTAGATGCAGAAGTGTGTAAGGCTTGCCAATAAATAGTCTAATATTGGTAAGAGGCTCCTCAAGAATTGGCAGATGAGAAAGCATACTGCCCAAGAGAAGGAGTCAATGTATGGCCAACCACTGACCAACTTCTGCCAAGTCATAGAATCATAGAATCAAAGAGTTGGAAGAGACCTCATGGGCCATCCAGTACAACCCCCTGCCAAGAAGCAGGAATATTACATTCAAATCATCCCTGGCAGGTGGCCATCCAGCCTCTGTTTAAAAACTTCCAAAGAAGGAGCCTCCACCACACTCCGGGGCAGAGAGTTCCATTTAGTGCCTACAGTATAGGAGAGAATATTGGAAAGAATATTGGCCCATGTTGGGGTTAGACAACTTGTGTCTTTCCTGGTAAGATTGGATTGTAACTGCCATCAGTTCTAGCCACTATAGCCAATGTCAAGGGATCCTGGGAACTGCAATTCAGCAACATCTGGAGGCCACAAGTTCCTCAGGTCTAAATTAGTTAGACCTCCTCACTACCTCTGAGGATGTTTGCCATAGATGCAGGCGAAACACCAGGAGAGAATGCCTCTAGAACATGGCCATATAGCCCGAAAAAACCTACAACAACCCAATTCGATAGACCTTCATCTGATCCACTCAAGTTTATTTATTTATTTATTTATTTATTTATTTGCTTTATTTCTATACCGCATTTTTCAGCCTAGATTAGGCGACTCAATGCGGTTTTGTGTTGTTCAAGCTCTACTCTTCCTGGTGTTTTGGTCTTCAGCTCCCAGAAATCCCAGCCAGTGTACCAACTGTCAGGAATTGTGGGAGCTGAAGTCCCCAACATCTGGAGGAGCAGAGTTTGAGAAACACAGCACTAAAGCATATGCTTAGGCAAAAAAAGCATAGTTGGGAACTCTTAATGAACATCTGAAATGCTTTATATATCCTAACTATACCTTTATTTTGTACAGTGAACAAAAATACTTGATGAGCATAGTCAAAATACCATTGACCTTTGAAAGGGTGAGCATTTGCCTGGTGGTCCACTCTTTACTGCACAATTTCAATACTGAAGTGTGATGTTTTCTGCTATTTCCTGCTGGCATATCATGGCTCAAATGATGATGATGATGATAATACACTTTATTTGTATACTGCGCTATCTCTCCAAAGAGACTCAGGGCAGTTTCCAACATATAAGGCAAATAATCAATTGCCAGAAAGAAACCCATACAGACAATTACATCAAAATAAACACATTCGACAATATAACACAACCTAATTTAACTTAGTGAACAAAATAACAATAAAAACTACCAAAATCCTATTAAACACACTAAAAATATTAAAAACTCATTTCATTGTAGCTCCAACAGCATATTGTGGGAGCTATTGATAGATAATTCAACCAGGGTGGGAGGGAGCAATATTCAAATGATACCTCTGGGTATTTGGAAATTTGCTATACAGATCAAAGTCAACTTAAGTTCCTCCATATTTTACTACTTACACTGTTGTTCAATTTTACTAAGCTGACAATTCACTCCACAAGTATTTGGTCTCAAGAACCCAAAGCCCCTCTCGAGAAGCGTTGATGCACTGATTGATGTCCCATATCACTAGACTATATTAATGTATATTTAATCCCCAGTCAAAGCCAGTATCCTCCCCACCCATTCTTCCTGTACAAGTGCTAACATTCAGGAAGGTGTCCTTATCAAACCCAAATAGAATTGCACACCGAAGTGTAAATAAAGTGCATAATGATGTGATGTATCTGCCAGAACAAGCTGTGGCTGAAAGTTCTGGTTTAGTTATCAATGGCTCCTTGCCACCACTGCTACCTGCAAGGCTATTGACCCAAGATATCAGTTACCTTTGCTCTAGTTCCCATTAGTAATTTTTTTCAGAATTTCAGTTCCATCGCAGCAACTCTGCAGCATTCGCTAAAAACAGCCGTTTTGCTAAGCTGCAACCAGAAGATTGATGCTTGTCCTTGACATTCTTCTGTTAACTGGGAAGCACAGCGGCTCCCTTCCCCTTTAGTGGTTTTATTCACTCTTCCTATACTTGCAATAACAGCCTCCAGCTGAGGGGCCACCACTGAGAAGGCCCTTCCCTCATCCTCCACCAACCGCGCTTGTGACGGAGGTGGGACTGAGAGGAGGGCACCCCTGGAAAATCTTAATGCTTACGCAGGTACATGGGGGGGGGGGGGGGTGTGTGTGGTCATGAAGATAGACAGGGCCTGATCCTTTTAGGGCTTTTTAGATAATAACCTACACTTTGAGTTGAGACCGAAAACTTATCAGTAGCCAATGGAGCTGCTTTAATAGAGGTATTGTGCGCTCCCTATAGCCAGCTCCGGTTAGTAGTCTGGCTGCCAATTTTTACACCAATTACAGTTTTTGAGCCATCTTCAAAAGCAGCCCCACGTAGAGGGCTTTACAGTAATCCAATCTTGATGTAACTAAGGCATGAGCCACTGTTGCCAGGTCCAACTTCTGGAGGTATGGTCGCAGCTGGCGCACAAACTTTAACTGCTTGAAGGCCCCCCTGGCCACCAATGACACCTGAGCTTCAAGAGTCAGCGCTGAACCCAGGAAGACCCCTAGACTGCAGACCTGTGTCCTCAGGGGGAGTGTAACCCTGTTGAGCACAGGTAGCCACCCTATATCCCAATCAGCCTCGCAACTGACCAAGAGGACCTCTGACTTGTCTGGATTGAACTTCAGCTTGGTAACCCCCATCCAGTCCATCATGGTTGCCAGACCCTGGTCCAGGAGCTGGGGGGGGGGGGGCGACTTCTTTGGAGTTAGGTCAAAAGGAATAGCAACCTCGGGAGGCTATGCTGGATTCTCCTAACTTCTAATGTGGGGTGGATATCTACCATTGAGTAAGCCCTTTCACTTTAGCATTGGAATACTCATCGCAGGGAAAACTGGCATCGACTCTGGATGTGACTACAAGCTAGGATCAGTCCAAAGCAACTATAACAATGAACCAACTGCTTGTGAGGAGCAACAATAGCAAAATGATGTCAAGATATCTCTTTCATAGAATCATAGAATCAAAGAGTTGGAAGAGACCTCATGGGCCATCCAGTCCAACCCCCTGCCAAGAAGCAGGAATATTGCATTCAAATCACCCCTGACAGATGGCCATCCAGTCTCTGCTTAAAAGCTTCCAAAGAAGGAGCCTCCACCACACTCCGGGGCAGAGAGTTCCACTGCTGAACGGCTCTCACAGTCAGGAAGGTCTTCCTCGTGTTCAGATGGAATCTCCTCTCTTGTAGTTTGAAGCCATTGTTCCGCGTCCTAGTCTCCAGGAAGCAGAAAACAAGCTTGCTCCCTCCTCCCTGTGGCTTCCTCTCACATATTTATACATGGCTATCATATCTCCTCTCAGCCTTCTCTTCTTCAGGCTAAACATGCCCAGCTCCTTAAGCCGCTCCTCATAGGGCTTGTTCTCCAGACATTGATCATTTTAGTCGCCCTCCTCTGGACACATTCCAGCTTGTCAATATCTCTCTTGAATTGTGGTGCCCAGAATTGGACACAATATTCCAGGTGTGGTCTAACCAAAGCGAATAGAGGGGTAGCATGACTTCCCTAGATCTAGGACACTATGCTCCTATTGATGCAGGCCAAAATCCCATTGGCTTTTTTTGCCGTCACATCACATTGTTGGCTCATGTTTAACTTGTTGTCCACGAGGACTCCAAGATCCTTTTCACACATACTGCTTTCCCTGGCATTGATCACTGCAAGGAAAGGTTTATAATAGTGGTATCCATTTGGACGAAGGATCATTCCAAAACAGTCCTGATACAGCTGTTCAGACTGCCACAAAGTCCCAGCATACTCTGGAGTTTACTGCAAACTCTGGAGTATTCCTTGCCTTTGGGCTCAATCTGCAAAAAGAAGCCACGATAATCAGCAGAAACTGCTGTGAGTAGTCATGAAAACAGCCAGGGATCCATTCTGAGTACGTTCAGGAATTTGAGCCTCATACAGACAGGCCCGAAGAAACAGACCCCTCAACTGGAGATTGCCAGCCCTCTGTGAGATTTGGAAAACAGGCACCACACTAAGAAAAGAAATATTCTTACAGAGTAATCAATAACATCCAGAATTTCTGCCTGCGGCTAAGAGCTAAAGTGGGTAAGGTGGACACTAGCTGATCTTTCCAGGCTTGCAAAGCTTTCCTTTTTGAGCAGGGACTGAGTCAAACAATTTTGCCTTGGGCTGGTTCCCTCTTTGCAGCAAGAAAGGAATTTCACTGTGTAGGTGTCTTTCTTCCATCTGCACTCCCTTATCTCTTCAAAGGAGATAAAAATCAGAATGCTTCCCTCAAGGCTTCCAAAGTGTTCCCACTCTTTAATTTTGCTACTAGTAAGGAAGTGAACAAGGCAAGCTCATGGATTCTTACTTGAGAAGCAAGTCCTCTTGAATTCAATCGTGCTCACTCTCAGGTAAATAGGTATAAGGGGTGTCATGGCAAGGGAAAGGAAAGATGCAGACTTGATACAAAGTGGTTCCTTTATCCTGACTGGAGTAACATTCGCTTTCTTGTTGGTTTGAAGCAGGGATAGAAGTAGCTTTTTGGTGAAAGTGGCAATGGGAAAGTTATTAGATGAAAGGGGGAAACTTCGCATGTTCTTCCTTTTTCTTTTCCTTTTATTCCCGAAACAGTCAATGAGAGGGAAGCACAACTTAGATCATGCATGGGCAAACTTTTTACTTGGGGGCAGCATGGCAGGCCAGAGTGGGGTGAGTGGGCCAGGAGGAAGGGGGTTGTCCCCAAAGTCCCCTCACTGACTTTTCCTCCCCAACTTTTCCTCCCCTGAAGGAAACATGGGAAATGTCTGGATTCCAAAAGCGTTGGCCTTGGTCAGGATGAGAGGGTGGGTGGGAGAGAAAAAAAAATGTATCCATTAGAACCTGTATTGCCTACTCATGATATAGAATCCTAGAGTTGGAAGAAACCCCCAAGGGCCATCCAGTCCAACCCCCTGCCATGCAAGAAGACACAGTCAAAGCACTCCTAATAAACATCCTCTCCTGAAAAACCTCCACCACATTCCCAGGCAGCCTATGCCACTCTCCAACAGCTCTTACTTTCAGGAAGGTCTTCCTAATCTTTTCAGTCAAATCTCTTTCCCTGCCATTTAAACCCATTGCTCCTTTGTGCTCTGCTCTACAGAGCAGCAGAAAGTTGGTTCCCCCCCTTCCTCAATGGGACACCCATGTTTCCCATATTCCCTCTCTACCTTCTCTTCTCCAAGCTAAACATTCTCCAGGAGGAAAGGAGGAAGGAAAAAGAGAAGGATGGAAGGAAAGGGAGGGAGGGAGGGGGGAGGAGGAGGGAAGAGAGAGGAAGGAGGAAGGAGAGAGAGAGAAGGAGGAAGAGGAAAAGGAAAGAAAAGAAAAGAAAAAGAGAGGAAGGAGGGAAGAAAGAGGAAGGAAAGACAAAAGGGAGGAAGGGAAGGGAAGGAGGGAGGGAGGGAAAGACAAAAGGGAAGGGAAGGAGAGAGGAAGGGAAAGAGGAAAGAGGGAAGGAAAAAGAGGAAGGAAGGAAGGAAGGAAGAAGGAGAAAGAGGAGAAGGAGAAAGGAAGAAGGAAAGAAAAGATAGAAGGAAGGAAGGATAGGATGATGAGAGATAGGAGGTGGGTTGTTGTAGGTTTTTTCGGGATATATGGCCATGTTCTAGAGGCATTCTCTCCTGACGTTTCGCCTGCATCTATGGCAAGCATCTTCAGAGGTAGTGAGGTGCACCTCCCTACCTCTGAGGATGCTTGCCACAGATGCAGGTGAAACATCAGGGAAGAATGCCTCTAGACCATGGCCATATAGCCCGAAAAAACCTACAACAACCCAGTGATTCCGGCCATGAAAGCCTTCAACAATAAAGAGAGAGGAGGACCTGAAAAAAGAGCCCAAGGGGCCACATAAATCCATAACTCCAAGTGATTGCTGATAGGGAAAGATTATATTTATGATCATAAGAGAATGAAATGAAATTGACACAAAATAGCTTCACATAATTAGCCATCCGCACAGGCGTATGTATTTTGACCTGAGAGGAAGAACAAGTCTGACCAGTAATGGAACCATCTGTCCTCCAAACAGCCAACTACTTCTCCTGCACTTCCTAGTATAAAGACATAGAGGATAGAGAAGGCATGGCCAAACTTCGACCTTCCAGGTGTTTTGGAGTTCAACTTCCACAATTTCTAACAGCTTCAGGCCCCTTGCTTTTCCTCCTCAGCCACTTAAGCGGCTGAGGGGGAAAAGCAAGAGGCCTGAGGTTGTTAGGAATTGTGGGAGTTGAACTCCAAAACACCTGGAGGGCTGAAGTTTGCCCATGCCTGGGATAGAGCATGATATCTATTGACATGAGACCAAACAGCAGCAATTGTATATGAAACAAAAGCTGGCAGAGCAATGCATTGGCCATTCTGATCTAGACTCATTCCTATTTGTATTTAAATCGAACTCATTAATCAAACTGGCTATCTGTATAACTGACTTAATGTTGTACAATTAATAATGCTGCTGTTAGTCATGGGACAGAGTGGTAAAACGTATTTCACATAGTAATGAATTCTCATCGGTAGTCCTTAGCATTTTTCTTCTGTTCCTCTGCTTATGGCTTATTTGCTTTCAAGCCTCTGCTTTATATTGATCTAGACTGAAATTGTTGAATAAGAAGTCATGCTTGATGTAAATCCCATTGATTTAATGCGTCTATTCTCTCTAGAGGTTAGGGTTCAAGTCTTGGCTTGGCCAGTGCTTTCTCTTGGGCAAGTTAGGCTATCTCTGCCTTGGAAAGGAGCAAAGTAAACCCTATCTAAGGCAGCGTTTCTCAACCTGGGGGTTGGGAGCTCTGGGGGGGGGGGTCACAAAGGGGTTTCAGAGGGATCGCCAAAGCCCATCAGAAAACACGTATTTCAGATGGTCTTAGGAACCCTTTTGGCAGAGAAGGCTGAAGATCTCTGCGCCTGTCCTTTTCCTTTCTGGAAACAGACGGTGAATCCTCCCACCAAAAGCCCTCCTCCTGCTGTGATTGGTTGGCCTCTCAACCAAGGGGTGGACTCCAAGTGGGGAGAGGAGAGCAGGTGTGCTTGGCGCATGGCACGCATGTGTGAGTGAGGGAGAGCATGAGAGGCTGGAGGGAGGCTCACACCAGTGAGTCCCTTCAAGGCATGGGGGTTCTGTGTAGGGGGTTTGGCCCAATTCTATCGTTGGTGGGGTTCAGAATGCTCTTTGATTGTAGGTGAACTATACACCCCAGCAACTACAACACCCAAATGTCACGGTCTATTTTCCCCAAACTCTACTAGTGTTCACATTTGGGCATATTGAGTATTTGTGCCAAGTTTGGTCCAGATCTGTCATTGTTTGAGTCCACAGTGCTCTTGGATGTAGGTGAAGTACAACTCCAAAACTCAAGGTCAATGTCCACCAAACCCTTACAATATTTACTGTTGGTCATGGGGGTTCTGTGTGCCAAATTTGGTTCAATAACATCTTTGGTGGAGTTCAGAATGCTCTCTGTACTGTAGGTGAACTATAAATCCCAGTGACTACAACTCCCAAATGACAAAATCAACCTCACCAGTATTCAAATTTGGGTGTATTGGGTATTTGTGCCAAATTTCATCCAGTGAATGAAAATACATCCTGCATCTCAGATATTTACATGACGATTCATAACAGTAGCAAAATTACAGTTATGAAGTACCAACGAAAATAATGTTATGCTTGGGGGTCACCACAACATGAGGAATTATATTAAAGAGTCGCAGAATTAGGAAGGTTGAAAAACACTGCTCTAAGAAAACCCATCTGATGGCTTTGCTTTAGAGTTGCAATACGCCAGAAAGGCACACAGCAACAACTAACTCTACTGGGGATGAGAAATTGTATTTGGTGCCAATTGCTAAAAAAGTATCATGCTTCTATGACTAAAAGAGTTGTGCGATAGTGTCTTCAGAACTAACAGCTGTGGTACTGCAGATATGAGTAAGTGTGCCAGGTCCTTGCTCTTGTCCTTGAGTTCTTAGACTGACATCCCACTGACAAAGGGTACTAGTCTTGACCTTCCTATTTGAACTCAGGCTGCTGGGGTAATTGTTTGGCATATCACTTCGACTCAGATTCCAATCTCTTGGCATGTACTACACCTCAGCTTTTGATTCAGTTCTCTGGCTGGCTGCCTACTGACTGTAACTTCGCAGTTCTCCTTCCTTGCTGTAGACTCCAGTCCTTTAAAGATCGGCTGGCCTCGTAGTTCTAAGATGGAAACACATCTCTTCCCTTTTGCTTCTACAGTCAGCCTTCCACATTTTTTTTAAAGTTATGGGCACAGGACTCTAGTTTCCCTAGAGTATAGGGGACATATGTCTCACAACAGTTACTTATTTGGACTATAATTTGCAGAATCCTTCAGCTTTTTGGAAGGGCAATGGTTCTCCTTCTGCACTGGGTCTTTCGCAGCTTTCATCGGTCACATCTTCCATGTAGGGATTGTCTTTGGGGCCTCAAGAAAGTAGTGGAAGTCCTGCTTGAAGACAGAGGGAGCCCAACTCCAGGGTCAGAGAGTGAGGCAGAGCCTCCCTCAAATACACAACAGCAACACAGGATGAAAGCATGAGTGAAGCTGTAGAGTAGTGTTTCTCAACCTTCCTAATGCCGCAAGCCCTCAATTCAGTTTCTCGTGTGGTGGTGCGGGGATGTGGCCGCAGAGTTTTTGGGCTTCCCCCACCATATGCGGCAACCGCAGATTCTCCAGTCTGGCTCGGAAGTTTCAGCACCCGGCGCATAAGACGACGCCCAGCATATAAGACAACCCCTGACTTTTGAGAAGATTTTCCTGGGTTAAAAAGCAGCCTTATACGCCAGAAAATGAAGTAATTAAGCAGGTCTATAGTGACAGCTAATTCTGATCAGACCAATTCTATTCAAACAGTACAAATGCAGTCCTTCAAACCTTTGTGCTTCAGCAAAAGTATGTTGGCTACTGGTGAAGTTCTCTTTCCAAAGTAAAGGATTTTATAAGAGATGTTCACTCTATTTCCATTTGCCTAAGGAAGGATCTGTACTTGAACATCATGGGGATAATGATGCCAGATGGCGGAGCACATCGCCAAAAATGTCACGCATTATACAGAACAAGTTGGATCTGAAGAAGGAACCCAAGTCACTAACATAGCTTTGCCATCATTTTACAGCCTCCTATAATGAAATACTGCCTCCTATAATGAAATACTGCATCTCTTGAAGGCAATACAGTCAGACCCACACATTTATGGAGGTATGGGATTTAGAACCCTGGGGAAAGTGGACAAAAATGTGGGTATTATATATTTAAAAAGCATGCTAGAGAATTATTTCCCACCAATCGCCATGACTCCTCACTTAGATTTTAAAACCATTTCCCTCTAATCCAGTGGTTCTCAATCTGTGGGTCCCCAGATGTTTTGGCCTTTAACTCCCAGAAGTTTATTTATTTATTTATTTATTTATTTATTTATTTATTTATAGTATTTATATTCTGCCCTTCTCACCCCTCAGGGGACTCAGGGCAGATTACAATGCACATATATATGACAAACATTCAATACCATTTAGACATACAACGTATATTGATAGACATAGAGGCATTTAACATTTCAGCAATTTAGGCTTCATGAGGGTATGCTCAATTCTGGCCACAGGGGGAGCTGCAACTTCCACCATCCACTTGCATCCTTTGATGGAGTACTTCCTCATTCTTCTGCATGCTGCTGGAAGGTTTGGTGGCATCATAAATTAGTTAAATTAGCCTCCCCGCATAAAGCGGTACCTAAATTTCCTACTTGACAGATGCAACTGTCTTTTGGGCTGCATAGGTCGACATCAAGCTTAGACTATGAATGATCAGGAGCTTACTCCAACCTGGGCTGGCTTTGAAATCACGAACTCTCAGGCAATAGTGATTTAATGCAGCTGGCTACTAACTAGCTGCGCCACAGTCCGTTCCTGGTAAACTGGCAGGTATTTCTGGGAGTTGTAGACCAAAACACTTGGGGACCCAGAGGTTGAGTACCACTGCTCTAATCCATCTCTTTGCCCCACTCCATCTGCTGACCCTTTGCCCCTACATTACTATCTTCCCAACAGTCCCTCATCCCCTCCAGCGGCTTCCCACCACAAAGCCTTATTCAGACTTTTGATCAAGCATGGGCAAACTTGGGCCCTCCAGGTGTTTTGGACTTCAACTCCCACAATTCCTAACAGCCTACTGGCTGTTAGGAATTGTGGGAGTTGAAGTCCAAAACACCTGGAGGGCCCAAGTTTGCCCATGCCTTCTTTAGACCCTTCTCTTTCCAACTCTTCCACTAAGAAGTGATGAAGAATGGGATTTTAAATCTAGAGAAGGCTTTGTGGATAAGAAGGAGATGAGGTGTTGGCGCTGTTGAGAAAAAAGCGATAGACAGGCAAAGGGTCAGCAGAAGAAGTGGGGCAAGAAAGTCCAGCTATACAAACTCATGAATAATTAAATCTGTGAAAGAGAAACCGACACATTTGTGAGCCTGACTGTAATGGCAATAAATAATGGTCACAACAGATGAGTCAAGTGTCTAGACTTCTCAGCATGCAGAGCAAAATGTAGGCGCATCTCTGAAAAGAAAAGAAAAAAACTACAGCTAATTGTGCAGCCTATGTGTAATTTGCTGAGAAGCAAAATCTCTTGAGCTCAGTGGGCTCACTCCCATTGAAGAGCAGAAAATGGAATGTTGGAGGACAGGAAAAGAGATTTAAATATGGGCTCAAAGCCAACCTTAAAAATTGTGGCATAGACACCAAGAATTGGGCAGCTCTGGCCCTTGAGTGCTCTAGCTGGAGGTCAGCTGTGACCAGCAGTGCTGTGGAATTTGAAGAGGCATGAATGGAGGGTGAAGAGAGAAACGTGCAAAGAGGAAGGCGCGTCAAGCCAACCCTGACCAGGACTGCCTTCCACCTGGAAATCAACTTCCTCACTGCGGGAGAACATGCAGGTCAAGAATCTGGCTCCACAGTCACCTACGGACCCACCGTTAGGACACCGAAGTTGGAGGACAATCTTGCCTGGACAATGAGGGATCGCCTAAGTAAGTAAGTAAGTACTCCCACTCGTATAGGGCTACAAAAGAACTGAGAAGACCATGGTTGAAAATTTCCCTTTGCCTTAATTCTGTTGGAAGCATGAGGTAAGATTTTCACCCTCCAACTCAGTGCCCTTTGCATGCCAGCGATATCGGCATAATAACAAAACATACCTATTTTATATTGTTACTGAAAGTGCTGCAAGAAGATAACCGATATTAAACACCTAAAGCACAAGTGCTAATATACAGTGCTTTACTTACTGCTTTTGAGGTAGCACAGGGAGTGGACACTGGGGTTGGGAGCTTGGCCACACTTTGTCCAGGAGGCAGACCGAGCCTCTGGCCAGTGTCCGGAGGAGAGGAAGGCGTGTAGATCCGTGTTTCTAGCCTTTCAGGTTCATGTTTATAGGATTCCAGAGGAAATGTTGGCTGTTTGGTCACTTGCGTTGGGGTTGATGGAGAAGAGGAGAGGCCAGAGGCTGTAAATAAAACATATGAAAGATGTAACGCATCAAACTTTGCTTCGCTGTTGACAGGCAAATAATGTCTAAAGCTGCAAAAAGTCTTTCAACTGCAAATTTCACTCTCCAGTTCTAATGCAAAATAAACAGATATTCTAATTGAGCTAAGTAAAGTGCAGTGCATGCTGTCCTTCATCACCTCCCCTGAGATATATCTCCAAAATGGCTCCAAATACACTCTAGATAGGACAGAAGAACAAGAGAGATGGCTTCTGTTTACTCCCTGTTGTTAAATAGGCACCACTCTTTGGCTCAAATTGGTGCAGAAAGGTCTTAAACTTGGTGAAATGGCCCCTGTACCCCA
>NW_026847660.1:122832168-122859339 GCF_025583915.1 Anolis sagrei ordinatus | reverse complement strand
TTTTTTGGCGCCACATCACATTGTTGGCTCATGTTCAACTTGTTGTCCACGAGGACTCCAAGATCCTTTTCACACATACTGCTTTCCCTGGCATTGATCACTGCAAGGAAAGGTTTATAATAGTGGTATCCATTTGGACGAAGGATCATTCCAAAACAGTCCTGATACAGCTGTTCAGACTGCCACAAAGTCCCAGCATACTCTGGAGTTTACTGCAAACTCTGGAGTATTCCTTGCCTTTGGGCTCAATCTGCAAAAAGAAGCCACGATAATCAGCAGAAACTGCTGTGAGTAGTCATGAAAACAGCCAGGGATCCATTCTGAGTACGTTCAGGAATTTGAGCCTCATACAGACAGGCCCGAAGAAACAGACCCCTCAACTGGAGATTGCCAGCCCTCTGTGAGATTTGGAAAACAGGCACCACACTAAGAAAAGAAATATTCTTACAGAGTAATCAATAACATCCAGAATTTCTGCCTGCGGCTAAGAGCTAAAGTGGGTAAGGTGGACACTAGCTGATCTTTCCAGGCTTGCAAAGCTTTCCTTTTTGAGCAGGGACTGAGTCAAACAATTTTGCCTTGGGCTGGTTCCCTCTTTGCAGCAAGAAAGGAATTTCACTGTGTAGGTGTCTTTCTTCCATCTGCACTCCCTTATCTCTTCAAAGGAGATAAAAATCAGAATGCTTCCCTCAAGGCTTCCAAAGTGTTCCCACTCTTTAATTTTGCTACTAGTAAGGAAGTGAACAAGGCAAGCTCATGGATTCTTACTTGAGAAGCAAGTCCTCTTGAATTCAATCGTGCTCACTCTCAGGTAAATAGGTATAAGGGGTGTCATGGCAAGGGAAAGGAAAGATGCAGACTTGATACAAAGTGGTTCCTTTATCCTGACTGGAGTAACATTCGCTTTCTTGTTGGTTTGAAGCAGGGATAGAAGTAGCTTTTTGGTGAAAGTGGCAATGGGAAAGTTATTAGATGAAAGGGGGAAACTTCGCATGTTCTTCCTTTTTCTTTTCCTTTTATTCCCGAAACAGTCAATGAGAGGGAAGCACAACTTAGATCATGCATGGGCAAACTTTTTACTTGGGGGCAGCATGGCAGGCCAGAGTGGGGTGAGTGGGCCAGGAGGAAGGGGGTTGTCCCCAAAGTCCCCTCACTGACTTTTCCTCCCCAACTTTTCCTCCCCTGAAGGAAACATGGGAAATGTCTGGATTCCAAAAGCGTTGGCCTTGGTCAGGATGAGAGGGTGGGTGGGAGAGAAAAAAAAATGTATCCATTAGAACCTGTATTGCCTACTCATGATATAGAATCCTAGAGTTGGAAGAAACCCCCAAGGGCCATCCAGTCCAACCCCCTGCCATGCAAGAAGACACAGTCAAAGCACTCCTAATAAACATCCTCTCCTGAAAAACCTCCACCACATTCCCAGGCAGCCTATGCCACTCTCCAACAGCTCTTACTTTCAGGAAGGTCTTCCTAATCTTTTCAGTCAAATCTCTTTCCCTGCCATTTAAACCCATTGCTCCTTTGTGCTCTGCTCTACAGAGCAGCAGAAAGTTGGTTCCCCCCCTTCCTCAATGGGACACCCATGTTTCCCATATTCCCTCTCTACCTTCTCTTCTCCAAGCTAAACATTCTCCAGGAGGAAAGGAGGAAGGAAAAAGAGAAGGATGGAAGGAAAGGAGGGAGGGAGGGAAGGAGAAGGAGGAGGGAAGGAGGAGGGAAGGAGGGAAGGAAGAGAGGAAGGAAGAGAGAGAAGGAAGGAAGGAGAAAAGGGAAGAAAGAAAAGAAAAAGAGAGGGAAGGAGGGAAGAAAGAGGGAAGGAAAGACAAAAGGGAGGAAAGGGAAGGGAAGGAGGGAGGGAGGAAGGAAAAGGAAGGAAGGAGAGAGAGGGAAAGAGGAAGAGGGAAGGACAAAAGATGGAAGGGAAGGAGGGAAGAGGAGAAAGAGGAAGATAAGGAAGGATGGAAGGAGGAAGGAAAGAAAAGATAGAAGGAAGGAAGGATAGGATGATGAGAGATAGGAGGTGGTTGTTGTAGGTTTTTTCGGGCTATATGGCCATGGTCTAGAGGCATTCTCTCCTGACGTTTCGCCTGCATCTATGGCAAGCATCCTCAGAGGTTCTTTCACATCAGAAGCATGCCATAGATGCAGGCGAAACGTCAGGAAAGAATGCCTCTAGAACATGGCCATATAGCCCAAAAAAACCTACAACAACCCAGTGATTCCGGCCATGAAAGCCTTCGACAATACAGAGAGAGAATAAATCCATAGATCCATAACTCCAAGTGATTGCTGATAGGGAAAGATTATATTTATGATCATAAGAGAATGAAATGAAATTGACACAAAATAGCTTCACATAATTAGCCATCCGCACAGGCGTATGTATTTTGACCTGAGAGGAAGAACAAGTCTGACCAGTAATGGAACCATCTGTCCTCCAAACAGCCAACTACTTCTCCTGCACTTCCTAGTATAAAGACATAGAGGATAGAGAAGGCATGGCCAAACTTCGACCTTCCAGGTGTTTTGGAGTTCAACTTCCACAATTTCTAACAGCTTCAGGCCCCTTGCTTTTCCTCCTCAGCCACTTAAGCGGCTGAGGGGGAAAAGCAAGAGGCCTGAGGTTGTTAGGAATTGTGGGAGTTGAACTCCAAAACACCTGGAGGGCTGAAGTTTGCCCATGCCTGGGATAGAGCATGATATCTATTGACATGAGACCAAACAGCAGCAATTGTATATGAAACAAAAGCTGGCAGAGCAATGCATTGGCCATTCTGATCTAGACTCATTCCTATTTGTATTTAAATCGAACTCATTAATCAAACTGGCTATCTGTATAACTGACTTAATGTTGTACAATTAATAATGCTGCTGTTAGTCATGGGACAGAGTGGTAAAACGTATTTCACATAGTAATGAATTCTCATCGGTAGTCCTTAGCATTTTTCTTCTGTTCCTCTGCTTATGGCTTATTTGCTTTCAAGCCTCTGCTTTATATTGATCTAGACTGAAATTGTTGAATAAGAAGTCATGCTTGATGTAAATCCCATTGATTTAATGCGTCTATTCTCTCTAGAGGTTAGGGTTCAAGTCTTGGCTTGGCCAGTGCTTTCTCTTGGGCAAGTTAGGCTATCTCTGCCTTGGAAAGGAGCAAAGTAAACCCTATCTAAGGCAGCGTTTCTCAACCTGGGGGTTGGGAGCTCTGGGGGGGGGGGTCACAAAGGGGTTTCAGAGGGATCGCCAAAGCCCATCAGAAAACACGTATTTCAGATGGTCTTAGGAACCCTTTTGGCAGAGAAGGCTGAAGATCTCTGCGCCTGTCCTTTTCCTTTCTGGAAACAGACGGTGAATCCTCCCACCAAAAGCCCTCCTCCTGCTGTGATTGGTTGGCCTCTCAACCAAGGGGTGGACTCCAAGTGGGGAGAGGAGAGCAGGTGTGCTTGGCGCATGGCACGCATGTGTGAGTGAGGGAGAGCATGAGAGGCTGGAGGGAGGCTCACACCAGTGAGTCCCTTCAAGGCATGGGGGTTCTGTGTAGGGGGTTTGGCCCAATTCTATCGTTGGTGGGGTTCAGAATGCTCTTTGATTGTAGGTGAACTATACACCCCAGCAACTACAACACCCAAATGTCACGGTCTATTTTCCCCAAACTCTACTAGTGTTCACATTTGGGCATATTGAGTATTTGTGCCAAGTTTGGTCCAGATCTGTCATTGTTTGAGTCCACAGTGCTCTTGGATGTAGGTGAAGTACAACTCCAAAACTCAAGGTCAATGTCCACCAAACCCTTACAATATTTACTGTTGGTCATGGGGGTTCTGTGTGCCAAATTTGGTTCAATAACATCTTTGGTGGAGTTCAGAATGCTCTCTGTACTGTAGGTGAACTATAAATCCCAGTGACTACAACTCCCAAATGACAAAATCAACCTCACCAGTATTCAAATTTGGGTGTATTGGGTATTTGTGCCAAATTTCATCCAGTGAATGAAAATACATCCTGCATCTCAGATATTTACATGACGATTCATAACAGTAGCAAAATTACAGTTATGAAGTACCAACGAAAATAATGTTATGCTTGGGGGTCACCACAACATGAGGAATTATATTAAAGAGTCGCAGAATTAGGAAGGTTGAAAAACACTGCTCTAAGAAAACCCATCTGATGGCTTTGCTTTAGAGTTGCAATACGCCAGAAAGGCACACAGCAACAACTAACTCTACTGGGGATGAGAAATTGTATTTGGTGCCAATTGCTAAAAAAGTATCATGCTTCTATGACTAAAAGAGTTGTGCGATAGTGTCTTCAGAACTAACAGCTGTGGTACTGCAGATATGAGTAAGTGTGCCAGGTCCTTGCTCTTGTCCTTGAGTTCTTAGACTGACATCCCACTGACAAAGGGTACTAGTCTTGACCTTCCTATTTGAACTCAGGCTGCTGGGGTAATTGTTTGGCATATCACTTCGACTCAGATTCCAATCTCTTGGCATGTACTACACCTCAGCTTTTGATTCAGTTCTCTGGCTGGCTGCCTACTGACTGTAACTTCGCAGTTCTCCTTCCTTGCTGTAGACTCCAGTCCTTTAAAGATCGGCTGGCCTCGTAGTTCTAAGATGGAAACACATCTCTTCCCTTTTGCTTCTACAGTCAGCCTTCCACATTTTTTTTAAAGTTATGGGCACAGGACTCTAGTTTCCCTAGAGTATAGGGGACATATGTCTCACAACAGTTACTTATTTGGACTATAATTTGCAGAATCCTTCAGCTTTTTGGAAGGGCAATGGTTCTCCTTCTGCACTGGGTCTTTCGCAGCTTTCATCGGTCACATCTTCCATGTAGGGATTGTCTTTGGGGCCTCAAGAAAGTAGTGGAAGTCCTGCTTGAAGACAGAGGGAGCCCAACTCCAGGGTCAGAGAGTGAGGCAGAGCCTCCCTCAAATACACAACAGCAACACAGGATGAAAGCATGAGTGAAGCTGTAGAGTAGTGTTTCTCAACCTTCCTAATGCCGCAAGCCCTCAATTCAGTTTCTCGTGTGGTGGTGCGGGGATGTGGCCGCAGAGTTTTTGGGCTTCCCCCACCATATGCGGCAACCGCAGATTCTCCAGTCTGGCTCGGAAGTTTCAGCACCCGGCGCATAAGACGACGCCCAGCATATAAGACAACCCCTGACTTTTGAGAAGATTTTCCTGGGTTAAAAAGCAGCCTTATACGCCAGAAAATGAAGTAATTAAGCAGGTCTATAGTGACAGCTAATTCTGATCAGACCAATTCTATTCAAACAGTACAAATGCAGTCCTTCAAACCTTTGTGCTTCAGCAAAAGTATGTTGGCTACTGGTGAAGTTCTCTTTCCAAAGTAAAGGATTTTATAAGAGATGTTCACTCTATTTCCATTTGCCTAAGGAAGGATCTGTACTTGAACATCATGGGGATAATGATGCCAGATGGCGGAGCACATCGCCAAAAATGTCACGCATTATACAGAACAAGTTGGATCTGAAGAAGGAACCCAAGTCACTAACATAGCTTTGCCATCATTTTACAGCCTCCTATAATGAAATACTGCCTCCTATAATGAAATACTGCATCTCTTGAAGGCAATACAGTCAGACCCACACATTTATGGAGGTATGGGATTTAGAACCCTGGGGAAAGTGGACAAAAATGTGGGTATTATATATTTAAAAAGCATGCTAGAGAATTATTTCCCACCAATCGCCATGACTCCTCACTTAGATTTTAAAACCATTTCCCTCTAATCCAGTGGTTCTCAATCTGTGGGTCCCCAGATGTTTTGGCCTTTAACTCCCAGAAGTTTATTTATTTATTTATTTATTTATTTATTTATTTATTTATAGTATTTATATTCTGCCCTTCTCACCCCTCAGGGGACTCAGGGCAGATTACAATGCACATATATATGACAAACATTCAATACCATTTAGACATACAACGTATATTGATAGACATAGAGGCATTTAACATTTCAGCAATTTAGGCTTCATGAGGGTATGCTCAATTCTGGCCACAGGGGGAGCTGCAACTTCCACCATCCACTTGCATCCTTTGATGGAGTACTTCCTCATTCTTCTGCATGCTGCTGGAAGGTTTGGTGGCATCATAAATTAGTTAAATTAGCCTCCCCGCATAAAGCGGTACCTAAATTTCCTACTTGACAGATGCAACTGTCTTTTGGGCTGCATAGGTCGACATCAAGCTTAGACTATGAATGATCAGGAGCTTACTCCAACCTGGGCTGGCTTTGAAATCACGAACTCTCAGGCAATAGTGATTTAATGCAGCTGGCTACTAACTAGCTGCGCCACAGTCCGTTCCTGGTAAACTGGCAGGTATTTCTGGGAGTTGTAGACCAAAACACTTGGGGACCCAGAGGTTGAGTACCACTGCTCTAATCCATCTCTTTGCCCCACTCTGCTGACCCTTTGCCCCTACATTACTATCTTCCCAACAGTCCCTCATCCCCTCCAGCGGCTTCCCACCACAAAGCCTTATTCAGACTTTTGATCAAGCATGGGCAAACTTGGGCCCTCCAGGTGTTTTGGACTTCAACTCCCACAATTCCTAACAGCCTACTGGCTGTTAGGAATTGTGGGAGTTGAAGTCCAAAACACCTGGAGGGCCCAAGTTTGCCCATGCCTTCTTTAGACCCTTCTCTTTCCAACTCTTCCACTAAGAAGTGATGAAGAATGGGATTTTAAATCTAGAGAAGGCTTTGTGGATAAGAAGGAGATGAGGTGTTGGCACTGTTGAGAAAAAAGTGATGGACAGGTGAAGGGTCAGCAGAAGAAGTGGGGCAAGAAAGTCCAGCTATACAAACTCATGAATAATTAAATCTGTGAAAGAGAAACCAACACATTTGTGAGCCTGACTGTAATGGCAATAAATAATGGTCACAACAGATGAGTCAAGTGTCTAGACTTCTCAGCATGCAGAGCAAAATGTAGGCGCATCTCTGAAAAGAAAAGAAAAAAACTACAGCTAATTGTGCAGCCTATGTGTAATTTGCTGAGAAGCAAAATCTCTTGAGCTCAGTGGGCTCACTCCCATTGAAGAGCAGAAAATGGAATGTTGGAGGACAGGAAAAGAGATTTAAATATGGGCTCAAAGCCAACCTTAAAAACTCTGGCATAGACACCAAGAATTGGGAAGCTCTGGCCCTTGAGGGCTCCAGCTGGAGGTCAGCTGTGACCAGCAATGCTACAGAATTTGAAGAGGCACGAATGGAGGGCGAAAGAGAGAAACGTGCCAAGAGGAAGGCGCATCAAGCCAACCCCGACCAGGACCGCCTTCCACCTGGAAACCAATGCCCTCACTGTGGGAGAACATGCAGGTCAAGAATAGGGCTCCACAGTCACCTACGTACCCACCGCCAGGACACTGAACTTGGAGGACAATCTTGCCTGGACAATGAGGGATCACCTAAGTAAGTACTCCCACTCGTATAGGGCTATGAAAGAACTGAGAAGACCATGGTTGAAAATTTCCCTTTGCCTTAATTCTGTTGGAAGCATGAGGTAAGATTTTCACCCTCCAACTCAGTGCCCTTTGCATGCCAGCGATATCGGCATAATAACAAAACATACCTATTTTATATTGTTACTGAAAGTGCTGCAAGAAGATAACCGATATTAAGCACCTAAAGCACAAGTGCTAATATACAGTGCTTTACTTACTGCTTTTGAGGTAGCACAGGGAGTGGACACTGGGGTTGGGAACTTGGCCACACTTTGTCCGGGAGGCAGACCGAGCCTCTGGCCAGTGTCCGGAGGAGAGGAAGGCGTGTAGATCCGTGTTTCTAGCCTTTCGGGTTCATGTTTGTAGGATTCCAGAGGAAATGTTGGCTGTTTGGTCACTTGCGTTGGGGTTGATGGAGAAGAGGAGAGGCCAGAGGCTGTAAATAAAACATATAAAAGATGTAACTCATCAAGCTTTGCTTCACTGTTGACAAACAGGCAAATAATGGCTAAAGCTGCAAAAAGTCTTTCAACTGCAAATTTCACTCTCCAGTTCTAATGCAAAATAAATAGATATTCTAATTGAGCTAAGTAAAGTGCAGTGCATGCTGTCCTTCATCACCTCCCCTGAGATATATCTCCAAAATGGCTCCAAATGCACTCTAGATAGGGCAGAAAAACAAGAGAGATGGCTTCTGTTTACTCCCTGTTGTTAAATAGGCACCACTCTTTGGCTCAAATTGGTGCAGAAAGGCCTTAAACTTGGTGAAACCGCCCTTGTACCCCACATAAAAGACAATTATGCTGGGGAAAGTGGAAGGCAAAAGGAAGAGGGGCCGACCAAGGGCAAGATGGATGGATGGCATCCTTGAAGTGACTGGACTGACCTTGAAGGAGCTGGGGGTGGTGACGGCCGACAGGGAGCTCTGGCGTGGGCTGGTCCATGAGGTCACGAAGAGTCGGAGACAACTGAACGAATGAACAACAACAACCCCACATAAAAACACCACCACCAACAACAACATTATTCTTGTATCCCACCACCATCTTCCCGAAGGGAATAAAACACAATATAAAATGCAATTGAATAAAACATATAAACATGTAAACAACAACAAACACTCATCCGTCAATGGTGGTAGCTAATGTAAACATGGCCAGGCTTTAAACAATAGGGCAAGGGAATGGGAATAAGTGCAGAGCTGTAACTATGGAACGAGGGCATGGGATAAAGTGCAAAACTACGTAACAAATTGGTAGATCAACTAGGCCAGTGTTTCTCAACCTTCCTAATGCCGCAACCCCTTTAATACAGTTCCTCATGTTGTGGTGACCCCCAACCATAAAATTATTTTTGTTGCTACTTCAGAACTGTAATTTTGCTACTGTTATGAACTGTCATGTAAATATCTGATATGCAGGATGTATTTTCATTCACTAGACCAAATTTGGCACAAATACCCAATATATCCAAACTGGTGGGGAGTGATTGATTTTGTCATTTGGGAGTTGTAGTTGCTGGGATTTATAGTTCACCTACAATCAAAGAGCATTCTGAACTCCACCAACAATGGAATTGAACCAATTTTGCACACAGAACTCCCATGACCAACAGAAAATACTGTCTGGAAGGATTTGGTGGGTATTGACTTGAGTTTTGGAGCTATGTTTTATCTACATCCAGAGATCACAGTGGACTCAAATGATAGATCTGGACCAAAGTTGGCACGAATACTCAATATGCCCAAATATGAACACTGGTGGATTTTGGGGAAAGTAGACCTTGACATTTGGGAGTCATAGTTGCTGGGAATTATAGTTCACCTACAATTCAAGAGCATTCTGAACCCCACCAATGCTAGAATTGGACCAGACTTCCCACACAGAACCCACATGACCAACAGAAAATACTGTGGTTTGTGATTATCTTTGGTGACCCATCTGACACCCCTTCATGACCCCCCAGGGATCCTGACTCCCAGGTTAAGAAATGCGGTGTTATCAAAAGCTTGTTTGAACAGCCATGTCTTCAGGTCCCTACGGAAGGAGGACAGTGTGAGGGTTTGCCTAATATCAACTAAATAAGACATGGGGAGATAGCTAGATGATAGATAGATAGATAGATAGATAGATAGATAGATAGATAGATAGGTCGGCAGGCAGGCAGGCAGGCAGAAGATGATATGGTGGAGAGGCGCACTCTACAGTTCCTCACTTGGGTTTCTAGTATTATATTACAGCAATGTGCTGTGCATCTTGATGGTCTTGAAGGTTACTTTGAAACATCAATGGTTTTCCATCACAGCAGTTTGACTACTGATTAAGATTTGCTGATTTGGACATACCTCAGTCTTATGAAAAGAATTTCACCAGCTTTTGTTATATTTCTGGCCATAAGTCTATGTGGAAAGAAGAGTAGATGGTTTGGCTTCATATTAGGCCAGTTGAAATTATTTCTTTTGAAAAGCAGTACCTAAAAAGCAGAAGGAGGGCATCCCATCCTACTAGGATAATCTGAGAGCCAGCTAGCTGCTCCCATATGTACTGACTTCCATATTATCACCTTGAGTTCCATATTAAAATAAAAATATGATAGAAAAAAATACACAAATTTATATATGATACTCCCTGAATCTATCTTCAAAGGTTGACTGGGAGAAGTGGAGCTACTGCTTTTCCTAAAGATTACTAGTTTAAGAATATCACACTTAAAGAAGGGATTGAATTAGTATTTGTATTACAAATCCTAAAACATATAGTTATTTTGTGCAGAAGTACACATGCTTTTTGCAAACCTTCATTGCTTTCAGAATCATTGTGCAAAAACCGTGGTTTGTGTGCAAAAAAAATCACTGCAATGTGCCAGAGTAGAGAAGATTTCACATATCACACCTGCCTATCAATTTGGATGGGAGATGTGGATAGTAAGCCTGCTAGACTGTGAAATAGAGTAATTCAAAGCATATTCCTAAAAGATAACGGATATGGGAAGATCTGGACCGCCAAATGATCTGAATTATGGTGCCCACAATTCCTTGTCCTTCATCTTAGTGGAGCTTTTCAGTATTGCATTCCAAAACATCAAGAAGGTCGAAAGGACCAAACCTCACTGTACCAAATGGATTTTTTTTCACATGGACAACACTTATATACAAGATTGCAGCCAACTTATTATCCATAATGTATAACATCCCTTTCCTCTGCAGTGTTTTATAGACAGACAAGTGTTTTCAGAGTGCTTGAGGTTTCATCAGATGCTTCAAATGAGGGAAAGTTACAAACCACTAAAAGGAGATATGAACCACAAGTCCATCTGATCTCTGGACAGGAGGGAGGTGTTTGTAATGAGAGTTAATGGACTTGGACGTCAACTGAACTGCATTGTGACAGCAATAGGCTGTGCCAAAATGGTAATCACCAGACACATAGGAGATAATCAGCAAGATAAGAAATGAAATACAAAAACAAGGGTGAGGGTGTTGATATTATTTGTAAACAATCATTAAATGTGTTGTCTTCAGAATATTAAATAATAATAATAATAATAATAATAATAATAATAATAATAATAATAATCTTTATTTGTACCTCGCCACCATCTTCCCAAAGGGACTTGGGGCAGCTCACAGAAGAACTCCAAGTGCCAAATGCAGACTACAATACATAAGTATAAATACAATGACATAACTATAATCATCAGAGCACAAAAATCTCATTAATAAAATTATTTAAAAATGAAAATTATAAAATTCCTAAAACGCAATGGAACTTGTTGGCTGGCTATCTGTTGTAACAATCAATGAAAGTGCAGGCCAGTGCTATCAATGATTCATCACATTGGCCATGGATTACTCAGGATCAAAGGCCTGTCTGAAGAGCCATGTTTTTAGACTCATCCGGAAGGGCAGAAGAGAAGGAGCTAATCTAATTTCCTTAGGGAGTGTATTCCAGAACCGGGGAGCCACCACCGAGAAGTTCCTCTCTCACATCCCCACCAACCGTGCTTGAGACAGTGATGGGACTGAAAGAAGGGCATCCCCAGCAGATCTTAATGCCCACACCGGTTCATAGAGGGAGATGCGGTCTCGAAGATAGGTTGGACCCAAAGTGTATAGGGTTTCACAACCTCTGAGGATGACTGCCATATATACCAGGCAAGACGTCAGGAGAGAATGCTTCTAGTACATGGCCATACAGTACGAAAAACCTACAACAACACAAGCGCAGCGCCGAGGAGCCTCGGTGGGTCCCAGATAGCCGGGCCGGTCGCCCCCCCCCCTAAGGGGAGCTGGCCCCGGTGCGGAGAGCCGCCCGTATCGGGAACGGAGCGTGGCCGGAAGGGGGCCGCCTCGCACCCGTAGCGCAACGCACGTTCACGGGGAACGTGCGTAGATGACCTGATTCTGGGTCAGGGTTTCATACGTAGCAGAGCAGCTCCCTCTCTGCGATCTATTGAAAGTCAGCCCTTGACCTTCAACAACCCACTTTATAGGGCTTTATAGGTAATCACTTGCACTTTGAATTGGGCCCGGAAACTTATTGGGAGGCAGTGGAGCTGTTTTAAAAGGGGGGGGGTGTTATGCTCCCCAAAGCTCACCCCAGTTAATAATCTGGCTGCTGTGCAACAACAGCACAGTGCAAACTCTGGTCTCATGTAAACTACATTCTATTTTCCCCTACTATACCCAATTAAGCATATGATCGGATTGGTAATCTAGGTGAACAAGAGGTGTGTTCAAAGCACATACACTCCATGCAGGAAGTCACAGACTTAACTCATAGCATCATGCGGAAAAAACTGCTTGAAATCCTGGATTGTTACTGCCAATCAGGACCAACAACACTGGGACTGGTCAGACCAAAGTAGCTTTCTATAGAGGGCAAAGTGTGATCCATAAATGATGTGTACCCCCAAGATGATTATTCCCAATTATGCCAGGATTGCTGGCTACCCAAAGCTGTTTCTGTGGCCCTTCCAGGACCTAAAATACTGGGGATTAAATTACAATTTTTGCACCCAAATAAGCTCAAGACACAAGTGCACAAGGCTGTTTCTCCTGGGTATAGATATCTTCCATACCTTGGAAGTGTTTGCATGCCATACTTATGCCAATATTTGAAATATATACAGTTATCCCATGTGCTACGGAAAGAGAAAGATCTGGATGCTCCCTTCCCTTGAGATCCTGTCTCCACCTTCCCCAGTTTTTGCATTTTTCTGTTAGCAATGAAAACAAAAGATCTGCAAGCAATGACTGAGAAATGATAAGTCACTTGTAGGAAAGCCAAGTCAAGCTGGGCCAGCTATTTCTTCATTAGGCTGACGCCTAGAAAAGAATACCACTCATTGAAACCCATCACTGTAAATTTCATGTGGTAACAGCTGAGTGCGGTTGCTTAATGGCTGTTAGGGCGCATACAAATCAGCAGGTGGAAAGCGTGTTAATGATTTGTGGTGAAAGGATTATGGTAAAAGCAAGCACTCATGCCTCCAATTCCAACAGAGCGACTGCATTGCAACTGCGAAGCATTGCATTTGAAGTTAACAAAGAGCAGAGATGACGGGGCCACAACTTTATTTTACTTTATTTTTTTAAAAAATGTTCTATTTATAAAACATTATGAATGGAAAAGAAGGCAGGAAACCTGGTGTTCATGGGTAGAAGCAACTCCAAATCAAACCTTATAATGGCCCAATTTTTCTCATAATTATTTTTCACCAAGTTGTCTATCATTAGTTGTATCCCTAAATATTTTACTTTCTTTACACAATTTATATTTGCCAATTCCTTAATTTTGATTCGATCTTCAAATGTTGTATTTTTAGTGAAAATTTTGGTTTTGGTTTTATTTGTGGTGAGGCCAGCATATCTTTCAAATTCTTCAACTTTGTTTATTATTTTAGGTACAGATTCAAGAGGCGTTTTGGTCATTAGGACCACATCATTCACAAAAAGTCTGATTTTAAATACCACTTCTTTAACAACAACACCAGAGATTTCTTCAGAATCTCGCATTTCACTGGCCAAAATTTATATTTTTAAGATAAATACCAAGGGAGCATAGAATCATAGAATCAGAGTTGGAAGAGACCTCATGGGCCATCCAGTCCAACCCCCTGCCAAGAAGCAGGAACATTGCATTCAAATCACCCCTGACAGATGGCCATCTAGCCTCTGTTTAAAAGTTTCCAAAGAAGGAGCCTCCACCACACTGAACGGCTCTCACAGTCAGGAAGTTCTTCCTCATGTTCAGATGGAATCTCCTCTCTTGTAGTTTGAAGCCATTGCTCCGCGTCCTAGTCTCCAAGGAAGCAGAAAACAAGCTTGCTCCCTCCTCCCTGTGGCTTCCCTCACATATTCATACATGGCTATAATATCTCTTCTCAGCTTTCTCTTCTTCAGGCTAAACATGCCCAGCTCCTTAAGCCGCTCCTCATAGGGCTTGTTCTCCATACCCTTGAACATTTTAGTTGCCCGCCTCTGGACACATTCCAGCTTGTCAATATCTCTCTTGAATTGTGGTGCCCAGAATTGGACACAATATCCCAGGTTTGGTCTAACCAAAGCGGAATAGAGGGGTAGCATTACTTCCCTAGATCTAGACACTATGCTCTTATTGATGCAGGCCAAAATCCCATTGGCTTTTTTGCCGCCACATCACATTGTTGGCTCAATTGTTGGAGCAAGCGGGCATCCTTGCCTAACTTCCCTCTGGATTGGAAAATACTCAGAGTGTTTCCCTTAAATTTGTACTGTTGCCCTTTGGTTGGAGTATATACTCTTTACTCTATTGAGCAATTTGTCTCCGCAATTTATCATTTTTAAAGTCTTCTCTATGAATTTCCAGTAGATCTTATCAAACCTTTAGGCTGTCTGTTTGTCTCTATTACATTGTAGAAATTCAATTAAGTTCATTATCATTCTCATGTTATCTTCAGTTTGTCTACCAGGCAGGAAACTTGTCTGGTCCACATTTATCCAAGTTCTCCATACTTTTTTATTCTGTTTGCCAATATGGCTGCAAATAATTTTTAATCCGTGTTTAACAAAGAAATGAATCTATAGTTTTGAATCCTTTTTATACCCAGATCTTCCTTTGGGATTAACATAACAGTAGCTTCTCCCCAAGAATCGGAAATCAATCAATTCTGTAGTCACTCATTCATTAATTTGTGTAATTGAAGAGTTAGAACATCTTCCATTTTTTTGTAGAAGATTCAAGTAAACCCATCTGGGCCTGGGGCTTTGTTGTTTTTCAAAATTTTAATGGCTGTCATGATTTTGTATGTAGTTATGGAGGTATTTAACACATCTTGATCTTCCTTTGTAAAGATAGTTAAATTAAACTACAGCGTTTGTGTCTGTCTTTCATCGGTTCTTTCACTCATTCTGGTTCACTGCTTTCTGAAAGAAATATACAAGACCACGCCTGCTATTTTCACGTGTAATGTAACCCTAAGGCAATGGTGGAAATTGCGCAGCCTTCCAGATATTGTAGAGTGACATTTGTATTGCAAATTTTATATTACATCTGTTGTTATTGTAGCAAACTGCTTTGAATTTCTATAAAAAGTCATATATCAATATTTTAATAAATCAACCATCATTTAAGGGACTTCAGCACTTCAGACTCTGCACAGCTGGGTTTATCTTAGACATGTAATCTAATATCCTACCCGTCATCCCATTCTGTAAAATTTACATGGTTTATTTACTGACACTCAAATGTATGGGCTCATCAGTAGAAACATACTTTATTATTATTATTATTATTATTATTATTATTATTATTATTATTTATTACCTATATTTATACCCCACTCTTCTCACCCCGAAGGGGACTCAGAGCGGCTTACAAATTATGGCAAAATCCAATGCCCCATTATACATACAAATAATAAATATAATGTATCAAATTATAAAACAGTTAAAACATACAAATGCAATAAAACAGATTAAAACATCGTTTCCCAATCACTCTCCCCCACAGGCCAACAAAAGCCTGCTAGCAAAATTATGCATTATTACCATGGGGTAAAGAGATATAAGGTGCCAGTCTAGAAGGCTAAAGGATTAGGGTACAGGTGCCACAATTTGTACAATATAAGTAATCTAAACTAGGAAGCCAAAAGAAAGCTCAATTCATTGCCCTTTACCAGTTTAAGGAATGTTGGAGAAGTTTCTCCTAGACTGTAAAAACTTCATGTAAGAATAATTTACTAGATTGGACCAAAGATAAAAAGACAAAGCATTATATTGTGTAATTTGTAAGCAAAATAAAAACTCTTCCAACAAATGCATACTTATAGGATTTCACTATCATGGAGGGTTGCCAAGTTGAGACTCCTTCCCTTTAATGCAGTGGTTCCCAACCTTTTTTTGACCAGGGACCACTTTGACCAGGGACCACTTAGATCAGGGGCCACTCTCCAACCTTAGTACCAAAAGGGTTACAAACCAGTTTTTGGACAACTTTCGATTTGGTTTGGTTATTTGGGGTGTTGATTCAAAAAACTGCATTGGATAGACCACGTCATCTCTAGTTTCTGATACAGAACATATGCCATCCAGTAGTCGCCATCTGCTCACCCACAGAAAACCATATTTATTAAGCCTCGGCACTATAAGAGGGTTTCACAAGACCAGCCGCTCTTGTTGTAACGGTGTAATAAATGTGAAGCTGTGGACCATATTTTAGTTCTTAGGGACCACTGGTGGTCCAAGGATCAAAGACTGGGAACCACTGCTTTAATGGTTGTGTAGATGAGGAAGTCACAGCAGGGTGGCTTCTCTTGACTTTCCTGTTCTGTGCATCATTAAAAGAACAGGAGCCCTGACCCTTATTTTAATTGGCAACCCTACTGCAACAACATGTATCATGCCAATGGACTGGATATCTTATAATGTGAGTTATGCAAATCCATTTGTTGTTGTTGTTCATTCGTTCAGTCGTCTCCGACTCTTCGTGACCTCATGGACCAGCCCACGCCAGAGCTCCCTGTCGGCCGTTACCACCCCCAGCTCCCTCAAGGTCAGTCCAGTCACTTCAAGGATGCCATCCATCCATCTTGCAAATCCATAGATGATAAATATTTCTGTGGAATAGCGATATAACTATATGGAACCACCCTTTTTAAGATAGTTATTCCAAATCCTGGATGCTGAGAAAAGTCAAAAAGTATATTGCCTTTGGGCTGGTGGATGTTGGAAACATCATGCTATACTATATGTCTCCTTGGTCTGATCCAGCAGAATTATTCTTACATTTTTACTCCTGCTAATTATAGGGAAGGTTACAGAAAGATATTCCTCTTGAAGGTCCACCCGACCACTAAAAAATTGATCACAGCAATCTCAATTTTTCCCCTAACGATGCCTCCTTCCTTTTAAGTACATCTCTGTATCTCTAGAGACTGAAAAGTACATGGCACTTTCAATGAAAACTTCTATTCTTAAGATGCTATATTTGGTGCCCAGTATCATATTTTGCACTTTTTCCACGTTCGTTAAGATTCACAGTGTATCTACAACTCTAGCTAAAATATGTAACTGAGATGAGAAATGGTTTCCCTAATTATTTGATAATTTATTCTCTATTTTACTTCTTCATTGTGTGTTTTCAAGCAAAGTGCGGGATATCTCTCTCAAAAAGGAATATATAAATTAACTAGCTGTCCCCTGCCACGCGTTGCTGTGGCCCAGTCTGTTGATCTGGAAAATAAAGTAACGAGAAAGTGTTGGTTTCTAATTTATGTAATTTATTTATGCTTGTGGGTAAACAGTATTTCTTGCTGTTTCTTTGTCAGTGTTGATGTGGAGAATGTCTGGTTTGCCCACCCTGGAACATGCAACATATAATTGTCTTTCTTTAAGGGTCCCTTTCAAATCTATGATACTATATCTGTGTGCGTGTATGTGTGTGTGAATCATATCTATATATGGCTGGATGGCTCTCTGTCAGGAGGACTTAGATTACGTTTTCTTGCCCCGATGAAGGGAGTTGGATTGGATGGCCTTAAGTATTTTCTGATGGTCATGGGGATTCAGTGTGGGAACTTTTCCCCGATTCTGTCATTTGTGGGGTTTAGAACGCTCTTTGACTGTAGGTGAACTGTGAATCCCAGTTTATTTATTCTTTTAGGTCCATATAAATGCCTCATATTGGAAAACAACAGCTTTTAATCCTTGGGTTTTCAACCATATTTTCAACCATGTTATATTAGGTGTTGCAGCAGAGTGTGCTGGTCAAGCTACAACTGATAGTAGAAGGGGAAAGAGGGCTGCTCAGGTGCTGGAGCAGGAGCAGCAAAGGAAGCTAATTAGGGAGATATTCATGACACCTACATTCCCAGCAACTATGACTCCCAAATGTCAAGGTCTACTTTCCCCAAAATCCACCAGTGTTCATATTTGGGCATATTGAATATTCATGCCAAGTTTGGTCCAGATCTATCATTTGAGTCCACTGTGCTCTCTGGATGTAGATAAACCATAACTCCAAAACTCAAGTCAATACCCACCAAACCCTTCCAATATTTTCTGTTGTTCATGGGAATTCTGTGTGCCATGTTTGGTTCAATCGTTGATGGAGTTCAGAATGCTCTTTGATTGTAGGTGAACTATAAATTCCAGCAACTACAACTCCCAAATGACAAAATCATAATTTTTTTTTGAGTGATGGTCACTCCTTGTGTTGTGAGATGTTTTGTTGCCAAATTTGGTGTCATTTCATTCGTTGGTTCTTTTGTTTTTAAGGTACTCATTATGCACAGAGCATTTTTATATATATAGATAGACGTGATCAACCGTCAACCTAGTCCTTCATGCGTTAACCCTTGTGCTGGCAGGTCTGCTGACCAAAAGGTTGGCAGTTGGAATCCAGGGAGCAGGGTGAGCTCCCATCTTTCAACTCCAGCTTCCCATACGGGGGCATGAGAGAAGCCTCCTATAGGATGGTAAAACATTTGGGCATCCCCTGGGCAATGTCCTTGCAGACGGCCAATTCTCTCACACCAGAAGTGACTTGCAGTTTCTCAAGTTGCTCCTGACATAAAAAGCAACTGCTAACCAAAACCTATCCCAATGTGTTCCGTAATTTACTCCCCAAGTGGGCAAAGAAAAAGTCATGTTATGTACCAAAGCAACCATTTCACAATCCAGTTCTCAGCATACTAAATCTCTTTGAGATTTGTAAAAGGCACTGGATGTTATGCATGTCATTCAGAACATGGACTGTTAATGCATGTAAAAGGATTATGCTATCTGCTTGGTATGCGGACTGGGTATTTCTAAAGATGGAAAATATCCCAGCGCTGACAGCTCAATACGGGCATTTCTTGAGCTGTGTGTCAAATCAAACAACGCCTGGGCAGTCAGAGAGGGAGCTTTCTTTAAACTTATTTTTGACCCAAAATCTCCTGAGCAGCAAATAAAAACAAAATACAATTAAAAAAATAAAAACAGTTAAAGGTAAAAGTTTCCCCTTGACATTAAGTCTAGTCGTGTCCGACTCTTGGGGTTAGTGCTCATCTCCATTTCTATGCCGAAGAGCCGGCGTTGTCTGTAGATACCTCCAAGGTAATGTGGCCAGCATGACTGCATGGACTGCTGTTGCCTTCTTGCCAAAACTGTACCTATTGATCTACTCACATTTGCATGTTTTTGAACTGCTAGGTTGAAAGAAGCTGGGCCTAACAACAGGAACTCACCCTGCTCCCCAGATTCGAACTGCCAACTTTTCGGTCAGTGAGTTCAGCAGCTCAGCAGTTTAACCCGCTGCACCACTGGGGGCTCCCTACAGTTATAAAATAACAAAACCTATCTAAAGTGGATTCATTGCTGATTAGGTGCATGAACAGATGAGGGTGTATGATTTGTAGAATTTCATTTCACTTTATTTTAAAGAACTATCCAAACTTTATCAATCCCTTATATTCATATTGAGGATCTATTTAAAAAATTGAACATGAAAGAAAGCAAAATTTATTCTTCTAGGTCCATATAAATGCTTCATATTGGAAAACAACAGCCTTTAATCCTTGGGTTTTCACCCATGTTATATTAGGTGTTGCAGCAGAGTGTGCTGGTCAAGCTACAACTGGTAGTAGAAGAGGAAAGAGGGCTGCTCAGGTGTTGGAGCAGGAGCAGCAAAGGAAGCGAATTAGGGAGATATTCATGACACCTACAGATACTGACTCATTTGAAGGCTTCTCAGATTCTGAAATGGAGGAGGAGGGAGATGTGGACAGAGGTTTGAAGCGGGTTACTCGGGAACAAGAGTCAGATGAAGAACATGAAAGGAAACGTATCCGTGAAATATTTAATGCTCCAACTGAGGAGGAAGATTTTATGGGGTTCACAGGAAGTGATGGGACTGGGAGTGGTGACGAAGAGGAGGATGGGCTGGATTAGACCTGTCGGCAGGAAATCAGAGAAATATGTACACATTGAATTTGAGGGTTTCTCTGGAGATTGGCAATCTGCTAATACATGGGGCGATCTAAGTCTTGATAGATGATGGAAAAGTTGGAGAGACGGCCGGTGGCGATCAGCTGTGGAAGCTAAGGCAGCTGAGAGTGATGAAGACAGGGTGGAGAACAGTTCATCATCTGATAATGAGTTATAGGATAAAAGTAGATATCAAACTATGGGGACTTTGCAGTAGGCAAAGTGTTGTATTCGTGCTTGGGACTTTGTTGCTGCCATTACTCTTGAGCTTGGGTCCTGGAACTGCAGGTCGCTGTGTTTCCGTGCTTCTACTGACTGGAATCTCGTAAGTGCTGACTTCGACTTCCCCTCTGACACCGGATTGTTTTTGGACGACGACATCACATTTTGGATTTAAACATTTTCTTCTGGACGTGCTTTGACTTGGGACTGTTTTTTGACAACGATTTTACTTGTTTCCACCTTGTTTCCTTGTGTTTACTTAACTCTGTGTTTTTGAAGCAATTTGCTTGAACTTTTTGTTATCCCGGATTATATTCCAGTATAATCCGGATTATCCGCTAAGTTACGTTTTTTGTATAGCAGTTTGCTACAGACTTTCAGTTATTGCTAGAAACACTGAGTTAAGTGTTTCTAAGCTATTTTTGTTGGGTTAATAAACTTTGTTTGGGTCTTTTTCTTGTGTCTGGCTCCTTTAAGGCATCTGGTTCATGACACTAGGGTTACTTCTCTCCCACTTGAGGGACTTGTTGACATTATTTATTTATTTATTTATTTATTTATTTATTTATTTACAGTATTTATATACCGCCTTTCTCACCCCTGGGGGGACTCAAATCGGTTTACACATAAATAATGGCAAAATTCAATGCCTTAGAGTTGTTTGGTTGCATGCTGCAAATCGCTTCTGGGGTGAGAAAATCAGCCGTCTACAAAGACATTGCCCAGGGTACACCCACATGTGTTACGGTTCTGCAGGGAGGCTTCTCTCAGTCTCTCATTATGTTAATTATTATTCTTTTACTACTACTACTACTATTTATTTATTTTATTTATTTATTTGCTTTATTTCTATACCGCATTTTTCAGCCCTTAACAGGCGACTCAATGCGGTTTACATGGTACAATTATCAAACAGTGTCAGTGCAATTAAAACATAACAATGCAACAACAGGATCAACAGCATCAATCCACAACAATTAACAATCAACAAGACAGATCAACAAAACAAACATAACATAACGCCTCAGTTGAAATCAGATCCGTTCTCATAATCCTTGTGCCATTCCTATGTTCCATTTACCGTCTTCCTATGATTGGTTGCACTGCTTAACCAAACGCTTGTTCATAAAGCCAGGTCTTAACCATTCTCCGAAACGTCAGCAGCGAAGGTGCCTGCCTGATGTCTGCCGGTAGGGCATTCCATAGCCGAGGGGCCACCACTGAGAAGGCCCTGTCTGAGAAGGCCCTGCGCCTGTGACGCAGTCGGGATCGAGAGCAGGGCCTCCCCAGACGATCTTAATAATAATAATAATAATTTCTTGTACCCTGCCACTATCTCCCGAAGGGACTCAGGGAGACTTACACACGGCCCAAGGTGTCTAAGAACAGAACATAAAATAAAGCACAGTATAAAATACAATTGAATAAAACATATGGGCAAATAAAACAACGTAAGACTCAATTATAATGGCACTCATCAACCAATGGCAGTAAACTACTATAAACATGGCCAGGCTGTAAAAAAATAGGACAAGGGAATGGGATAAGTTGGCATAATGCCAAGTTTTTAACTTTGTTTGTGTTTTTAAATACATTATAACTGTACCCAATTCACTTCTGACACAATAAATCAATAAATACCTTGGAGTTGCAATACAGCTGGACACCTACTATCCCGAATAGGAGTAAACCCATTAAACCTAATCTAAGCATGGGCTGTTTCAAATGTCTGTTTTTGACATTCCCTTGAGAAAGCAATATGTTAGGTTAAGTCCCCCACTTCTCAACAGGGAGTACAACCTCCTTTCATTGTTGGGGTCTCAAGGTTAAAACGTTAGCGCCTCTCAGAGGGAAAGGGCTGTTAACAAAATATAAAATTTTAGCTCTCCGTTTCCTGTCCTCAGGACATTGGATTTTTCTTTTTCAACGTGCGGCAATTTGTCTTCCTGCCAGCAAAAGGCTCCCCGAAGCAAACCCTGCTTCCATGTTAGAATGCAGAAGGTGTCTCAGCACAGCCGCAGCCCATGGGGAGGGATAGCAAGGTGGAGGAGAGATGAGAAGCACTGCCCGCTTCAGTCCTGCTCATCATCACTTTTATCACCCAGACGTGGGGAATTAATCTCTTTATGAATATAACACACAGCATGGCTCCTTGGACACCTGCCAAAAGCCTTCCAGAAGGAAAGATTGATTACCACCTGGGTCCTCTTTGACAGAAAATAAACTGCCCGTGGCCCATGTCTGCTGCACGCTAACGAAAGAAATTGACACCGTCTGTAAGGAAGGACCAGTTTGGCAATGATCCATTGGTTTTGCCATTTCCTTCCTCTGAAATATAGCCTATGGCAGGGGTCCTCAAACTAAGGCCCAGGGGCCAGATACGGCCCTCCAAGGTCATTTACCTGGCCCTCACTCAGGGTCAACCTAAGTCTGAAACGACTTGAAAGCACAACAACAACAACAATCCTATCTCATCAGCCAAAAGCAGGTCCACACTTCCCATTGAAATACTAATAAGTTTATATTTGTTAAAACTGTTCTTCATTTTAATTGCTGCATTGTTTTTAAGTGTTGTTTGAACTACAAATAAGATATATGCAGTGTGCATGGGAATTCATGTTTTTTTCAAACGATAATCTGGCCCTCCAACAGTTTGAGGGACTGTGACCTGGCCCTCTGTTTAAAAAGTTTGAGAACCCCTGGCCTATGGCATCAGGTATTAATTGAAGAGAAGGCTGAGAGGAGATATGATAGTCATGTATAAATATGTGAGAGGAAGCCAGGGAGGAGGGAGCAAGCTTGTTTTCTGCTTCCTTGGAGACTAGGACGCGGAACAATGGCTTCAAACTACAAGAGAGGAGATTCCATCTGAACATGAGGAAGAACTTCCTGACTGTGAGAGCCGTTCAGCAGTGGAACTCTCTGCCCCGGAGTGTGGTTGAGGCTCCTTCTTTGGAAGCTTTTAAACAGAGGCTGGATGGCCATCTGTCAGGGGTGATTTGAATGCAATATTCCTGCTTCTTGGCAGGGGGTTGGACTGGATGGCCCATGGGGTCTCTTCCAACTCTTTGATTCTATGTTTTTATGATTGTCTCCCATCCAAGTACTAATCAGGGAAGCTTCCAAGATCAGAGAGGTTCTGGTGCCTCTAAAGCAATGGTTCCCAACCTTTTTTGACCAGGGACCACTTTAACCAGAGATCTTTCTCCAACATTAGTACCAAAAGGGTTATGAATCTGTTTTTGGTAAACTTTAGATTCAGTTTGTTTATTTGGGGTGCTGATTCAGAAAATTGCATTGGATAGACCACATCAGCTCTAGTTTCTGATACAGAATATATGCCATCTAGTAGTTACCATCTACTCACCTATAGAAAACCATATTTAATAATCTAGAGTTGATATGATAGTAGTATTATTTCATGGGTAGTCAGCCTCTACCCTCCCGATATCTCCGTTGTCTCAGCGCTATAAGATTTTGTGAGACCAGTCATTCTTGTTGCTGCGTGGTTTCAAGGCAGCAGTGTAGTTATGGTGAGGCCGTGGACCATATTTTCGTTCTTGCGGACCACTGGTGGTTCATGGACCACAGTTTGGGAACCACTGGTCTAAGATATTTCATGTGTTGTGCCATAACATCCATGGTCCCCAGCGAATGGTTAGAAGTTGAGGTTCAATACGTGTGGAGAGTACTGGGTTAAGAGAAGATTGTTAAATGTGTGGATCTCCCTTTGAGAGAAAGGTGGGATATAAATACATTTATTCATTCAATCAATCATGTTCTCAAAACCTCTTTATTGCATTTGAGAGACACTATTTACATATTCCCCAGACAAAATGATGCTCCGTCTCTGCATACAAGAACTTTTCACCACTCCTCAGTGTCTTTCCCAACCATCTGCAATTCACCAGGTATACAAGAAAGAGAGTGCCTTGGACCATGAGAAGATCCAACAAGTCCATACTTCAGAAAATAAAGCCCAACTGCTCATTGGAGGGAAGGATATTAAAGGCAAAGATGAAATACTTTGGCCACATCATGAGAAGACAAGAAAGCTTAGAGAAGACAATGATACTGGGGAAAATGGAAGGAAAAAGAAAGAGAGGCCAACCAAGGGCAAGATGGATGGATGGCATCCTTGAAGTGACTGGCTTGATTCTGAAGGAGCTGGAGGTGGTGACGGCCGACAGGGACCTCTAGCGTGGGCTGGTCCACGAGGTCACAAAGAGTCGGAAGTGACTGAATGAATCAACAAGAAGAAGAAGAAGAAGAAAGAGCAGTGAGTTTACTTTGTTTGTTTGTTGCTCATATTTCTTTCCCCTTGATTTGGGTGGGTGGGGAGCTTTGAATTCCC
Source organism: Anolis sagrei ordinatus (assembly GCF_025583915.1). Lineage (NCBI taxonomy): Eukaryota > Metazoa > Chordata > Lepidosauria > Squamata > Anolidae > Anolis > Anolis sagrei. The sequence continues at coordinate 122,834,832 of NW_026847660.1, read as the reverse complement.
CCCTCACCAAACAAGCCAAAACTTGTGTTCATTGCTCTCCAGCTCCTTTCGTCTCCGCAGTGGCAGAGTTGAACATAAGTACGGAGCCAGTCTCAATACTATCGGATCTGTTGTTCAAATAAATCCCTTTAAAAACAAACTTGTAATGCTCCTGCCACTGGCAGCTTGTAAAGAGACTGAGCAGGCCATTGTTTCTGCCTCAGGGGTCCTTCGCTGGCCTACGTGTTTGCCCTTGAGGCTCGGCACACCCTGTCAAAACACACCGCAAGGTGGCTTTCCAAGCCTGGATCAGGGACAGCCTGCAGCTGTTGGCTCCTCTCAACGCTCGGCTGTGCACGGCTGGAGAAGCCCAGCAAGGGCCAAGACAGACCTGCCTGTCAGCAGCATTTAATCAAACACAGGTCTGTATTTCCCAGGCGCTCAATAAGGCACAATTCCTGTCCAGGAAAGCCTTTGTCCCCAGGACAGGTACCTACATCCTCAAACCTCCTCCTACAACCTTTGTATTTGCCTCATTCTGCTTTTCCAGAACTTAGAGAAGTTATTTTGGTGCACTGGAACACCCAGAATGCCTTGGCCACCAAAGTTGGCTGGGGAATTCAAGGAACCGTGGGCCAAAAAAAGAACCTATCCAACCTTTCTTTTGCTATGTAAGAAGAACTCTGCTGGGCAAGATCAAGGGAATAGCTAAAGCAGCATCCGGTTTCTCCCATGAACTCAAAGTCAGCAATACCAATGGACACAGATGAAGAATTTGAGGCACCAGCAATAGTATTGGCGTAGTAAGTTCCGGGACTCAGCTACACTGCTGAACTCAAGCTTTTGAGAAACCAGGACTCCTCGGTCTGGAATTACCCTCCACCTGAGACTGCATCCCACCCCTCAAGTCCACTTCCATTCAAGGATCAGCATAATTAGTTTGGATCTACACTGCTCTATATCCCAGGATCTCACCCGGATTATCTTCTTTTTACTAGATTATATGAGTCTACACTGCCAGATAATCTGAAGCCCCCGGTGGAGCAATGGATTAAACCCTTGTGCCAGCAGGACTGAAGACCGACAAGTCAGAGATTTGAATTCAGGGAGAGCGTGGATGAGCTCCCTCTGTCAGCTCTAGCTCCCCTTGCGGGGACACGAGAGAAGCCTCCCACGAGGATGGTAAAACATCAAAATTTCTGGCATTGGAGAGGGATTGGCTGTTTAATGACAGGCCGAGCTTCTCATATGCTTCTGCGAAGGTGTTTAGAGTGGCTTGTAGGTCTTCTTCTGAATGCGCACAGATGACGTTGTCATCAACATACTAGAGTTCTATAATAGATGTTGTTGTACTCTTGGTGTTGGCTTTCAGTCTGCTGAGGTTAAATAGCTTGCCATCTGTCCGACAGATTATTTCCACTCTGGTGGGAAGCTTCTCATCAACAAGATGAAGTATCATAGCGATGGAGATGGACAATAAAGTTGGGGCAATAACACATCCCTGTTTGACACCTGATTCCACCTTAAATTGGTCACTTTGGGAGCCATTGCTGTCCAGACTGTTGCCATCATGTCATCATGGAGGAGCCGCAGGATGTTCACAAATTTGTTAGGGCACCCGATTTTTTGGAGGATGGTCCAGAGAGCGCTGCGATTCACTGTGTCAAATGCTTTTGCAAGGTCGATGAATGCCATGTACAGAGGTTGATTTTGTTCTCTGCATTTTTCTTGGAGCTGTCGTGCAGTGAAGATCATGTCCGCAAATACCCAATATGCCCAAATTTGAATACTGGTGGGGTGGATAGGGGTTAGATTGATTTTGTCATTTGGGAGTTGTAGTTGCTAGGATTTAGAGTTCACCTGCAACCAAAGAGCATTCTGAACTCCACCAACGATGGAATTGAACCAAACTTGGCAAACAGAACTTCCATGACCAACAGAAAATACTGGAAGGGTTTGGTGGGCATTGACCTTGAGTTTTGGAGTTGTAGTTCACCTACATCCAGAGAGCACTGTGGACTCAAACAATGATGGATCTGGATCCACCTTGGCACGAATACCCAATATGCCCAAATGTGAGCACTGGTGTAGTTTGGGGAAAATAGACCTTGAAATTTGGGAGTTGTAGTTGCTGGGATTTATAGTTCATCTACAATCAAAGAACATTCTGAACCCCACCAACTGTCACGTATCATGTTCTGCAGTTGATGTTGGTGGTAGGTCTATCAGTTGGTGATGGAAGAGTCAATGTAAGTCTTAGTTCTAAAGGGCTGAGTAATCTGTAAGTAAGAGTTCATGCCTTGGGACTGATCTTCGGGAGAAAAGTATTTATTTTATTTTGGTGGTAAATGTTGCTGGTTTTTCCACAGGTTTGTGGATTTTTGGTATTCTAACCTGCCTCCTGTACTCTTGGAACCCTGAAACCTTGAATCTCTGGACTGGACTGGCTTCTGACTACGGTATAGACTCTTGATCCCTGGACTTGCGTATTGAACTCTGGACTGGATCTTTTGACTATGGTCTTATATTGAACCTGCAGCGGTGTTTGCTGTCAGTTTTTGTTTTATATTCAGTGGCCGAATGCTATCTTTATGTTTTATATTTGGACTATTCAAACAGCCAGAAAGTAAGTGCTGTTTTAATTAAATTGTTTAGCACAAACTGGGAGTTTGTTTGGTTCATCTC